>CM031944.1:2242500-2564069 GCA_018749465.1 Paracanthobrama guichenoti
ACAACATCTCAGAACCTCCATGTTTTTGAGACTGCAGACCAAGTGCTACCTCGGTTATTTGTTCCCCTTAACCTCTAATCTTGGATCAGCTTACTCAACCTCTTTAACTACTATGAGGAAAATAACATGGTGGACCATTTGTCTCATACTGGATCTCAAATGCTATTTCAGCTGTTTAATAGTTTTATTTCTCCCCCAAATCCAGAACACCTGTAAACTAGCAACCGGTACACAATACCTTTACCCCTGATAGTCTACAGTCTTTGTGACCTCTCACCCATTATGACCCAGTTACAGTGAGTACCGGTCTCCAAGGCAACACATTTTGTACAGGCATCAGTTTCAAACATGGAGGTCAAAGGGAGGAATGAGAGATGGGGATGGGGAGGGGATTTTACTACATGATCCAAGTACTTTGGCAATGCAATGCTGCATTTGTTTGTTGCATTTGTTGTGCAAATAAATTACCACTTGAACTGATCTGAGAGGTTGAGGTAGAGGGAGAACTGTGTGTATCCAGGTAAAGGATTGTGGAATTGCAGCTCTCTTGTGTACAGCCTCTTTGTTTATGCAGCCATAATTCCTGTTGCCAGACCATGTGGCCATGTGTACTACATACAATAGCTGAGAGCTATCAGTCATTGGTTTGTGTTGCTAATACAGATATTGTGTCTGTCTGAAAATTCCAATCAATCTACTCCATTAATGTATGATAAATAATGGCACAGTCATTCTATACAAGACCATTGCACAAAAAAATCTTCTCATTTTACAATTATCCATGTACACAATTCTGCAATAATGCTGAGATGCAAAAAAAAAAAAATACAAATTTGATATTCCAGATTGTCATTAATCTCTGGGTGACCATCCTTTCTGTGCACTTTGGAGGATTTTCACTGGCACCCGCCAGCTATTGCTACAGACCCAAAGAGGAGAGGGTCACCCCTTGCTTTTACAGCTCTTTACATGCCATGTACACACAGAGCAGTTACAACATCCCTTAAAAGAGACATTTTCTGTTCCACAACAGAAAGTAGCTGTTACCCTTTTTCTATGTGCAATGACCTGACCTTTAATCAGAGCAAGTCATACTCTCTGAAACCTACCACAACAGAAACTAAAGGCTGAACAGATGAGATTGTGGTTAAAAATGATGAAATCCTTCTTGAAGGACTGCTCGATCTGTTTATTTCTTAATATTAGACATTCAAATAAATTATCTAATAATGTATGAAAAGGCAGCGAGAAGTAAGCTAGCCCTAATCCAATCACCATAACATCCAGTGTTAAAATAGAATTCATTCAATGTGATAAAATACCACAGAAAGGTCCTTTCCGGAGGTCTTGAAATAGAAAGCTATTGATGAATGTACATGTACTGACTGTGTATTGCGATGTTAGAAAATAAATAAAAATGGAAATAAATTAAAGGTAGAAAAACAACAGTTGCATTGGACTAACTCTACATAATCTTTGCAAAGATATTCCATTTAATTTAGAAAATATCTATTGATGCTAGGTCATTAAGGAATCACACTGAGTATAAAAATATTAGTTATTAACAATGATACGAAAACCTCATAGACTGCAACCTCTGAAATATTGCTATATTAACCCCACCCACCCATCCTCAGGTGGGAGCACGCTCTGATTGGCTTCAACCCTGCCTGAAAATAAAGGGCAGCGCATGACCCTAAAGTGCTCTCAAGACCAAGTCAAATGGCTGTGTCCCAGAAGACAGTAGTCTGAGTTGGGTAGGGAGGTGGGCTGTACTTCTTCGCCCCGTTGGTTTTCTTCCAACTGGGCATGGTAGGCAGGCTTTCTTTTTTGCATGGGCTACGGTCAGGAAGCCGTTGACGAGACCGTATCTCCCGGCAGAGGCGTTGTTTCCTCTCGATCATCTCCAACATGGTGCTGTCACCATACAACCATGGCATAGGGGGCATCTATTGGACATATGGAGAAGACAGGCTGTCAGTTCTGTTATTTTACAGCTGCAGAAATAAATGTTCAGTAATAAAAACAGTACCTGTTGGACATCAGAAGGTTGTCTCTGAGGTGTGCCTATTGGAGATGGTGCTACTGCTGTGGAAGAAGACCATCCTGCCTTTGAAACTGTCTTCAGGTCTGCAAGGAAAGTTTCAACAGAAAAACATGAAACATCAGCAAAGACATCAGCTTTGACCAGCATGAATTTCTGTGCTGTTCTAGAATAGATCAGGCTGATTTAGGCTGGCTATTGCTGGAAAAACAAATTTATAGTGAAGCTGATCAACCTTTTTACTATCTGGAAATCTGGTTTCCCAGCCGGATGAGGTTGATCTCTTGGCTGATTTTAGAGAGGTTTCGGGTACCTTTTTTAGTTAGTCAGGCTGAGATAACAGCTGAACACCAGACTAGGAGACATACAGTATTAGGGTACAGAATTTGGTCATCAGCGGCATCAGCTGACCAGCTGGGCTGTCAAGCAAATTCTATTCTTACCAGAGTTTGAGTTCCCCAACATTATTTTTGGACTCATGGAGGAGCGTCCAGATCGATTGGATGACACCATGGCTGAAGATCCAGACCTTGTGTCCTTGTCCTGTGCTTTGGGTGATTCTGTGTTATAGTTGCTTCTGTCTTTCGCCTCATACCAGGGTAATGTCTCAGTTGTGTGTACTCCCCTATCTTTGCAGTCCCGCCTGCTCATGACATCATTGCCATTGCTGATCCTCTCCTTGCTCCCCTGCCTGCTTTCTGCGCTGTGGTTGCTCTTCTCCTTGTCCTGAACAGATTCTATGCCATGCTTGCCACCATCTTTACTATCACGTCGACTTTCCAAGCCTGTTCTACCCTGTTCCTTATTTTCATGTCTGGGAGGAAGGTCTATCCCATAGCAAACTTTCTCTCGACTGTCACGTCTGGTGTCTTGACCATTTCTTAGCAGTTCTTTACTGTCTTGTCTGGGCAAGAGTTCTGGAACAATACAACCTCTGTCTTTACTGTCCCGTCTGGTGATAGGTTCTGCACTGCAGCAGCCCCTGTCTTTGCTATCTCGTTGAGGCAGTACCTCAGTGCTACAGCCTCGATCTTTGCTCTCTTGTCGGGGAGGGTGCTCTGGGACATTACATCCACTGTCCTTGCTGTCCCTTCTGGCTAATGGCTCAGCATTACTGTCCTTGCTGTCATGTCGAGATGAGGCTTCGATGCCATTTTGCTCTCTGTCTTTGCTGTCTCGTCGATGCGACTTGCCATTGCTGCTGCGGTCTTTATCTCGCTTGGACTCTTTGCTGTGATGGCTCCTCTCCTTGTGCTCCCGTTTGGACTCAGAACTGTGACCTTTTCCCTTGGTTTCAACTAGAAGAGATAAAACATTACAGATATTTCAGTGACATAATCTCATGCTGAACAACTGTAGACTCTTCACACTGATGTGACATGATGAGATTTTGATAGTCCAGCTTAGACATTCTACTAACTATATGTAACTTTGCAACTACATTTTAACTAACTCTCATTAGAGTATTAGTAGACTGTCTGCTTAATATATGCTAACTGCTAACAGTCGTGGCCTAATGGTTAGAGAGTCAGACTTGTAACCTGAAGGGTTAATAACCAGCGTACTTCCCTATATATAGTAGGCGAAAAACAGCATGTGACAAAAGAAGTATGTCTGAATTCACAGTACTCATAAAAGAGCAGGCAAACCCAGATGACCTACTACTTCTGACGGGATTCTGAAGTGTGCGTTCGATGCATTCAAGCATTCGATGGACACTTTACTATCCCATCAGGCCACAGGAGAGGATTTGTGAATGGCAGTGAAGCGACGTAACGAACGCTAGTAGGTCACATTATATTGACAACATGGCAGACAAATTACATTCATAACACACACATTCATACTGTATAGAACATACTTTTTTAGCGGTCATAAGGTAATTGCTAATTCAAAATAAGCACCTACTCAAGAGAGTATGCGATTATGATGCAGCTTATAAGTAACTTAGCAGGTACATGTCAATTATTGTACTAACCCTAACCTTAAAGGTGCAGTATGTAATATTGACAGCTAGCTGTTGAAATGGGTACTGATGTCCAAATTTAAAAAAATTAAAAGAGTTGTTTCCCTCGCCCCCTCCCCAGATTCGACGCTCATGCGAGTTGCCAGATTGAGGACATGCAATCTCTCACCCATTTTATTTGCAATACGCAGTGTTTTCCGCCTACTGGAAACCTGGGGTGTCGAAATACTAGGTAAATTGGCAGTGCACATTTAGAGTGCAGTAGAATAATTTAGAAAGTAGAATAACTGGCTGCAGCATAGTTTTTTGTTGTTTGAACTTAGCATGTTTCCTAAATCTCTGCAAACATATTGTGGAATTTTAATGATTTAGCACAGTCAAAAATATGACATACAGCACCCTAACCTAAAGTTGACATATAGTTGCAAAGTTACTTATATTTATAAGAATGTCAAAATTGGGTTATCAAAATAAAGTGTAACCATTTTCTATTGCAATATTGGAATTTGGTCACTAGGTGTCCCCATGATACTTATGGATTCATGTATTTGGTTTGTTGTCCTCTTTGGACTGTGTGTGGTGTATTAGGCAGTTGTGACAGGTGTGGCACACACATTAAATATACAGATCAATCAATATATCAGACCAATATGCACAATATGTTTCTCCCATGTCCAAAAAAAAAAGAAAAAAAAATGATATACCTTTAATGACACAAGATTATTTTGTTATGTATACACACACACTTTTCTATTGTTGCTCTTGTTTTAAAATTACAAAAATGCAAGTTGTGCTTTTTAAATGTGCCTTCCTTATTATCCACAGTCACTGAAGGTTCTGCCTTCTGTATACTGCCAGGTAGTATTATTCAAATGTGCGGTAGGCCTGTTCTTTGCTTACAACACAATCGATGAGTGGGTTCATAAATAGGTCACACACTGTTTTCCACAGCAAAGGACAGATGATACTCTTGCCTCAGCACAGCCCTAAACTGTGCCAACACAGACTTTGCATGATACAACATACAGGTGCATCACAGGTGCAAGACCATAATGGGCCATATGGAAATGAGCACAATCAACCATTCAACAACAACAGATACACACTTCATGAGTACCAGGTAAGGACCTAAAAGCCGCATGGCAACCAGGCAACACCAACAAACTAAAATAAAACCAAAACAGATTTTAGAAATGAGTAAGGAAATTATTTAGTCTAAGAAACTACTTCACACTAATCTCAATATGAGTTGAGTCAGCTTCAAGTTAAAGGCTTGAATGTAAATGTGAATTTAATTATTATTATTATTTTTTTTTAAGTACAGTACGTGCCTGTGCAGGTAGCGCTGCTCACAGGCTTTGCACGTTCATTCCACTGAGTGCTGAGAGCTTCACACATTCACTGCAATGGGGCTACCGTGACCTGCATCGGGATTGGTCTTTAGCTCCTTTGAGGGAGACTCTACAGGGAGACCCCCCACCCCCCCGGATGAGCAATCAACTCTACATGTGTGCTACTTTATCTTTAGTCCTCTTTTAGATGAGCAGTAATGTGCCTCTGCATTTGTGCAGTGGACCATTTATTCAATGGGATGAACTGATATCAAGCATTCTTGACAATCTGACCTTTTTTGAGAGGTGCTGCCAGAGGTGAGATACAATTGCTATCAAATGACAGTTCACAATTTACATTAAGTAATGACAGTTGACATGTATGAAGAGATTGCAATCGCAGTTTTTTCAATATTCTGCTCTGAGGCTACAATCAGTGCATTGATAATGTAAAAACAGGCAAAATAAAGCAATAAGCCACAAAAGACTGTGCATTAAAATGATTTTACCATGGGTAAGGTCTTTTTTTTTTTAGCCTGCACTTATGAAAATGTAAGTAAGCCATATAAAACTGTCTGCAAGAAAATCTGTTATCCTTCAGCAGGTGCAGATATTAAATATGATCCCACATAATCAGATAATTCACTTCTTATGGAATATTCACAGTGAATAACACTAACTAAGGTTAACTACCTTAACTGCCACCACATGCAGATAAACTCTTGTGCACCTTTTTATACACTTAAAAATAGTTAATATTTCTCATATCTTCATTTTTTGGGGGTGGGGGGTGGAACTGCTTTTTGCAGAGCAGTTGTTAAGAACTGTTTACATATTGAAAGAAACATGCTACTTTGGCTTAATGCATCAGCAGCAGGTCTGGGGAATGAACACTGACTGCTTTAGCCTCTTAATCTCTCTGGATTAAATTTTATGATCTATGTCAGTCTGTAAAAATCTGTTTAAACTTTTGTGCAGAGAGAAGCATGCCAAATGGTCTTTGCTAAAAATTCTTTGAATAATTAGAATTATAGCAAGATGTTAGTTCCAACGCAGAGTGTCTTAGAAACTTTACAAATATATAGTTAATATAATGGACCCAGGATATGATGGATTAACAACTTTCATGAGTAAAATAATAAAATACAACTAAAGAGAGTAGGAGAGGAGTCTCTCACTCAATCCCCAGACTATTTGCTCTCAGTCCCTGCAATTTTCCCAAAATCCTCCACAGGTGCATAAAATCCTAAATTAAAGTTTTATTCACATAATAAAGCAATAAACACTTTATTTTTATAGTCCACTTTACACTTTCTGCTAATAAGTAACTACCTGTCAACTGCCAGTCAAGAATATTAGTAGACTGTCTGCTTCATATCTGCTAACACTTTATTTTGATGCTCCCTCAACTATAAGTAACTTTACAAGTATGTCAACTTATTCTACTAGCACTAACCCTAACCTAACAGTCTAATATTACTCAGATGAGAGGTAATTGACATGTAGTTGCAAATTAATGAGAGTTAGTTGACATGTAGTTGCAAAGTTATTTATAGTTAGTAGAATGTCTGAAGTGGAGTACCGTAATAAAGTGTAACCAATAAAATTACAGCAAAAATGCTCACAATCTTTTATTCTGGTTTAAGTCAGACATGAATTAAGTCAGTAATTATTTAATTTTACTGAATTAATTTTGCATTAACGTTGAACACTGAATGTTTTTGCACGGCAGCAAATGTGTCTTTTTGTGTAACTAATACACTTTACACAACAATGTTTGAAGGTTTTGAAACTGGTAAACAATTACTAAATTAGTCACAGAATATACTAATTCTGAGAACTAGACGATTGCACTCACTTTCTCCTGGCTCCTTGCTCTTTCTGCCGCTGGTATTCTTTTTCAGCATGTTCCTGCCAGTGGTGAAGAGGTTGGTGAGCTCATCCAGTGGGCTAGTGGGCGTCCGTGAGCGTGCCACTGAGACGTTCTGCATAGAGCCGTGATGCCGTCCCCCTGAGCTTGCATCCTGTGGCGGTGATGACTTTCCATGAGGTGTGGCCGAGGCGCTGCGAGGAAGGCCTGCTGTAGGAAATGGCCCATCAAAAGGTGGTGACCGCATGAGGCTGAGGGGCGTCAAGCAGCGGCCCATACTGACAGGTGAGGGGCAGGCTGAGTGGCTGCGCTGATAACCGTGTGAAGAGGAGGAACTTTTATAGAGGGCACAGGGCAATGGTGGTGCCGATGATCGTCCAGATACTGTTATTGTAGGAGTGGCTGTTAGCTCCCTCTCGGCACGTCTTAGGTGTGATGAAGAGGCAGAGCCAGAAGGTTCCAGAGAAGATGAGGTTGGTGACTTGCCATAAGAGCCATTCTCTAGCATAGGAAGCTTTGTTACATCGAGAGGGGTGAGTGGGGACTCGTCTGAGTTGGGTGAGCACTGAGCAGGGGCAGGAGGGAAAACCAGTAATGGTGGCCTGTGGGTCAACAAGTTGGGGAATGGGGCAGGGATGTCACAAAGGGGAGTGCCTCGAGGGGTGGTACAACGGCTTAGGGGGGCATGGATATCAAGCTCAGGTGGGCAGGGTGTGGCACACTGAGAACGACAGCTCAAAAGATCCCAACGCGAGTCAAACTCGTCAAGGGCAGGGTACTTCATCTCTTCATAGACAGCCTCACCCGGCTCATCCTCCTCAGTACGAGGGGTCGGTTCTCGGCCCACATTCCCAGACATCTCAATGTAGACAGGTTCATCTAAGTCTGAGTCCTGTGGACCCTGTGGCTGAGGAGGAGAAGGGGCTTGGCCATCCCTTGAGAAGATGGATGGAGAACCTTTTGAACCATGATTGCGGATGTAAGACTCATCAAAGGAAGTGCTCAGTTGCGTGTTGGGATTCCTCTTAGGTTTTGGTGGGGGAACTTTCCTGCAGTCCTCACTGCAGCCTTGTGTTCCTGAGTAAGGAGAAAAAAACATAAAGAAAGATATGAATTAGCATAGTAGCTGAGAGGTCATCTGTACATAGGATAATTTAAGAACTTTCAATTATTCAGATGCCAGATGGTCCTGGTGCACCAATTTTATCACGAATTCCATACATGCACACAGCAATATATTTTATATGGCATACAATAAAAAAGCTGTTTTTTTTTTAAACACACACATAGGCAAACACAATCTGGGCACTCCCTCAAAATTGCCACAGGAGTATAGATAATAATCTTGTAAACAAACTCCACTCTGAGAATAAAAATGACACAATGCCTTGATTTCAGTACTGAAAAAAAGGATAATCTTCCATCATATCAAAAGAACATTTTCTCATAAACGTTTTGTGGGTGTGTAAAGAGGGAAAAGAGTAAAATTGCACCAGATTAAAGTCATTTTTCATGTTCTCTCTGTGAGTCAGTGAATCCCTTTGCGCATGCCAAAAAAAAAAAAAAAAAAAAAAAAAAAAAAAACTATATATGTGTTAATTCAGTGAAAGTGGAGACTGGTGGATATTGAGATCCGTTTCAACGCCTCTGAATGTGCCCTTCCTCCTGCTCTCTCTGCCTCTTCCCTCCCTACGAGTGGATGTGTTTACCCTCGCCCCCTCTCCTCCAGGGGAACTAAATCTAGGTCAATCGCTCCTCCTGAATGAATTCTGCGGTGCCTGGTCCCTCCCCCCACCCCACACACACACACCCCCCCCTCCCTTACAACACACAACTGTCCTCTGAATGAGGGACATCCCCCACTCTTAAGTGCACATTGGCTAAAGCTCTGTTGAGCTGGCTGCTAGCCCATTCCTCATTGGTTGTTGCCGCACTCTAACTTCCTGTCACCTCGCTGACGATTGGTGGAGGCTGATGTCTGATGTCTGGATTGGTTGAGCAGCAGGGGGTCTCTGTTTCTGTGGGCTGGTTGCCGTGGCATTGAGGAAGATCTGCGTGCACACTGTGATCCCTTCAAATTCTGACGAAAAGCAACTTTCACGGTATACGTCAGTACTGCAGAAGTATAAAATATTTTTGCAGCCTACAGCTTTGATTCTTTGACGTATTTTCTGTAACTCACCAGAATTTTGGAATATTAGCTCTAAAACTGATGGGCTTGTTGACATCTGCATGAGGATGAACAATGTTGACATAACTGATGACAAGAGTGGGTGTTGAGAATAGTAAAGAACTCCACTTATTCATATTAACCCCACAATTCATAGCTCATTCCCAACACTGCTCTCATATTTACAACCACTTTGCCTATGTTAATCATGAAAGGGTGGAATGGGTATACTGTGTAATTCAGCAGGGCACAACGATGTAAGTGGCTTATTGCTTTTATGTAATGGCAGCAACAGCACTGTTCAAGAAACAATTAGATGTACCACTAAACAGAATAAACAGGTAATATAGTTAATCCATTATGCTGCTGTTAAACGGTTTATTCTTGCCAGGCAACATTGCAATTTGTTGCATTAAAGGGATAGTTCACTCAAAAAGAATTACTCGCCCTCATGTTGTTCCAAACCCATAAGACCTTCGTTCATCTTTGGTACACAAATTAAGATATTTTTGATGAAATCCGAGAGCTCTCTGACCCCTCTATAGACCACAATTTAATTAACACTTTCAAGACCCAGAAAGGTAGATGTTTTTTGCGCACAAAAAGTATTCTCGTCGCTTCATAAAATTAAGATTGAACCACTGTAGTCACATGGACGATTTTACCGATGTCTTTACTACCTTTCTAGGCCTTGAAAGTGTTAATTAAATTACACTTAAATTACAAATAAATCGGATTTTAACAAAAATATCTTAATTTGTGTTCCGAAGATAAACAAAGTCTTACAGTTTTGGACATGGGATAATTTTTGGGTGAATTAACCCTTTAATATATAAAGTGTTTCTATATAATCATTTTTTTTAAATATATTTTCTTTTACTTTTTTGCCACCTTTATTGATAAATGAGTGAAGAGAGGACAATAAATAGTAGGCTAAATGGTACTAAATAATCATTTAGCAGGTACTTTACAGTTCACCTATAACAAGAACAAACCCACCTAGAGCAGGTTTAGTGGATTAAGTGACCTTCTTGTTACAAATTACAAGCAAGCAGTTTTAACACTACACCACATCTCCCCAATGATGGGAGGGAAAGGCTGGGAGACAATGTTAGGGTCAACTGCATGAACGCTCAATGTGTACAAATTTTGTCCTGCACCTGAAGGACTACGAAACATCACATACTACAGTCTTGTTTGCACTCAGTCCAGCTAAGGCTTCACATGATTTGACTATTCAAAAGGTACTGTGGTACTGTCCACATTGTTGACTCAGGTGTGTTTGCTCTTAGGAAAGATTCGATTTAACCAATTGTTCAGCTAGTGCAAAACTACAGAATCAGTGGATCTCAACATTTTGTGCAACAGGAAATGTGAAGCTTGGATTAAACACCATAGCATCTTACCGTCACATCTCTCTGAATCATCGCCTTTACACCCGGTGGGACTGAAGTCCACAGCTTCAGAGGAGATGCTGAGCTTAGTGCTGGGGTCCCGCCGGGGCTTGGGCGGGGGCTGCTTACGGGATGTGGGGCTGCCCTCCTCTTCTACTCCTCCCACGGAGTGCAGGGACTGGGAGCGTACGGCGAAACCCGGATTATAGGGGGGCTGGTGCTGGTGAGGGGACACGTATTCCGCAGGGGCTGGCATGCTCATTGAGCCCATTCGCAGATGCTTACCCTCGATGACCACCTCTTCCCCCCTGACAAGAGCCACACATAGAAATAATAATTCCATTAAAATAATTTCATAGAAATTAAACAGTTCATGAATGGATTCTTAAGTCAAGAGCAACACTGTATTATATATTAAAGCAATAAGCCACAATATAATTGATGTTCGGTCAGTATTTTTTAATTTTTAGATCATATAATAATAACAATATGACATTATATACCCTGTTTTATAATAAAACAAGTACTGAATGTTAATTCCTGTTTTTGTATACTATACCAATTTATGAAACACAAGGAATTAATGAAAGCACATTCAAAAACATTTGTTTCTACAATATTTTGGATTATTTGAATATTGAGAACGATTGATAAAGAGTGCTCATGAGCATTACAATACCTTAAACCAAGGGGTTTGATATATATACACTCACCTAAAGGATTATTAGGAACACCATACTAATACTGTGTTTGACCCCCTTTCGCCTTCAGAACTGCCTTAATTCTACGTGGCATTGATTCAACAAGGTGCTGAAAGCATTCTTTAGAAATGTTGGCCCATATTGATAGGATAGCATCTTGCAGTTGATGGAGATTTGTGGGATGCACATCCGGGGCACGAAGCTCCCGTTCCACCACATCCCAAAGATGCTCTATTGGGTTGAGATCTGGTGACTGTGGGGGCCATTTTAGTACAGTGAACTCATTGTCATGTTCAAGAAACCAATTTGAAATGATTCGAGCTTTGTGACATGGTGCATTTTCTGCTGGAAGTAGCCATCAGAGAATGGGTACGTGGTGGTCATAAAGGGATGGACATGGTCAGAAACAATGTTCAGGTAGGCCGTGGCATTTAAACGATGCCCAGTTGGCACTAAGGGGCCTAAAGTGTGCCAAGAAAACATCCCCTACACCATTACACCACCACCACCAGCCTGCACAGCGGTAACAAGGCATGGTGGATCCATGTTCTCATTCTTTTTACGCCAAATTCTGACTCTACCATCTGAATGTCTCAACAGAAATTGAGACTCATCAGACCAGGCAAAATTTGTCCAGTCTCCAACTGTCCAATTTTGGTGAGCTCGTGCAAGTTGTAGCCTCTTTTTCCTATTTGTAGTGGAGATGAGTGGTACCCGGTGGGGTCTTCTGCTGTTGTAGCCCATCCACCTCAAGGTTGTGCGTGTTGTGGCTTCACAATTGAATCAGAAATGCATTGAAGCAACTGCCATGTGATTGGTTGATTAGATAATTGCATTAATGAGAAATGTAACAGTTCCTAATAATCCTTTAGGTGATATGATATATATATATATATATATATATATATATATATATATATATATATATATATATATATATATATATATATATATATATATATATATATATATATATATATATATATATGCAGCTGTAAATTTTGACATATGAAAATACTAATTAACTGGCTTTAACTAATACAGGTTTATACTACTGTATAAACCTGAAAATAAATATTTTAAATGAAATTCAAATAATGCTCTCAAATTTTTTGTGAACCACCTAGCTGACCCTTGGGTGTCCATGAAAATCCCTGCCCTAAAGCATAATACACAGTGCTGCTTAGTAAATCATTCTGTACTTATGTGTGTTTGTAATTAGCAACATTCTGATGAGATCTGTGATGAAGTTACTCATCTGAATGAATGGCTTATTAGGAGCTATTGATTTTTATTTAGCACCCTTCGAATTGTAATGACACAGTAAAAGGCCCTCAGCATAGCAGGAATAGATTTTTAAAGTGGATATTTTGATTGTACTTTCATGGGGCTTGACCAATTGAGAAAAAAACAACTTTGTCAAGCTTAAATAGCATGAAGATAATTTTCCAGGATTTTATGCAATAATGACAATGATACAATATTACAAATATATGAAATTATGCTCTATGGACTGCATTGGAAAATCTTTCTTGGCCTCTAATTTAACTTTTAAAGTCATGCTTGCTATTTACTCCCTACTATAGGCTATCTATGTTTCTGTTGCACTGGGTCTGTAGCCCTGAACTCCTTTGGTTCTTCTGATGTACTAGATCAAAAGTCTCTGTTAAGTTCTCTCTCTCTCTCTCTCTCTCTCTCTCTCTCTCTCTCTCTCTCTCTCTCTCTCTCTCAAAAGTCAAATGAGAATGACTTTACTAGCCATTAGTTTGATTTCAAGGCATGTACATCTATTACCTGAGCATGAACATGTGTTTGTGCAACTTGGTAACTTCCGCACATACAGCTGCTGAACAGCAGGAGTCTCAAGAGAAGGGTTCATTGGTCAGGGGCTTAACTTTGCCTAGCAACAGGGTACCCACGGAAACCAAACACAAAATCTGCCACTGCTGCTCTGTGTAACCAGTCCCCTCACACACACAACAGGGTCCAAATACACATGCACGCACACACACACACACACACACACACACACACACACACACACACGTGACGGATCAGGTATTAAGCTCTCATTAGGAAGAAGAACAGTGATGTTGGAGCAGCTGTCTGCACTGCATGTGCTTGCTCCTGCTCGGCAAAGACAAGTTTCCTACTGTTAAAAATAGCTGATGCCATACTTCTCCTTAGCCATGTGTTCAGTGCAGTTTTACACAATCTTTTTTGAAATTCCAAATTAAATATTGCAATTATGAAGCAGTTTATTTTTTTGTTTTTTGCATTAAAACTTAAAATGACTTGACTTAGAATCTCATTTTGACTCTCTGACAATTATTACTCCACCATCTGAAGGTAGATTTCCCCCAACAGTGTAAAATCTGTGGCTCTGTTGCACTTTTCAAAACATTGCACTCAACCAATGGCATGAGTCTGGGGTGGGGCTATTTGTTTATCCAACCAATGGGGGCCGTATCCAGGAAACCTGTTTGAAAATATCATACTCATTAGGTGTGATCCTCTTGAAGCTGCGCTTCACAGACAGATCGGTGTATGACATCAAAGTACAGCAAGAGCGATGAGAGATCAGACGACTCCTTATGGTTTTGAATCTCTCTAGGGGTACTTTGATGTCATACACTGATTGGTCTGCACAACGCCGCTTCAAGTCGATCACACCTACTAGTTAGCCAATTCCGTTTGGTGACAGAAATTACATTACGTTTCAATATGGCAAATAAAACTGACTATAAACAGGAAAACAAGTCTTGACAATCAGACAAACTGTTTGGTTTTTTTTACGTTTGTTATGATGTCTGTGTCCTGTACATTTATTTTATTTGTCATATAAAGGTTTCTAAAACAGCTGGCTAACATTTGTACATTTACATAAATGTTGATTAATGTGTGTTGTCCTTATAAATACAGAAAAAAATGAGACAACAACAACAAAAAAAGATGTCAGAATCCTTCTTGAGAATTAGTCCTAGTGTGTGTGCATGTGTTATTAAAGCCAGAGTACTGTAGCTGCTGGACAGCATTCTTTCCAGCCTTTTCAAATTACAGAAAAGAAGAAAAGCGATTTCATATACTAAAATGCAAAGCATAGAATAATGCATTACATTCAAGTATTTTTCAATCCTGCATAGTACAATTTAAACAACATTGTTCCCATTTATTTCTGTCCATGCTTTTCAGTGTTTACAGCATAGTTGTTTTATGCAAATTAGCACGTGAGACTGTGCATGGACAAAGTTTCTGTGTGCTCCCAGAAACAGTGGAAGCGCCAACCGAATGGCAGAGAATGAAAGAAGACCCACCTCAATCAGAGCAATGAAGCAATCTGATTGGTCGCTGGCTGCTCCAGCTGTCACCAGGCAGAACACATCTCCAGCTAGCACTCTCTTCACACTTAATCTCTTTCTAACAGATTTTTCTCTCTCCCTCTTTTCCTTCCTCTCTCTTCCCATCAGTTCCTGTAAAAATGGGTCGTCTCATTGACCCACTTATATGCCTCATGAAAAATCCAGCTATTCTTTTTTCTAGCCCTCATCCTCCAGCCACTGAGTATGAATATTTTATATCACCAACAGCTGATAAGCAGACCAGGAGAAGACCAGTATCAGGAGGTAAAGGCTCTTCTATACCCTTTACAGCCAAAGAGTGTGATTTGTAATCACATTTTGGTGAAAGTTCTTCAGTTTCAAGCAGCCGCAACAGTGAAGTGTCTTACATAAATCAGGGCCTCACTGAAGGCTCAATTTAATTAAACACTGTATCTGGTGGCCAATCAAATGTACCTCATTTTAGGAGATTTTGACTGGGACATCAGACTCAGACATCAACAGACATAGCTGACAAAAAACATAATTAATTCATTAATAATTAATTTGTTACATCAAATGAAGATTTGTTGAGATGACTGAAAAAGTGAATAACTATAATCTGGAACATTGGGTAGTGTGGGACACCTAAAATCTGTTGGGTATATTCTTGTATTTTAGCATGACTATATTCTAGATGGGTTGTCTCACTTGCTGATCCAAAGTGTTTGGTTTCATCTTAAAATTGCTTTTGATTATTTTTCTGGTTTGTAATGAATAAAAAATCCAAAAACTCTAGGTGTCATTAGGTCCTATGATGCTGAATCCTTAATCATTAAAAGATTAGCACAGCTGAACACAAAAATGTCTGTTGTGTATGTTTTACCATGCAAATTATGCTTTGCAGTAACAGGTGCCGCCATTCCTCATAAGCACAAACTAGCGTCATGTCAGAGCTGAAATTAAAGGTTTTTAGGTAGTTGAAGCCTGAGCCAAATGTGTGAAAGAGGTCTCTGAGAGCATTTAGCTTTTATTGCACTTAGAAGACGGTGCCAAATGTGATCGATGCAATCTATGCCAACAGGTCTGGGGCAGCACTCAACAGTAAATTGCCCACTGACACAATTACAGCTGCGTTGATGTTATCAAGGCCACAGATTTGAAGCGTCAAAACTCATCTGACGCCTTTGGTTATGACTACAATCATTTTTGTGTGACTGAAATTACATTAAGATGAAAACCTAGACTTCATTTAATGACTAGTGTGAAACTGATAGTGGACCAGTAATGTAGAGCAACATTATCCATTTTGTGGGCGCGTGTCTTTCACACAACTTTTTCAAGTTGCTAGGATGAAAGACATTATGAAGTTCAAGCCTCAAATATGTAAAAAATTGGAAAATGAATCAACCACCACATGTTGAAGGGGATGTGGTCTTTTCTGCCATCAACAACAAGGCACTATGTCATCGCCAGTGGGACTTAGTGTAAAGGAGCACCATGGGGAACCATATTAGGTTTTGTTTCTTATGTGGCTGTCATTTACATAGGCCTACAGGTAGGTAGTTTGTGTGTGCCAATAGGAGGCTGAGTGAATGTGTGTGTTTCAACTTAAGCGTCCCTATCTGCAATCTTACAGTTTTTCTCTGTTTTTATGGTACATTTCTCAAATCATCCTTAACATTTGCAAACCAGTAAGTGTATTTCTCAAAACAATTTGTATAAACAGCACTACACAATGGACTACATGCAAAAATCAGTTCATCTCTCAAAAGTATTTCAAGATGTCAATGAACATATCAGGTGCATCAGAAAGTCCTTGTGTCAAAATGCTTAGCCATGTTGTCAGTATAACAGTGTTTCCAGATATGTGACCCTGGACCACAAAACCAGTCTTAAGGGTCCATTTTTAAGATTTATACATCATATGAAAGCTTTCCATTGATGTATGGTTTGTTAGGACAGGACAATATCTGATGGTGCAAAAAACAAACAAATAAATAAATAAATCTAAATATGGAGAAAATCGTCTTTAAAGTTGTCCAAATGAAGTCCGTAGCAATGCAAATTACTAATAATAATGATTTTTTATATATATTTACAGTAGGAAATTTACAAAATAACTTCATGGAACATGATCTTTACTTAATATCCTAATGATTTTTGGCATAAAAGAAAATCGATAATTTTGAACCATACAATGTATTGTTGGCTATTGCCACAAATATACCTGTGCAACTTATGACTGGCTTTGTGGTCCAGGGTCACATATTGCTATGGTTTTGGCTATGGCTATAGATACAAAAAAAGTGCACAAGGCTGCAATTTTTCTGTATGGCATATACTGTATATTTATCATGTATATGTGTGTGTTTGTGTTACAGTATGTATCAGTACAAAGTATATTTACGGCATACTGTAAAATTATAGTGAAATGACAATTGATAATGTAGGAAACAGCAGACTATTACGAAATCCAATGCATGTATGTACCATTCGTAATTTGTTCAAAAGAATGATAAATTGCTTTTATGATGTGCTATATGATGTATATGATATATGATTATATGATGTTATGATCTGAGAAATGTACCAAAGCAACTGAGAAAAATTTTATTTGTAATATGAGCAATCTTTTAAGATTTTGTATGCATGCATTGGTAACATATCTCGGATCACTTACCTTTTAATGGCTTCTTCCTGCTTTCGCTTCTTGTCTTTTTTTCTCCTGAAAGTTAATCTTGTTTTTCTCATTCCACACGTGGTCAATGTTCTGTGTGACCAATCTGTTATATGCCTTTAGTCCACAGTCTTCGACATACTGCAAAAACATTAGTGAATCTTCCTCTTTAGAGCTAATCATTGCTTACAGGCATTCCAAAAGGGCAATCTGCAAATAAAAACATTTACATTAAAGTTACAATTGTTGGTTTGTAATCATTTGTATTATATATTGCTATAGATAGATAGATAGATAGATAGATAGATAGATAGATAGATAGATAGATAGATAGATAGATAGATAGATAGATAGATAGATAGATAGATAGATAGATAGATAGATAGATAGATAGATAGATAGATAGATAGATAGATAGATAGATAGATAGATAGATAGATAGATAGATAGATAGATAGATAGATAGATAGAATGATAATTTGCTTAGAACTGCTGAATTCATATGGCAGTGCTATATTAATGGGTTATTGTGTAAATAAACAAGGATTCTAGGTCAATGAGATTCTCCGTTCGTCAGCAAACACAGAGAGATAGCTCTAAGCCTCAGGAGCACATCTACAAAGATATTGCTTATTAGTAGGATGTAGTATTGTATACACCTGGTCTCGAAAACAGGCCAGTATATTTCTCAGTCTGGAATATGAAGCATACAATAGCAGTACACTGGTTAGTGGGCCATTTGTGCTGCATTTAAGTCACAATGTGTTGTGTGACTGTACACAGTTTTTTGAGCTTGATTAACCATTGAGTAAGCGTATATATGTGTGTGGACGGTGGGAGTACACACGAAATCATACTGATGCAGTAATGCAGAGTGTGTGGGTGTGAAGTCTTTTGCAGTGTACATCTGTAGAAGTCTAGGAGAAGGAGGAGACAGCATTCTGTATTATGTAGGTCAGTATTTTCAGAGTGATCCATGAATCTGGGCATGCTTGTTTACGTGTGAGGGGCAGTATAAGTGTGTGAGGAGGGGGTTGGATGGGGTAAGGGGGGTTAAAGCAGCCAGATGGGTAATATACTACAAGCTCAGAGACCCACCACCATTGTCCAGCATCCTCTGCAACATGGCATCTTCAGTTGACCTTTCAGCAACTTGTGTTGACTATAGACTATTTCATATTCGCTAAGCATTCTTCTTATTGTGTTTGATGTCACATGAGTTTGCAGTAGTAAGTAGCAAGTTTGAGTTTGCAAACTACAAAAAATATTTTTTTCCTAACACAATTCAGGTTTATGCCTACTGTTGATGGTTGGTTGGGCTGGCCTGCGTCTAACCATCAGAGACCCTGTAATTTTGTCTTCTTCCCTTCAAATCCTATAGATTCTCTATATGTTCTTCCAACATCTCATCTTATCCTCCCTCAGTCATTCACTTGATAATATGTGCAGCAGTTGACCCTCTTAGGAGAGATGACTCTATTCTCCAAAAGTGAGCACAAAACATGTATTTAGGTCATAGCTTGAGAGATGGATACACCACCTTCAATGTAACATGTCAAGGCCAGCAGGGTGAAAAGTTAAGTCTGTAGGTGTGCGTGAGAGAGTAGCTATAGTGTCCCATCAAAAGAGATGGTTTATCCAGCAAGTTAGATCTGAAAACATAAGGTTGTATGTAAAGTTATATAAGGTTGAATGTAAAGTTCCAAGAGCTCAGATGAGAGTTTTGTACTTACAGAGGAACTAGGTCCCTGCTGGCAACAGTGTCAACCAGTTCAGGTAGATCCATTAGACTCCCTGGGACAAAACCTGACTGATATCCTGAGAATACAACTCCAGTCCAACAGGAAAGATTCAGGCCATTGCAAAGTCACGTTCCAGTCTGCAAAGTCGAATTCCTGGGCTTCAGGTGCATAAAATCAGGACGCAGGGAGAATGCAGCCGTGACAGTGGTTGTCTGCAGCTCCTTGTAGCTGAAGAACCTTCAGCCCCCTGGGTATGTGCAGTACGTAACTCCAGTCTGAAAGATGCTCTTCTCTTCATCTGTACATGCTACACCTGCAAGAGCGCAACAACATTAAAAGGAATAACCCGAGAAAAGCATCCTTCCTAACTCCCATCCACGTGCACTTTTAAAAGTGCTTCAACAGCGCAAAACAAAACAAAAAGCTCCTTGAGTCTTCCGAGATGAACCATGCACACTCAGACGAAGACCTTCTTAAGTGAAACCCTGGTTTTTTTGAAGGACGTACTTAAGCGCGGGCTGTGCCAGGCACCTCACGGCAGTGCTGGTTCTCGGATGTGGGGCTCCTCTCTGAGTGGATGCCACAGCAGATTAACTCGGGCTACACAACACAAAGAACACGCCTCCACCCTCCTCCTCTTTCCCCCTTGCATGCACTCGCTCACACTGTTTCTCGCTCTCAGTACCAAGGACAGCTCCTCAGCAGCCCTGCTATTGTTGGTGGGCTGTAGTAAAAGGGGCAGAAAAACATGTGTCAGTCATGGAACAGTGGGCGGGGTGGGCATACAGGGTGTGACCTCATTAGACTCAGCCCCTTGGTTTTGCAACTGTGAGCACCACTCCCAGTGTCCTCAACCAGTAAACAAGTGAAAAAGCCCTAAATTAAAAGTCGCACTTCAAAGTAAACTACATGGTCCATTTATGCATTAATTTAAAAAAAAAAAAAAAATTATTCTAAAAGCAAAAATAACTTATTTTTTTCATTCCAGGAAATAAAAAAAAAAGCTTTCTCTGAATCCTTCAGTCAAAAAGTATGGGGAAACAAAAATCACAGCATAATAGAAAAACAGAGTTAGTGTGTTTAAGATTTGTTTACATGATTAATGCAGTGAGGACCTGCGAGTGCAGGGGCTTGTTCAAATGGATTAATACTGTCGACACAAAGGGATGAGGGGCAGCGATCTGTTGTTTTGCTCAAGCCCCCCTCTCCCCTCCCTCACTTTCCCCCTCCCCGCCTCCCACAGTTTCTGTGTCTGCGACTGATCTAGCATCCAAAAACCGTGGAAACTATGTCAGAGGCACAAGTGTGCAAAAACCTCTCTTACTTACAGTCATACCGCGCAAACTACAAAACAATTACAGAGCTCACAGGCTCTTTGCTGAGAGAAGGAGTCTGTCTGTGGACCAAGGACAATAATTAGGTAAACATCTCCTCAGTTGCTTTGCTGGGCAAGCACAAAACGAGATAGTTTATCCAAGTAAAGCTGCTAACAAAGGCCAGCTTGACCTCTTGAAGCTTTATGTTGAGGTCACAATTTAGACTCTTGCGAAATCAATAACATGCATTGGGCGTCTGTGTAAATAATTCAGGTGAGCGTGAAGACAGTGATCTTCTTTTTTTTTTTTACCAATTAAAGACTGCTAGGTGCTGTTAACCAGATTTGAAGCTGGCTCTTGGGCTGTTTTTTTGGGGGAATAATAAGGTCATCAAGTGATGGGCTGGTTTTATCACTCTGGAATGGAAGAGGTGAGGATACAGCAGGTCAGTGGACGAGAAAGGCCATTTTAAAGATAACAGGCTTTCATTAAAATTCCACTGCAACTTTTTTTTTTTCAACATCTGTGCCTCACCAACCAAAGTGGGCCACCAGTCTGCTATGTTTTCAACTTAATTGGAACTGAAAATCTCTCACACACACACACACACACACACAGAGACACACACACACACACACACAAAGTTTTAAAGGGATAGTTCATGTAAAATTATTAAAATTATGTCATCAGTTATTCACCCTCATATACTTCCAACTTCTGTGGAAATTAAAAGAAGATATTTTGAGAAATGTTTCAGTGTTTATTGTCCATACAATGGAAGTCAGTGGTAACCAAAACTGGAAATCTAAACAAGCTAATCAAGGTCTTGCTACAGACAGGTGACTTTGATCAGCGTTAGAGCTAAACTCTACAAGGAAGTGAATCTCAAGGGCCAGTTACCTGGCCCTGCCTAGACATCTGTATGAATGAGTTAAATCCATTCGGTGGGATAAAAATTCAAATGATCTTTTAGGTGTCAACGAAATACTCCAGTAACACTTAGCACAAGTGGATTTTAACTCACACCCATCCCCCCACGATGGGATCACACATCCCGACGAGTGTGAGCTGTTGTGAGAGGAGTGATACAGAGGTGAAAATTGGGGTCTGGGGGCCACATTCCCTCAAACAGGCAGCAGATTAAATCTAGGATTTTGCCTCTTACAGGTCATAAATCCACAGCTGGGCCCTCATCCTGCAGACAAATTGGTTACACCTGATTTTTGTCTGGTCTAAAGCAGGTGTGCAATTTCTAATCTTGTTTTCAGTTTAACACAAAACGACCTCATGACCACCAGGGAATCCCTCAAAAATGTTTTATATTGTATATGTTTTTATATTTATATGTTTTTTTGTTTGTTTGTTTTTACAGAAAAAGACTTTCCTGTACAGTGAGATTAAACAGTAAAATACTGTCACATTTCAGTTTTATATTTTTGTACTTCTCCATATTTCTGTCTCATTGTAGTAAAGCCCTATCTGCCATTATCTGGCGAAAAACTGTAGAACTGTTGATCAGCGTCTTTTGTAGGCATTAACCATGTACAAAAATTAACTTATAAGAATAAACCTAAACTATTTGCTAAAGTGTGACAAATAGCTCATATACTTATCATATACTTAAAAGGGTTTTTGTAAACAAAATGTGGTTTACCGCTCAACTACTACATCTTTGAGGTGCTTTAGCGCCACCTGCTGTTAATAATGTTCTGCAATAACAAAATGGACTGTGAATAGCTGCCAGCAAATACTTAGAGTAAGGTGTATTTAAGATAGGAAACACTGTAGAATGTGAATTCCCCATTCAAAGAAGCAGCCAACCATGTTTTTTTAAGCTTGTGTCCGCCACGGAATAAAAAATACAAAAAGGTAACTGCAACGTTTTATCTCCCAATTCTGATATTTTTCTCTCGTTTATATCACAAAATGAAAGCTTAAAGTGGAAGCCTGACTGTTTCAGGGACTTTGTGACAAAATATATTTTCACACTTAAAACATTGCTTTGGTGAGCCTCTTAGGCCTACACCTGTTCTCTTCTCGAAATAAGTCTTCTGAATAATTCTCTAACGTGGTTCCACTGTTGTCAGCATGAAATCTGATAATGATTCAGTGGGCTATATGATACTTTTAACTGTTTGTTGATCAAAAAATTATTCAAACTTGCTTCAGAATTGTTATTTTTCATTTATTATTTTATTTTGGCCCCTAAACCTACCCATCACAGACAACATTCTGCATTTTTACATTTAAAATTGTAATTTAGTATTTTTTTAAGCCATTTTCATTACAAGGACTCAGAAAATGTCCTTATAAACCATGCGTAATTATTAATGGCGTTATTAATTATTAATGACGCATAATTATTATGACTACAGTACAGTCACAATAAATTGCATTATATCATATTTTTAAATATAATGGTTTCATTATAAATAAGATTCAAGATTCAAGAGTTTTATTTGTCACATACACAGTTATATACAGAATATACAACCGGCAGTGAAATGTAAACAGGTCCGCTCCATGGACAGTGCAAATTCACAGTTAAAAACACAAGGAGGAAATTATAATAGAAATAGAATAAAAAAGTACTACTATATATATATATATATATATATATATATATATATATATATATATATATATATATATATATATATATATATATATATATCTGTAGAATTATAAATAAATCAAATCAAGTAGAAAAATAAATAAATAAATAAAGAAGTGGAATAAAATAATTGAAGTAAACTGTGCAGTGAGTAAACTGTAGGCTTATAAATATGTGGTTAACAAATGTATGAAGAGTATAATGTGCAAGCAGGTTTATAACAGGCTGTTACACAGTAACAACGAGAACAGAAAGTGCAGTGCAATGTCAGTGTATCGATGTTTATCCTGACGTGAAGTCACGTGATGTTAAGTGACTGAGTTCAGGAGTCTGATGGCCTGGGGGAAGAAGCTCCTCCTGAGTCTCTCAGTTTTGGCCATCAGGCTTCGGAAGCACTTACCAGATGGCAGCAGCGTGAAATGAGGGTTTGCAGGGTGATTAGAGTCCTTGATGATCTTAGTAGCTCTACCTTTGCAGCGTTTGGTGTAGACGTCCTGCAGAGACGGGAGAGCTGACCCTGAGATACGCTCGGATAAGCGCACGACTCTTTGCAGGGCTTTGACTCTTTGCACCTTAAAATAAGGTGATTATTATCTAAGGTGAACATCCAACTTAATAAATTATATTACCTAACCCTTTGAATCTAAACATGTCTTGTAAACAAATGGAAAAGTCAGCCAGCTATTTATTATCAATAGGGGCAAACACCCTATTGTGCTACTTTTAAAATGTATTTCACTACAGATTACAAAATACATGCTTTAAAAATTAATTTGTAATGTATTGCAATGTATATGTTAGATTACACAAGTTTCGTAACTTAATGTAAATATTTTAGAATACTTTGGAATACTAATAAGGTATGTAACACAAAGGGACCACCAAACATAGGACTTGGTTTTCCTCTGCATAATATTTTAATCAGTTTTCCACAATATTTCTTGAAGCAAAAAATGCAGACAATCTTAAGAAGAAAAAAATACTGACGCTCAAGAAGACAACACGATGCATTAATATCTGGGCTGTGTAAACTTTTTGAATTGGATGAACAGGATAAATTGTACTCATTTTGTCTTCTGGGAAACATAGTTATTAGCTTCTAAAGGGCAGTACTAAATATATTTTTAAAAAAAAGATCTTTAAAAAAATAACACAAATATACACATTTACACTGTTCAAAAGTTTTCACCCCCTGCTCTTAATGCATTGTGTTTTATGGACGCTTGCTTCCGCCACTAAATATAAAAATAGAAAAAGGTAATTTCGACTTTTTATCTCAGAAATCTGACTTTGTATCCTGAAATTACAAGATTTAAACTCACAATTACATGCTCTAAAGCCAGACCTGTGCGATAAAAAGTTGCAACGTTACCTTCTTTATTTGTATATTTTGTGGTGGAAACAAGCTTCATTTATTTTTTATTAAAGTCGCAATTCTGAGATAAGAATTGCGAGATAAAAAGTTGCAGTTGCTTAAACAAATTACTTAACATGAAACAAGAAAACAGTAGTGGATCATCCAGGTAACAACAGACAAGATTCAAGGGTATGTCAGTTTTTTTGACGTGTTATTTTGTCTTGTGGAGTATATGGAAACATCTATTATGTGAGTACTAAATAAAAGTAACATGCAATTTTATGATCCCAGATTTCTCTTATTTTGTTAAAATGATCAAAGTTTTGCATATTCTGCAAGGGTTATGAAATAGAAATGTAACTTATTTTTAATCATTTGAATGATTCTATAACATTTAAAAATGTTTTTAAAAAAAAAAAAAAACATTAAATATTTGATCAAAGTACAGGTGCACGTTTAGGAAAGTGCTGCTGTGAGTATTTGTGCTATCTAGTGGTTTAGTGGAAAATAAAACCAAATGTGCTTGTTACCTTGTACTCTGTGTTATATTACCCTAGCATTAAATAGCCTACAATAAAACTAGTCAATGCTGCTGCAAGGGGCTTTTAATAGCTACAGCTTTTCTCTTCTTACTGCTATATTAATTATTGTCGCTCTCTCGATTTTGTCATCTTTTTGGAAAGTCGTAGAAACAATAGTGTTTACTTTCCACTGCTATAGTTTACTTTTGTGCAGTGTTATCGCTATAATGGCCCCAAGCTGGTCGAACGCAATGGCTTTTCATAGACTGTGATAATGTGTTTCCACAGTTATCAACAGCACAAATATTACGTTTTTCATATTTTCATTTAAAAAAAGTTAAATACACATTTATAATGCTATAATGTGTTTGTCAGTAAATAAAAAAGGGGTAGGGGTTCTAATGCTACCTTCACGTGCTATAGGAAATTTCCGACTTCCCACTTTTTTCCCACTTCCCACTCCCATTTTTTAACTAGGAAACTAGTAGGCATATTTATAATAATTCTGATTACACACGAAGGTAGCATAATACAATGGCTCAGGGAGTGATTATTTTTTTTGCTATTGGAGCAAATGGGAATACAAAAATTATATTTGCAGTCTTCTCCTGTTCACCGCTATAGAAGTGTACCCAACTATGACGACTTCCACTTCTGAGAACCCCAGAAATGTGAAAAGGGTCCATTAACAGTACCCGACACGCTAGCAACGCCCCTGCTTCCGCGTTCCACACCCGGACATGTGAAAGTCCTGGAACACTGTTCCTTTAAAACTTTCAGTGAACATTTTATTGTGCAGAAAAGTAGTTGGACCTATTCGCCGATAAACAGCATTAGGTAGACATGGCGGACATACGAAAACTCCACTCTGCGAGATATACTCAGAATAACCCGAAAGACAGCGGCACAGCTACGTTATTTTTGAAGTTATCTGCAGCAGTTTGTTATGGGCTCTCTTCTTTTTTCATTGTTGTCGTTAACAAGAGTGTTCTTACTAATTACAGGTAATGAATCCCATTGATATCATATTCATTAATGTTTTCTTTCAGCGCATTCAGTAGCTAGCTGCTTTTTAATGCTGACCGAAAAAGTATGCTGATGAATATGACCTTGTCTTTCGCAAGATTTGTACTCCTGTTCACCTTTGCTATGATATTATATTGCTTGGTCATAGCTGTTGTTAGCACATGCAAACACGTGAAGTAAATGACTGTCTCGCTCTAATGTAATCTAATCTCCCGTGTTATTATTTTTATTCTTTTAAACAGAAAAAAAAGAGTTGCATAGACAGTGTGGACATTCAGATATGTTAATCGTTTTGTGTAAATGAGCGCTCTATATGCATTTCATTATGATATGTATTATTTTGTGCACTGTTATTCTGTGTTTTCCCTCTCAGATTCCCTTCCTCGTTAGCAGTGGGAATTGGCCAGGTAAGAGTTCTGTTACATTTCTGATCAGTTTTACTAGGTCTACAGTGTGTGCTAATTGTAAATCTTTTTCTTTTTATTTATTATTTACATTTTTATAAATGCGTAACATTTTTAAGAAATCATTTAATTAAGTCTTTTTATATTTATATTAAATATATACATTATATTTATTAAATTATTTAATTAAAGGTTCTGCTAAGATAACTAGTCTATTGCACCACAGAAAAGAACTGGCCTAGCAATAAAACACTGCAACAATATTACATTATTAAGTTATGTATTCATCTGCAATCTGGTCAAGCCAATCACCAAGTAATGAGTAGAAAGTACCAAGCATAAGCTTCCAGAAGTACCAAGCCTACTTGTGTAAATTCAGCCTGATATTTTGTTGTTTTTCTGAGCGATCTTATCATTTATTAATTTCTTATTCTTTTAACTGGAGCAAATGTAGAAAAATTGATGTTCATGGCAGCAGTACTAAAGTCAAAGGCCATTTTCAACACAGTCAGTAGCTGTTTCAAGACACAAGATGGTGCCAATTACCTCTTCTTATCTGTGTTTGTATAAAAGGAGAGAGACTGTAGATTTGTTCAACACCTCAATCGTGTGATTGACCACAGGTTGTCCCAGACAACTGTGTATCAAGACATTTTCTTGGCAGGTTGACTTGCTCAATATTCATCTAAATTGAATGATAGCTCTCGGAAATAAGATGGAAATGTACATGTTCTGCACTTGGCTTTCATAATCGATTAGATTCATTCACAAGTAGGTCTACTATCAAGCCTGTTTGGTGTGTTAATGACTGACATCAAACATTTTGTTAATCAAACTGATATTTTACATACATTTAGCACCAAGATTACAGCAGCTGATGAAGGTTCATTATGTTTGCAGATGTTTGCAACGGTTGTTGTGCTGCAAGCAGCAAAATCATTAAATGTGGTTGATTTCCCAGATTTTGATAGCCATGTACTTCATAAGGTAGGTCTGAGCACACTCAATGCCAAACTATAATTAAGTTTTCAAGTATGCACACTGTAAGTTCAAATCACACAATATTTACTGTGTAGGTATTACCACTCCCTTTTCTGTATGTGGGAAATCAGTTAACAGGCCTGTTTGGAACAAAACAACTGAAGTAAGTGTGTAATATTCTGAAGAAAACGGCTTCAAAAGGCTTTTGTAAACGTTCATGCACGGCTGTTGTTGTTATATACTGAATGTTCAATAATATAACATACTGTATGATCTCTTTTGCAGTCTGCCCATGTTTACTGTGCTCAGACGATTCTCCATTTTATTCACAATGCTGTTTGAGGGTTACCTCCTAAAGTACGTCTATCTAGTATGCTCAGTGTTTGCAGCTGACCCAGTTCAATTTGTACGAGGTGTGAGATTTACACTCACGTTTGTTGTTTTTCTGTGTGTAGAAAGAAGTTTTCCTGGTCCATAAAGGCAACCGTGTTCACCATGATCCTAGGAGCTTTTATTGCTGCAAGGTAAGCTTCAAATGGCAAATTTGATAAAAAATATTACATTCAAGGTTTAATTTGTTTAATTTAAATGCAATTGTAACTAGGCTCTGTTTTAGAAGTATTTATGAACAGTCCTAGCAAGCTTTTTACTTCATCATTTGTGTGCAGGGTCTTTTGAAATCTGAGAAATGGCTTGTCACAATTAATTTGCCTTCTTTTACCTTCATAGTACAGATTTAGCTTTTGACCTCTATGGATATGTGTTCATTACACTTAACAACATTCTGACCGCTGCTAATGGGGCTTATATGAAACAAAAACTGGACTCCAAGGTAATTTAACCCTTAAGCCTAGTTTACACTTGACACGCAAGTGCATGAGTGTGTGCACCAAAAGTCCCATGATCTCTGTTCTGCATGGCCGTGAATGTGGTAGTCAGTCCTTGTAGTCAGTCTACAAGATCTATTTTTTTAAATATCAGATATTTTATTTATCAGAGTACATTATTTTAGAATACTTGTCAGTGTGGAAATATGCAGGTGCTAACCAGTCAATTCTTGACCTCCTTGTTTTAACCCATGTTTAGTTTAAAATAAAGTTCAGGTAAAATGAGTTTGTTAATTTTTCTCTTATTTATTCAAATAATTTTTTTCTCTCCTTGCATTTCAGGAACTTGGAAAATATGGGCTGCTGTATTACAATGCTTTATTCATGATTATTCCCACTATGATTTTAGCATACTTAACTGGAGACATTCAGAAAGTAAGAATTTGAATATTTATTACACTATCTCCTGGTTTCACAGACAAATCTTAAAAGCTTAAGCTAGACTAAAATGCATGTTTGAGCTGTTTTAAGTGAAAGCAACTTGCACTACCATATCTTAAATAATGTCAGTGCCATTGTTTTGTCTCAAGATACACACCAGTAATGTTCTTTTCTAAGGCATGTTTATAAAAGCTACTTAAATGTCCTAATTGAACTAAGGCCTAATCCTAGCTTAATCTAAGCCCTGTCTGTGAAACCAGGCCTAAATCTTTTGAAAAATGAAGGACAGGTGGAAAATTACATCTAAATTCTCCTTGACTTTGTAAGAAAAAAAAAAGAATTCTCTTGTGAATTTTCAGACTTTGGAGTATGATGGTTGGACTGACATTTTCTTTGTGATTCAGTTTGTGTTATCATGTGTCATGGGGTAAGTCTGATATTTAGTTTTCTTTACTTATAGGTCAAGTATGTACAGTGTTAAATGTTTATGTTAAAATACATTTTCTTAACCAGTTTATTGTTCATTGACTCCTTTTAGGCAGGCTTACTATTGACATATTCATGGGTTTACACCGCAACCGCCCGCCACCCCCTTATTATAAACCTTATTATAAGCGAGACACTTTAATTTGCTGTACACTGTTATCCTACTCAATTGCTCACTCACGATGAACATAGCAGAACATAGCAGTTTCCACTTATGGCGCTGACAGCTTGGGTCTCGAGTCTGCGCAATATCACACACTCCCGCCTAATCAACAACTTTTTGTGAAATAAACAGTTATGGAAATGTAGAAATTAAAGTTAAAGCTCCAGTCTCCTCTCGAAGTTCCTGAAAATGTCTGTTGGTGCCTCAGTCAATCTCAGCTGTCAATCATAACCCGTTTTTATAGCATCAAATAACTAACTAAAACCAAACTTATTTAAAGAACGAACACTTAAACTAACTTCAGCGTGATAAATTACGTGGAGAGGGCGGGGTTTATGACCTATACTGCATCCAGCCACATGAGGGTGATCGAAACACTTTGGCTGCACTTTTCAGGACTCGTGTGGCACACTTGGTTAGGAGAGGCATGATGTGCAAAGGGGCTTTCTATACTTTTGTAATTCCACTAGGTGCCTTTAGTGTCACAGAAACTACATACTTCACATTTAAGCTTTGTTTTGTTTTAAGACACCTTTTAGGTGAAGTGTGTAATTTTGTTTTAGATGTTAAAATTAATTTTTTTGTGATTTTTTTATTTTTTTTATATATATATATATATATATATATATATATATATATATATATATATATATATATATATATATATATATATATATATATATACACTCACCTAAAGGATTATTAGGAACACCATATTAATACTGTGTTTGACCCCCTTTCGCCTTCAGAACTGCCTTAATTCTACGTGGCATTGATTCAACAAGGTGCTGAAAGCATTCTTTAGAAATGTTGGCCCATATTGATAGGATAGCATCTTGCAGTTGATGGAGATTTGTGGGATGCACATCCAGGGCATGAAGCTCCCGTTCCACCACATCCCAAAGATGCTCAATTGGGTTGAGATCTGGTGACTGTGGGGGCCATTTTAGTACAGTGAACTCATTGTCATGTTCAAGAAACCAATTTGAAATGATTCAAGCTTTGTGACATGGTGCCATCAGAGAATGGGTACATGGTGGTCATAAAGGGATGGACATGGTCAGAAACAATGCTCAGGTTGGCTGTGGCATTTAAACGATGCCTAATTGGCACTAAGGGGCCTAAAGTGTGCCAAGAAAACATCCCCCACACCATTACACCACCACCACCAGCCTGCACAGTGGTAACAAGGCATGATGGATCCATGTTCTCATTCTGTTTACTCCAAATTCTGACTTATTCTGTTTACCATCTGAATGTCTCAACAGAAATCGAGACTCATCAGACCAGGCAACATTTTTCCAGTCTACAACTGTCCAATTTTGGTGAGCTCGTGCAAATTGTAGCCTCTTTTTCCTATTTGTAGTGGAGATGAGTGGTACTCGGTGGGGTCTTCTGCTGTTGTAGCCCAACCGCCTCAAGGTTGTGCGTGTTGTGGCTTCACAAATGCTTTGCTGCATACCTCGGTTGTAACGAGTGGTTATTTCAGTCAAAGTTGCTCTTCTATCAGCTTGAATCAGTCGGCCCATTCTCCTCTGACCTCTAGCATCAACAAGGCATTTTCGCCCACAGGACTGCTGCATACTGGATGTTTTTCCCTTTTCACACCATTCTTTGTAAACCTTAGAAATGGTTGTGCGTGAAAATCCCAGTAACTGAGCAGATTGTGAAATACTCAGACCGGCCCGTCTGGCACCAACAACCATGCCACGCTCAAAATTGCTTAAATCACCTTTCTTTCCCATTCTGACATTCAGTTTGGAGTTCAGGAGATTGTCTTGACCAGGACCACACCCCTAAATGCATTGACGCAACTGCCATGTGATTGGTTGATTAGATAATTACATTAATGAGAAATTGAACATGTGTTCCTAATAATCCTTTAGGTGAGTGTGTGTGTGTATATATATATATATATATATATATATATATATATATATATATATATATATATATATATATATATATATATATATATAACTTTTTTTTTTTTTTTTTGGCAGGTTTATACTTATGTACTCAATTATGTTATGCACCCATTACAACTCCGCTTTGACGACTACCATTGTTGGCTGTATCAAGGTTGGTAATTAAGTCTTGAAGTGTACTGTAAATATTTAAGAGTTAAGAGTTTAATGTTTTTCCTTTAACCAACCCAACAGAATATCTTAGTGACATACATCGGGATGGTGTTTGGTGGTGATTACATCTTTACTTGGGTTAACTTTATCGGCCTAAACATCAGGTAAAAAGGTCCATTGTAAAATGACAGTGAAGAATCCTCTTAAATATGGGGGTCATTCTCAGGAAAAGACTGTAAAAGAAACTACAAAATGTGATGTCTTATCCTTGAATATGTTAAGACTTAGAATGTTGAATTTAGAAGTAATTAAAGGTGCAGTGTGTAGTATTTATGAGGATCTATTGACAGAAATGCAATGTAATATACAAACTATGTTTTCAGTGGTGTATAAAGACCTTACATAATGTACTGTTATGTTTTTATTACTTTAGAATGAGTCATTTCTATCTACACACACCATGGGTCCCCTTGCGGTGAAATCGCCATTTTGCGGCATCATGTTTCTACAGTAGCCCTAAACGGACAAACTTCTCTACAGAGCGCTAGTCACTCTCTGCTCTCTCCGACAACAACCTTTTTGTCCTGTGTCAGCACTTAGAGAAGCTACAGGTGCCTCGAAAGTGAAGGGTGATTGCAACTCACCGCTAGATGCCACTAAAATTCACACACTGCACCTTTAAGATATTAAAATGTGAATAAAATCTAATTTAGATAGAATTCAAAATGTTATTCTGTATAACCAATACATTAAAAATTGTTGCTTTTGATTTATTTTTATATCTTTTTCCCCCAATAGCATTGCTGGCAGTCTTGTGTACTCGCACATCACGTTCACTAAGGAACAAAAAAGTAAGTGCAGTAAAAATGTGTATTTGTGTGCGAATCAAAATGAGGATCTGTTCAAATCCATATCATAACCTCCTTGTCATGGTTTTATTTTGTTTAATACTGTTAAATAATATTAAGTGTATTTGAGATTACATGTAACATGTTTCGTCTTTTTAATAGAAACAAGTTGATGGTCCAGTAGGAGACTGTTGATAATACTCATGGGAGTCGAGAACCGTCCGCAGTGTCTCATTTCACAGCGCCTTGAGCGCAACACCGACCAGCAATTCTTTCAGCAACTTTGGTATTTTTCATTTAACCAGTTCCTGTTGTTGTGGTAATTGACTGACTTAACTCTTTTTTTTTTTTTTTTTTGTTACATTGAATAATGTTGAATAATTCACAAGACGGATTGTTTGCATTATCTAAATAATGCACAGCATTTCTATAGTTGTTGTAATTTTTTTTAATGGTGTAATTATATTTGCAAAGATGAATGTTAAAAAGTATAAAAGTGATTATTTGAGATGACGACAAATTATTTTCTATGATACAAGATCAACTTTTCCTTTTGTCCCTGTAAATTGTAAATGTCTCAACATTAGTTCAAGATGGACTGGTCAGTTTTCCTGTCAACAAAATACGCAGTTATTCTTAAGATGTGGTTATGGACATATCTGTGGCCATAAGATCATTTCCATGTTTTATTGTTGTAAAAAAATATATATAAACATGGCTCTAGGGGAAGTACAACTTGTTAAATCCAACTGACCCATAAAGTAAACAGTTAAAAAAAAAAAAAGCAAGAAAGAAAACCTTGTTTTTGGTCAGACATTCCGTAATTTCCTCTGGGCTATTTGATAAATTTGGAGTAAATATTTGCATTGATTTATATAACTAACTATATATCAGTTTTAAGCAATAAAAAGAAAAACTTGTGTTGGATGATTTTGTTATTTGTTTTTCAACTGAAAGATAAATCAAAATTATTTTCTGTGGTAATTAACATTACGCCACAAAAGCTGTCGATAGAGCCCAGGAACCCCAGGAACTTTGCTTACATGCAAAAAACTTTTTTTTTTTTTTTTTTGTCTTTCACAAGCTTGGAAAAAGTAGGGGATTCTATAATAAGATAGTGTTATATAGTGTTGCTAAACAAAACTACTAATTATAACAAAGTTTGTTGTATTTTTTTAATATTACCTCTGCTTATCAGACTGGCGAGTTTATGATGGATATTTCAAACTTAATTTGAGCTCTTTTAAAAATTTGAATCGGATTAAATAAAATCTTTTTTTTTAATTTTTTTTTAGAACTAACCTGAAATAAGGGTTTTGCATAGAAGCACAAATAAAAGACAGAAGACGCAGGAAACCTTCTGCAACCCTACTGGAATCGGCATTACATTCTGATGTAGCATTTCCATTGCTAAATAAATTCACAATAACATTTATTAGATATATGGCAGTGGCTCAGCTTAAAGACTATTCATGAATTTAAATTAAACACCTCTCTACACTACTCCAAACATAACGTTCTATACTCTTAAAATAATGTTCTTCATCAGCAATGAACCAGTGTGAATTCCAAAATCATTGCTATTTAAGATGTATTTAATGCATAAGTTCTGATCAGAATGAGTGCATACATCCCACTCTAAACCATGATTAATGCTACAGTCACATACATGAAGCTAAGAACTCTTCAAATGTTGACAAACAACACAAATGACAATAAATAAGCCAATGAAGATGACCAGAGGGTCATCATAGCACCATATTTTTGAGTCTAAATGCATGACTGATACATCTTCCGCAGGACGAAGTAAAAAGTGAACATTTCTAAAAGCTGAGGGCATGTTTATAAAGCAGTACTGGTGCTGTATTACAGTTCCTGTCAACAAAATAAACAAATATTATTCTTAAAATGTGGTTATGGACATATCTGTGGCCATAAGATCATTTCCATGATTAATTGTAGTAAAAAAAAACATCAAAAAACATAAACATGGCTCTAGGGAAGTACAACTTGTTAAATCCAACTGACCCATAAAGTAAACAGTTAAAAGAAAAAGAAAACGTTTTTGGTCAAAGACATTCCATCATTTTTCTCTGGACTATTTCATAAATTTGGAGTTTCATAAAATTAAACTATTAATTTTGCCTGCTTTTAAAACGGTAGGCTAAAGCGTGTTACTTAAATTCATTGTTAGTGGTGATTCTATTATTTTTATAATCGTCCGGTTTCATTAATTGCAAGAATTTGAGTTGTCACAAAAAGCTTCTAAATATCATGTGCACAAATTCTCAAAAAGGAAAAACTAAAGATGGACTTGCAGTGTGAATATCAAAACATGTGCAAGAAATCTATGCAAACCTACATATGACAAGAGCCTTGTTTACCATCATAAACAATACGAAAAGCCCACAGGAACTGTAAAGAACATGCCCTCTATAGTCATTTTCATTTTCAAAATAAATAATATTTTGCTTAAAGAAAATTAAGCCCATTTTAGAGCTATAATATTTTTGCACCACTAAGCACATTTTACCTCAATATTCTTATTACATTAATGTGAAAATATGTACAAAACAAGTGTTTCTATATCACAGTAGTATATGCCTTTGTCTGTTTATGGCAGTTGTAGTTTTAAATCAATCATTGTGTCCAGACTGGGTGATCATTTTCTTTAATGTACTATAGTAATCTATTAGACTGACTAAAACTCAAATGTAAAACATATGATGCCCTTAGGTATAATGCTAAATAATGGTCCCAAAATGGGCTTCTTTTTCTTTACACTATTAAAAAAAAAAAAATGAAAAGTAAACAGATTCACTCAGTCACTAGAAAATCAATTTTCTGGATACTTTACAAAAACAAAGCTTAGAAGGAGTGATTCCATTGGCTTATTTATTTTTACTACATCTGTCAGGAGCTTGCAGTACGCCTCCACTAACACAAACAAGCTGAGCAGTGAACCATTAGTATATAAATGTAAATCAAAACACAGCTTGATTTGCCTGGAGACATACTGGCCACGCCTTAAACACAAGAGACCACGCCCACCAGCATTCATCCTCATGTATTACGTATAATGGCTTATACAGCATATTCACCCATTGTCAAAATGTCTCAATAAAAAATATAAATATCTTGTTGGTAAAAAAATATCAGACAAATTCCGTTACATATAGAATATACATTTCTCTGTAAAATGGTTTCATGAAAAAGGCGCATTAATTAGCTGTAGTTGGGTTTGGAGGGTGGTGTTTTTGGAGCAGCTCAGCTTTGGGTTTAGGGTGGATGGGATGACACAACGCTGTCCCATCTCCCCAGTTTAAGATTTTGGCCTGACCACTGGGTCTTGTTCAGTCTTCTTTTACCATGGAACAGTCCGTCTCAACCTGGGCCAGTGACTCTGATTCTGTCCGGCACTTTTTTGTTGGCCTGTCTAGACTCTGACAGTCATGTTGGTGCTTCACTGAGCCATTTCTGTCTGAGTTGTGAGTGTCTGTAAGTTTACAGCCGTTGGAATCCAGATGATCTGCGAGTAGACTGCGTTTAGATGCTCCGTTTGACTGGACCGATTCACTCTTCACCTCATTCACACTACTCAACATCTGTGTGGCGACTGCACTGGAGCTGTGATTGGTGAGTCCTGAATTGGGAACCACAGAGATATACTATAATGCAAAGCTGTAAAAAACGATTCAAACACACCACATACAAATTTAATCCAACCTTTCTACAAAATATCTTTTACTGTACCGTTGTGACCACTAGTCTCCTCTCGCTCTGATAGGCTGGTGCTGCTGCTGGAGGCGGCAGGAAGAGGCGTGGCTGCTCGACTGGAGGCAGTGCTTTCTGTTTCATCTAGAAGTCTGTCCATGTAGTCCCTACACAAATAAAACAAATATTTTATTACACACAGATACACACCTTATTTTGAGAAACAGCAGACACAAACACTCTTGGGTTCACGCACATGGTCTAAAAGGGTTGTACTTATTCTCTTAATGAGTAATGGGTGTGTTCTGGGCGTAACGCGCAACAAACCAATCAGTCTCATCTCCCATTCCCTTTAAAAGCCAGTTGCGCTCACGCCACGGCGGATTGCAATTTACATAGCGGAATTTGTAAAAAAAATAAATGCTTCTCTAGCAAGGAAACGGATGAGCTTGTCCCATGACGCCTGCTTGCTCGTCATTACTGCAAATAGGTAGGCTAATTCTGATACATGCAATGACTATATGTCATGTAGGCATTTTTATATACATGTACACAATAATAATTGTTTACATTTTAATCCTTTCATTTTTCATATTTAAAAATGTTTGGTGTGCTGCTGTGCGTCCCAGTGTGTGTAATAAGCAGTGTATGCGCGTTGTGGTTCCACCTATATTACTAATGCACTCTTTAAATAAAAAAATTAAAAATTGAGCCATTGACTTTAGACCAGGTTTCAGTTGGTCAATGATGTCGTCTATTTCAATTGCCTCAAAATAGCAACGTGCCAACAATGCGCCTGAACACACCTCGTTTTCAGACGAGCACGCCAGCATGGGCCCAAATGCATTTGCTATTTAAACAACGTTCAGGACGTGAAAATGATAACTGCGTCACTCCTTGCACTGGGTGTATGATGGGCCCTATGTCTTAAATTCAAACCCTCAATCATTTAACATCAAATCCTCAAGGTTTTATTTTGGTGGAATATTGGTGATATGCTGTAAACTTCTGTTCCCAAATGCACATTAAACTTGCAGCGTTTGCAGATGGAGCTTGTGAGAAGCAGCTTTTACTGTGAATCGAGCTGCTCTGAAAATACGATTTATAAGCAGCACATGTGTAAATGAACAGTGCCGTTCTTCAATCTGAAACACAGCACAATATGATTAGATGCTTATATGGTTAACTGATTTTTAAGAAAAATCATGTTAAATGTGAGTATATATACTGTAATAAAACATAATACAACAGGCTTTTGAGGAACGCTAATCTCTCAATCATCATTATATTGCATTGAAAAAAAAAATCAATTGAAATCAGAATCATACTTTTTGGCCATATAAATATCAATAACTGCACCAAATTGCACAGTTTTATTCAGATGTCCTTACGGAGAAAGGGGGGGGTTCCCTCCTCGAGATAGAAGCTATAAAAGCCTGATGTATCAAAAATGATACTCAACCAAAGAAAAAAAATGTAGACAAACACAGATTTTAATAGAAATAGACGGAAATAGATTTTCTGACTATTATTTCATATGTCAGGCTTTACAGTTTACTGGGTTAAATCACAGCATTTGTTTTGATAATCACAATTTGATAAGATACACTCACCTAAAGGATTATTAGGAACACCATACTAATACTGTGTTTGACCCCCTTTCGCCTTCAGAACTGCCTTAATTCTACGTGGCATTGATTCAACAAGGTGCTGAAAGCATTCTTTAGAAATGTTGGCCCATATTGATAGGATAGCATCTTGCAGTTGATGGATATTTGTGGGATGCACATCCAGGGCACGAAGCTCCCGTTCCACCACATCCCAAAGATGCTCTATTGGGTTGAGATCTGGTGACTGTGGGGGCCATTTTAGTACAGTGAACTCATTGTCATGTTCAAGAAACCAATTTGAAATGATTCAAGCTTTGTGACATGGTGCATTATCCTGCTGGAAGTAGCCATCAGAGAATGGGTACATGGTGGTCATAAAGGGATGGACATGGTCAGAAACAATGCTCAGGTAGGCCGTGGCATTTAAACAATGCCCAATTGGCACTAAGGGGCCTAAAGTGTGCCAAGAAAACATCCCCCACACCATTACACCACCACCACCAGCCTGCACAGTGGTAACAAGGCATGATGGATCCATGTTCTCATTCTGTTTACGCCAAATTCTGACTCTACCATCTGAATGTCTCAACAGAAATCGAGACTCATCAGACCAGGCAACATTTTTCCAGACTTCAACTGTCCAATTTTGGTCAGCTTGTGCAAATTGTAGCCTCTTTTTCCTATTTGTAGCGGAGATGAGTGGTACCCAGTGGGGTCTTCTGCTGTTGTAGACCATCCGCCTCAAGGTTGTGCATGTTGTGGCTTCACAAATGCTTTGCTGCATACCTCAGTTGTAATGAGTGGTTATTTCAGTCAAAGTTGCTCTTCTATCAGCTTGAATCAGTCGGCCCATTCTCCTCTGACCTCTAGCATCAACAAGGCATTTTCGCCCACAGGACTGCCGCATACTGGATGTTTTTCCCTTTTCACACCATTCTTTGTAAACCCTAGAAATGGTTGTGCGTGAAAATCCCAGTAACTGAGCAGATTGTGAAATACTCAGACCGGGCCGTCTGGCACCAACAACCATGCCACGCTCAAAATTGCTTAAATCACCTTTCTTTCCCATTCTGACATTCAGTTTGGAGTTCAGGAGATTGTCTTGACCAGGACCACACCCCTAAATGCATTGACGCAACTGCCATGTGATTGGTTGATTAGATAATTGCATTAATGAGCAATTGAACAGGTGTTCCTAATAATCCTTTAGGTGAGTGTATATCACTATACCACCATTTGGGAAACCCAATTTTAGATTGTTTGATAATGGCATGCTTTGAAATTCTCCTCATAGGGGATATCTCCTCCTTCCCAGGTATTTCTACCTCGTCTCCGCAGAGGTGAAGTGAACCTAGCAAATATTTGCCCGCTGTGTTTTGTAACACAGATGGCCCATGAACAGATTTCATAAAAGATGGCCTTGATTAACTCAAGATCGGTGCTAAATAAGACTTTCAGATTGAATGACTTAATCACCACGCACTGCCTAGATTTTTTTATTTATAACAGACGTGGCAAAATGTGGGTGATCTCAGTCCTTTTACGGAGATTGTACCCCCGGACCGCAACTTTTTTAGCTCTCCTCGTACCACTGGTCATTGAGGGGGACGCCTGGCCTCAGTTTTTAAAAGGAAATATGTCTGTCAGAGAATGAAATTTGACATTCTAGTTTCAAGGTGTTGGTGATGCAAATTGATGTACATATTTCTGTATTGTGTGTGGTGGTATATCGGCCACCGAAAGCCAATAAAAACTTCATTACTGAGTTCACAGATTTTCTGGGAGAAATTATGATGAAGTATGATAGACTTTTGATCCTGGGGGATTTTAATATTCATGTCTGTTGCGCTTTGGATTTATTGATGAGATTTGTTTTAATTTCACTGATTCGTTCAACCTAGTTCATTATGTGAATGGTCCGATGCAGAACCATGGGCACAACTTGGAGCTCGTCTTTGGTTTGGCATATGGTTTGACTTTTTGACTTCACTATACATTCTATTCTTGATCTTGGGCTGAATGTAATAAAGTAGTGGTGAAAAATGTAGGGGTATTGTTTGACTTAAATTTGACAAGCAAATAAATTCTGTGGTCAAATTTTAATGGCTTTTTTTAATTTGAGACTTTTAGTGAAGCTGAAGCCTTTGTTTTCTTTCAGAAACCTAGAAACAGTTATTCACGCTTGTATTCTTTCACATCTGGACTACTGTAATACTCTCTGTATGGGAGTTAGCCAGAAAGCCCTAGCGCATCTACAGTGAGTTCAAAATGTGGCTGCGAGATTGCTAACAGGCACTCGAAAGTGTGATCAAATGGCTGCCGGTCCGTTTCCGGATCGAATTTAAACTTTTATTGTTTGTCTTTAAGTCTTTGAATGGGTTGGCACCAAAATACCTGGAGACATTAGTGAACTGGCACTGCTCTGTGAGGCCCCTGAGATCCTCTGATCAGTTTCTGATTAGTGGTTCCCAGAGCCAGATTAAACCTTAAGGGGGATTGTGCTTTTTCAGTTGCCGCCCCCAAACTTTTGGAATCCTTCTTGTATTAGATCTACTCAGACCATTTCCAGCTTTAAAACTTTGCTAGAAGCTCATTTATTAACGACTTTTAATTTGCTTTCCTGTAGCTCAGACAATAAGAGTGTGGCGCTAGCAATGCCAAGGTCATGGGTTCGATTCCCAGGGAAAGCAAGAACTGACAAAAAATGTAAAAAGGTGTACCTTGAATGCAATGTAAGTCGCTTTGGATAAAAGCCTCTGCCAAATGCATAAATGTAAATTCCCTGGGTTATTCATTTTTAGGTGTGTGGTTGTTTTATGTTGTTTCCTTGTTGTATGTTTGTCTTATTATTATAATTTTTTATCATTATTGATGTACAGCACTCTGGGCAACCTTGGTTGTATTAAAAATGTGCTTTATAAATAAAAGAAAGAAAGAAAAAGATATTCTTTTTTATAATTATTTCAGTACAGTACAGATTTAAAATTTAATTCTTAAATAATGTTGCCACATTAAAGGGGTCATGACATTTTTTGACTTTTTATTATTTAAAATATGTTCCTTGAGGTTCACTTAAAAATGTTATTCAAGTTTTCGGTAACAGTTTACAATAAGGTAAATTAATTTATTAACATTAGTATGAACTAACATGAACTAACAGTGAGTAATACATTTCTTACAACATTCATTAATCTTTTTCAATGTTGGTTAATAATATCTAGCTACACATAGAGATGCGCAGACCGCATGTGAATGCCGAATTCATTGTGCCCAAAAAATATCTTGACACCACATATCAGATGAGCCAAAAACTATAACCTCAGCCTTGGATTAATTTAAAGATAAAAAAAATTACTAGCTAACCAAAGCCTTACATCATTCTAATAAAGATTGTATTGCCGTTTCTTTTTAAGCTGATAAACCTGAGTATTGTCTGCATAGAAGTGGAGGGATACCCTGTGCTTTCTTAGAATCAAACCTAAGGTAAGCACGTAAAAAGAGAAGAGCGATTCACCCCACGTATGATCAACAGTCAAATTTAAAAGAACTAGAACCACAGAATCACCAGCATCAGCAGCCAATAAAATATAATTTAGTACTCTCAACAGAGCAGATTCAGTGCTGTGAAAAGACAATCATATCTTTGAAAATTTTCAGTCAGGTTTGTTGTTTAAAAATGACTGAAGTTGACAACTCAACTTTATCCAATATCTTAGGAGATAAAAGGAATGACAGAAATATGGCGAAAATTAATTTTAACCACTTCAGCTCTGCAGCATATTTTGAATGATGATGCAATATTGGACCCACAGGTGGAGCGCAGAGTTGAATTGGTTAAAAGACGAGAAGGCTTCTTAAGTAAAGGAACAGTGACCAATTTTAGGCATGCAGGGACAGAACTAGTTAGTAAACATTTCAGGAAGGATAACAGTCCTGTGCCAACAGACTCTATTAACACTTTAAAAAAACAGGGGTGGGGTGCATCGCATCATGAGGACAGAAAGAGGGTTTAAGGGTGGCAATCATTTCTTTAAGGGATAATAGGGAAATGGGATCAAAAGACTGCTTCAAGTTTTATACACAGTCATATATTCAATAAATATTCACAATACATTATTATTTGTAACCCTCATTTTGACCAGCTATGCTATACTATTAATGCCACCTGCTATTGTACGTGAGCTGAGTAAGTGTTTCGAAAACATTATTCATATGAAATGCTTATTTACAGACAAAGCATTATAAAATTACTTGCACTTTGTGATGAGACTGCTGTCAGATAGTTTGCTGCTTCATCTTTCAACAAAAGTTTCTAATCCTATGTTCACACTGCGAGCCTTAGTGCTCAATTCCGAATTTATTGGAAACTGAGACAGACTAAATCCAGAAAGACTGCAGCAACATCTTCAAGACGTCTGAAGAATCTGCCTGCAAAGCTACAATACTGTGAAAAGCTTTAGGCACTTCGTAAAAATACTGTAGTGTGGAAGTGAGGATACTTACAAAAATAATGTCATAAATAGATTTTATCAACCCATTAACTTCTATTAAATCAGTATTTGGTGTGACCTCCCTCTGCATTTAAAACAGCTTTTGTCCTATAGGTACAACTGCACAGTTTTTCAGGTAGCTTTGCAGGCAGGTTTCTTCAAGCATTGAAGAAAGCGTTAATGCAGTTCGTCTGGATTTAGTCTGTCACAGTTTTTTTCTGTTTCTTCAAGATATTCCCAGATGGACTCGATGATGGTGAGATCAGATCTCCGTGTGGATCATACCGGCACTTGTCAGACTTTTTGTGCATACAAAAATCTCACTATAATATTACAATTAATGGCAAAAGGAATGTTTGAAAAACTGATATTTCCTACTTACAATACAGCAAAAGATATAAATAACATAATATAATAATGAAGATATAAATAATAATAATATAAATATAAAAACTTTTTTTCTGAAAATGTGCCGAAGACATTTGCACAGTACTGTAATACATGGAAGAAAAAAAAAGTTGTCTTGATTTGTGCTTATGTAAAACAATTCTGATGAAATATCAAAATATATTTTTAAAATTACAATAATCGTGATTAAAACTTATATCAGAATAAAATCAGTTTAACCATTATCGTGTAGCAGTATTGCATAAATCCAGCCTACTGAAATGTTCAAAAGAATTTATCTAACTTATTTTGTCATTGCACCAAGACTGGCAAAATTTGCTAGAGATACTTACGTTACTCCTGGGTGAAGGTTGTATTTCCTTTTTCCAAGCCTAGTTTGTTGCGCAAAGAAATCATACCGCTCCGACTTCTTCCACATGTAATAAAAAGCCACACAATCTCCGACAGACCGAGTTCTGACCTGAAATTGGATAAGGTTTGCGAAACACTAAATAAGGTTTGAATTGACACATCTAGTAGTCCATATACTTATTTAGCAGAGATAACTGCTAGACACATTTAAGAGCCCCAGTTTTTTTTTTTTTTTTTTTGTAATTACATTCATAAGCAGTGAAATATCAATACGGCAATATGAAGGTTGCCGGACTGACATTCATCAAGCGCAAATTTTTTACCGATTGGATTAAACTTGATGTTATTATGCATGGCATAAAATGAGCGCTACCTTGTTGGCCTGGATAAAATGAAAGTCTTTTCCGTAAGCCTTTAATCCTTGTTCAAAATTCCTGCATTCTTCCTCTGTCCAGACAGATAGTTCCTCTGTAAGAAAAAGCAATACATTTAAGATAAGGGCTGTCAAAGGATTAAACCTTTTAATTGTGATTGCATTTTTATAAAGGCACATATTCATAATATTATATATTACATATTCAGATTTATTTAAAAAGAAAATACAAACCCGATTCCAAAAAAGTTGGGACACTGTACAAATTGTGAATAAATGTGGAAGTTTCAAATTTCATTATTTTATTCAGAATACAACATAGATGACATATCAAATGTTTAAACTGAGAAAATGTATGATTTTAAGGGAAAAATAAGTTGATTTTAAATTTCATAGCATCAACACATCTCAAAAAAGTTGGGACAAGGCCATGTTTCCCACTGTGTGGCATCCCCTCTTCTTTTTATAACAGTCTGCAAACATCTGGGGACTGAAGAGACAAGTTGTTCAAGTTTAGGAATAGGAATGTTGTCCCATTCTTGTCTAATACAGGCTTCTAGTTGCTCAACTGTCTTAGGTCTTCTTTGTCACATCTTCCTCTTTATGATGCGCCAAATGTTTTCTATGGGTGAAAGATCTGGACTGCAGGCTGGCCATTTCAGTACCCGGATCCTTCTTCTACGCAGCCATGATGTTGTAATTGATGCAGTATGTGGTCTGGCATTGTCATGTTGGAAAATGCAAGGTCTTCCCTGAAAGAGACGACGTCTGGATGGGAGCATATGTTGTTCTAGAACTTGGATATACCTTTCAGCATTGATGGTGCCTTTCCAGATGTGTAAGCTGCCCATGCCACACGCACTCATGCAACCCCATACCATCAGAGATGCAGGCTTCTGAACTGAGCGCTGATAACAACTTGGGTTGTCCTTGTCCTCTTTAGTCCGGATGACATGGCGTCCCAGTTTTCCAAAAAGAACTTCAAATTTTCTGACCACAGAACAGTTTTCCACTTTGCCACAGTCCATTTTAAATGAGCCTTGGCCCAGAGAAAACGCCTGCGCTTCTGGATCATGTTTAGATATGGCTTCTTTTTTGACCTATAGAGTTTTAGCCGGCAACGGCGAATGGCACAGTGCATTGAGTTCACCGACAATGTTTTCTGGAAGTATTCCTGAGCCCATGTTGTGATTTCCATTACAGTAGCATTCCTGTATGTGATGCAGTGCCGTCTAAGGGCCCGAAGATCACAGGCATCCAGTATGGTTTTCCGGCCTTGACCCTTACGCATAGAGATTGTTCCAGATTCTCTGAATCTTTGGATGATATTATGCACTGTAGATGATGATAACTTCATACTCTTTGCAGTTTTTCTCTGAGAAACTCCTTTCTGATATTGCTCCACTATTTTTGGCCGCAGCGTTGGGGGAATTGGTGATCCTCTGCCCATCTTGACTTCTGAGAGACACTGCCACTCTGAGAGGCTCTTTTTATACCCAATCATGTTGCCAATTGACCTAATAAGTTGCAAATTGGTCCTCCAGCTGTTTCTTATATGTACATTTAACTTTTCCGGCCTCTTATTGCTACCTGTCCCAACTTTTTTGGAATGTGTAGCTCTCATGAAATCCAAAATGAGCCAATATTTGGCATGACATTTCAAAATGTCTCACTTTCAACATTTGATATGTTATCTATATCCTATTTGTATATTCTATCCTAAGTGTATGAGATTTGTAAATTATTGCATTCGTTTTTTTATTCACAATTTGTACAGTGTCCCAACTTTTTGGAATCGAGTTTGTATATGCTTGGCCTTTGTGTAATTAATACTTTCAATAATTTGTGTGCATTTCAGTAACAGCTCTGAAGTTCTGATCGGTTTCAGTCAGTCATTACAGAATTAATCAGTTAAAATAAAATTGAACAAATGTGTTACCAACAGCTTCTACATCTTTAATTTTTTGCATGACAGTCCTAGTAACTGCACAGTCATCTTACACCTTCATTCTATCAGACACTAAACAGTGATTTGTTTTTTTAACAGATACCCACATTAAATCAAGTTTATCCTACTAATGAAACACAAAAGACTTACTCCAGAATTTCCATTAAGCTTGATGGGGACAACAGTTAAACTTAAAGCATGAAATATTTACAAATGTTCTAAAATGACATTTAAGCCTATTGTACAAATACTGTGTTTGTGACGAATGAGTGGTACATATTCACTGCATCGTTATTATGCATTATTATTTCTCAAAAGTAAAGTTTTGTTTCAAAACAGAAATAATTTTTAGATCAACTAGTTAAGCAGCAGAAAGCACAAATCCAGTCTGTTGTAATGCATAACGTTTTGTACTGCCTCAAATGATGAAAGACTGTGATAAATGGCATTTAAAAACTTTGTAAGGCTCACCTCTGGCTGCTTTAACGTTAAATCTTAATCGTCGTAAAGCTTCATCTGTATCAAAATTACATTTCACCAGCTCATATAATGCCTGAGGGGAGAAAACACTATTTGTATTGTGTATTACAGTTACAGTTCAGCATTTGATTACAACAAATAAAATAATGACATTATTTATTATTAAATCACAGAGGTAGTCTAGATAGTACCTGCTCATTATCTTTGATGTGGGATCCTTCTGGAATAGCATCTACACCCGTCTCCTCTCCCGTCCGTCGACAGGCTTCTGTGAGAAACTCAACCACAGTGTTTTCCGGAAGGATTTCGGGATTCCACAGCAGCTGGTCGTCATTTTCATACACTGTGAGTGATAAAGTCAAAGATTCAAAGCATATCACAAGAATGCGTAACGTATTGATGCCTCCAAAAATGCAAACCATTTCCAATTGTCTTGTAATAAAAAGAATGAGTTAAAAAATTACATCATACTAGTTCTCATTTCATTAGTGTTTGCAAAAACTTTCCGGATTAAAATTTTATACCATGGTCTGTCTGAATACTCGATTCTGATCGGCTGGAAGGTGAGCATTAAAACGGTTTAATGCACAGGTAGTTGTCAGTTTAACCACCATTCACCGTGCGTTGCTTTTAAGCACACACATACAGTCAAACCAAAAATTATTCAGATCAGATATATATCATCTTATACTCATCATTTATATACATCAGATATCATTTTTACTAGTGGGTGCAGGACACTATAGTTCATTTATGCAAGTGAGGATGGCAAAATAAAGAAAACTGATATATTATACCCAAAAATTCTTCATACAGTGGACTACCAGTAAAATTGATAATTTGGGACCAAAATTATTCAGACACTTTGACCTGACCATGTTTTGCTTAAGTGTTTTTTCTTTAATTGCTAATGTTACCTTTCATACCACAGACTAAATTAAGCATTGCTTGGTAATTGGTTGACCTAAATTGGTAATATCTAATTATGTGCGTAAATTTAACAGCTGACAGCTGATTGGTTGATTGTAATCCATTACATACCTTTCTATAAAGTTATCTGACATTATTAAGATTAATTTGTTCTGACACAGTTTAACTCTGAGTTCTTGTCATATTTTATTACTATTTTCTAAACTATAGCGAATAAACCGTGATCATGTGAGAAAATGTTGAAGGTGTCTGAATAAATTTTGGTTTGACTGTACATCACTCACACACAGAGATTGGAGACTGCACTACGCAGACACAGAAACAATCAGGAGCACAGAAATAGTTCTTTGCCTCCACATTGTGTATTAAAATCATTTTAATGCACAGCTAGTCATGTTTCCTATAGGATTCAATATTTGGTCCCAACTATTTTTTGTAAAACAATTTAATAAATATTTCAAAAAGCAAACATTTGCATAACATGTAACTGCACACTGTCAAGTTAATAACCAGTCACACATAACAGTTCACAGTTCTTTTGGAACAATGACTTTCAATAGACTGACTGACACTGACAACTCCTGAAACAAAACAAATAATTTTGTTGTAGCGCAGTATAATCCTGCCAAACAGATGATTTAATTGATCAGAATAAAACCTACCTTTATCACTGTCTTTGTATTTGCACAGTCCAGACGGTGTTTCTGCCTGATACATGGAACCAACCATGATTTCCTGTTAAAAACATATGCATGTGTCAAACATTTCACGGTAAATTACAGACAAAAGCCATTAAAAAAAAGAATATGATAATGAAAGAGTGCTTACTTTCTTCCAGTCTTCAGATGGAATATAGTCGTCATCCTCCTCTGACTCTTCATCTACTTCATTATCTAAAAATGTTACGTAAAAACAGTACTTTAAAGATTATATTGATAAACTTTACGTCAAATGTAGTGAGCAGTATCAGGAAGAGCTAATCTGTCTCTTACTCTGAAAGTAGCCACGGTTTTGTGATCGTATGAGTTCAGCTGTGTTACAGGCTTTCACTGCACAAGCTCGACTCTCGGTGGAGTGGCTCTCATTCGCCATTCTTGTGGCTATCTTTGCTCCATCCTCCTGAAAATTTTTTATTAAAACAGTAAAATATACATGAACTGAAAACTTGTTAATTGCCGAATTTTACAAATGCTATCAATAATTTTAAATGCATTGAAAAAAGGCATCTTGTCTATTGAGTGTCCTTACTTTAGAAATGTCCAAGAAAGGATAGGTATGGCTTTATAACACTTGTTCATGTTCAATACTGATACCGCAGCCTTGAGTAGCTGCTGATACCGATACTGTCACACCAGTACTGTTTTTTTCTTGATCAGTTTAGATACTACACTCGTTGTAAATAAAGAGAAAACAGAAAAACAAATAGGATAAATGTTCACATTAAGAACGATATCTATAAAAATAACAAATGATATTAGCATCACACAACACATTATAATGTGTATAATGTGTTTATTTTAATTGTGCGCAGCAGTTGTGTAATAACTTGAAATGCTTGAGCTCAATGTAGATTCTGATTAGCTGTCGGTTTTTATCGTTCATCAGCTGGAAAAATCATTCTGAAAGTAATTCTAACAATGATGTTTGTGGCGTTATTGTTAAAGCTGAGGTGTGGACTTCCCTATTCTAATGGAATTTGAATGATTATTAAAACTTTGTAGTTAGCATAATAGTTTGTACAGTTGTTTTTGTATTGTACTTTACTTAAACGCACTGCCACAGTGTTTACAGTGAATGTTTGCTTTAATGATGGAGAAACACCCGAAAACTGAGCCACTTTTTAACACGCAAACTTGAAAATCGATTAATCAGCACTCAATTAACGTAACCATTTAACCATTAAAGGCAGACTGAAATGCCCTGAAACATACAGTGTTATCAATGTGGTGACGTAAGTTCCACTGAAACAGGAAAACAGGGTCAGACAGAGTACTGTCAGCGTGCTCCGGTCTTGCACTAAATTACTGCTGAGTGTACACCGCTGCCTTAGCATTTTCTATGCTTGGCTGAAAACTCTTGAATTGTCTTCTTTACTATGTGAAATCAGCACCATCAATAGTCGTTTTTAAATCATTATTAAGAAAAAGTCTTTCAATATGTTAAAATATGATGGCTTGAACTTTAGGTAAACTTCTGTTCTTTTAAATGTGCTAAATAATTAAAAGTTGACTTGTCTTGACTTTTCCAGTTATGACAGTTTACACCTGTCACTTCAAGCATTTTCTCTGATCCGATAGATATCCAATTATGAAATGGCCAGGTGTAAAAGAGATGCATATGCTTTGAGACGCATTCCAAACCAAACTGGAAAAGTGTAAATGCATCTGGTTGTTAAGGCCACATAAGTAAATTTTACTCCTCCCAAAATTGTAAAAAATAAAACATTATATTATAGGCTATTGGCTCAGGGTAGCCAGATATGACAGCGCTACTGCAACACGCATCGCATTCGCCACAGATATGGTACACCGCAGGTGAGTAGCTGAGCATCTCTTCAGCAAGCTAATGCACAAATTGCCACAAATTAAACTGAAAGTTTGCCGTCACATCTTCAACACAAAGTTCAACACAAAGTCATCTTCATTAAAAATTAACAAAATTATTGTACCACTGCTGATGACGCTCTCTCTCCTGTTGTGGCCTTTGATCTTAGCTGATGATAAATAAAATGCAGAGCATATCTGTTGCTTTTGTCGACGTGACATTTATGTGACCAAAGCTAAATGTTTAACAAATCAGATAGCTATCCAATCAGTAAAAGTGCATGAAGTGACCAGGTGTGAACACCTGAGAGATGTTACCACACTCCTTAGAGATCAGACTCGCAAAATAGACATTTCTAGACCAACTTTAGAACTGAGCAAAACATTTCTATGACTTTTTCATGGCCATTTAACTTTTTAATTTCTATGACATTTTCAGACTTAGAAATCAGGTTTTCCCATGTTTTTCAGGACTGTGGGAACCTGAGCTCAACAACATTATAATATTACTAAACATTGACATTTAAGTGATATGTATAATTGGACATCGGTTTCTTATGGGACAGACCTTGCTCTTCTTCAGTTCTCCAGTGCTTCTGCTGCTTTCATCATTATCCATATCCTCTCCTTCATCATCATCATCCTCCTCCTCATCTCCATCTGCATCCTCTTCCTCATCTTCCTCCTCCTCTTCCTCAGGTGATCCACTGCCTCCATAACCATAGAGGCTCAGGAGCTCCTGAATGGGCATTTCTCCCTCCTGCAGTTCACAGAAATCAAGTTCACAGAATGATCCCAAATGATCACCTCTATTTATATAGCACTTTATACAATACATTTCACAGAAATTAAATAACGATCAATGATGCAAGCTTCATCAACTGCGGGACAAATCCTAAAGTAAAGCAACTCTACAGAAGATTCAAATCAATGTTGATTCTGTTCAGTTCAATAACTGTGTAAAGTTCATCAGTTATTAAATGAGTCCTATTCAGCTATGTAGCTGTACAAAAACAATCCATTATGCTACTTGATATTGCAATTTTTACTATTATTTTAATTTATAAACGTAATCATATAAGACGTGTGTTTGAAGCACAAATTATTTTACAATTTACAGCATTTTGTTATTCTTCTAGTTATTTATTCTTACGTTATTTAAGTTATAGAAGTCTCCGCACATTCAAATTCAACAGTCGGGTTCCGGAAGTAAAAACTCCATTTTCTCCATAGGGAGATTTATTTTTAAAAATAACTATTAACTAACAATAACTACTATGAGCTACAAGGTTGTTAATTGATGCTATTTGTAAGCCTGCATTATTTCAACTTATTTTGAAAAAACTATTCCACCAATCAGAGAGTTGACAAGCAAAACTTGCTAAAAGAGCTCTTTGAATGACGCAATTGAATCAGTGTGCATATTTTACAATAGACCTAATATATTGTTTAAAAATACATTTTTAAAAGAATAGTTTTATATTTTTCCATAGTTTTTCATTTGATTTTGCGGTTTGCAATTCTTTGTGGTATTGTAGTTCTTTCTCTCAATAAAGCCGTTAAGTACACAGTCTTGTACCTTTATATTTTGTCCAATTTTCAAATACTTTTTCAAATCAAAGTTTGCAATACTGTGATTCGCCTCATAGCTGGTTGGCTTAGTTGATGGCTTCTATACTTTAGCAAAGACTTTTTTTTTTTTTTTTTATCCCTATGGGAGAAATGAATAAACCACAGATGAAATTATGGTATTGAAATCTGAAGTCTGCCTGTTCATCTGTGTGAATGAGCTGTGTGTGTCTGTGTGAATTAGTGCCGCAGTTTTCGTCTACTACTAGTGGTCAACCGATATTGGTTTTTGATGGCCAATGTCGATAGCTTAGAGAGCAGGGATGGCTTATATCAGATGGCTGATATAAAGTGTACAAGTTGTTTTTTTTACATTTTATGGATAATATATTAATATAATATTCCATACATTATCAGAGCTTGGCAGACAGAATAGATTTTTTAGCAGACAGGTTAATTAATAGATTATAGCCTAATTAATGTTAATTTATAATTTTGCTAGGCCACATTAATCATACATAATAAATAATTCTGTCATATAAAGTTTATGACATTTAAAAACATATTTAGATAAAAATGGGACACATAATTACATAAATTATTATGACTATATTATTAAGTAAATTAATAAAAGATGTCCCTTATTTTGGCTTCTTACTTTCCATTTATTTTATTACCTACGGTGCGAAGGCACCTATTAAAATCATTGGCGTTCTTGTTATTATTCTGCTTCTTCTTCTTCTGCTGCTCTGGAAGTCTATGGCAGCCCATAGAACCACTTGTGGGAAAGTTGTGAAATTTGGTACACTGATAGAGGTCAGTACCAATAGTAGCCACACCAAATTTGGAGTCTCTAACTCATTCCCTCTAGCGCCACCACCTGTCCAAAGTTTCACTCATATTTATGCTAATAACTTTTGAAGCATAATGGCTAGAAACAAAATTCTTTTTTCCTTTGATTCCTTGGCTCAATCCGATTCGATTCCTTTGACGTCACTTCCATAATGCAAATAAAAAAGCACCTTCTTTTTGAACTCCTCCTAGGCCGTTGGTCCAATTTGCACGAAAATCGAAACAGATCATCTTCAGACCACGGTGACAAAAAGCTATGGAATTCAAGTTGATTCGTCAAATCATTTTCAATAAACGCGTGAACAAATTTTACGTAGCAATTGTGAAAATACAAATAAGGCTATATCTCCGCAACACTTTATCATATTCAAACCAAACTTGGTACATGTCATCACAAGCATGACATGAGCCAACATGGTTTCGGCGCAGCACCACCAACTGGTCAGGAGATACGAAAAATTGCTATTTTTGCATATAACTTCTGAACCGTTTGTCCAAAAATCATAACAGTGGTCTCGTTAGATTTGGGATGCCATGCCGAGTCGACTGATTTCCACAACTGATTTCCAGTTTTACTATATTGGCCATTTTGGTTGTCGGGCATTTTAAATTATGTGATAAAATGCTGTATTTTAAGAACGCATGAACAGATTGTTACGAAACTCGGTATGGGTCATCACCACGGTGCCCTGAAGGAGCCTGAGAAGTTTCGAAACAGCGCCACCTAATGGAGAATTTTTTTCTTCCCCAAATGCTTATAACTTTGGGTGTGGTTGACTTATTTTCAGGGGACTCCTGAATCGTTGCCGACTCCAACGATACCAAACTTGCCAGGTTTCAGCATATGTTTTGTGCAGTGCTGTAATTTAGCGCTTATAAAACGTTAGCTGATATCTTTGAAACCGCTAGTCCGATCGAAACGAAACCAGCATCAGAAGTTCGGATACATAGGTCGATAGCTAAATGCTAATGCCGAAATGTCAAAATATTTATAGTAAGGGGTAGTAAAATCCAATCAAAGTCAGGTGTCAGTCATTTTTTATGTTTTTTCATATAAATGTCTATAACTCCAAAACGAAATGAGATATTTTCACCAAAATTGACACACGTGTATGCCGAGGACACATAAAAAAATGGTGGGATTGTGCTTCTTGGTGGCGCTATAATAAAAAAAAAAAGACAAAGCTTAGATTAAGCCAGGATTAGGCAAGTTTTAATTAGGACATTTAAGTAGTTTTTATAAACCTGCCAAAAAATTGCTACTGGTGTGCATCTTGAGACAAAACAATGGCATTGACAGTTTAAGATATGTCAGTGCAAGTTGCTTTCAATTAAAACAGCTCAAACATGCATTTTAGTCTAGGACTCAGAGCCTTGTCTATAAAACCAGGGCAAAATAGAAATACATTACTATTGCACAGTAGAGTGTACTTATTTAAGTAATAATAATAATAATAATTTATTAAAACAGAAACTCAAAGGTCATCATTACTACTAGGGGTGGGCGATATGGCAAAAATATCATATCACAATTTTTTTCAGGAAAATCACAATTCACGATTTTATCACAATTCTTTGAAATGAAATAAACAGTGCCCTACATAGACAATACTACATAAATAATAAAACACCACATAGACTTCACTGTATAGATTACCTTGAATAAGAATCCATGTATAATGTATAAAAGTTCTCAGTCGAGCAGTGAGTGATTTTCTCTGTGTTTTCAAATCACCTTTATTTATATAGCGTTTTTTACAAGTCCAATTGTTTTAAAGCAGCTTCACAGTGTTAACAGGAAAATAATGCAACAGAATTTGTTTCGGCTGTACAGCCGCTCTGGTGAAAACAGTGATGTCATCCAGCTAATTTCAATTATCATATAGTGTCAATGCGGGCAGATCGGTAATATAGTTGAAATTTAGGTTATATTGAAATTTTGTTGTTTTATTACTAACATTAAAGGGATTGTTCCCCAAAAATGAAAAATCTGTCATCATTTACTCTCTCAAGTTATTTTAAAACCAAATTAGTTTTTCTTCTGTTGAAAATAAGTTATTTTGAAGAATGTGGGTAACCAAACAGTTGCTGGTCCAGTGACTTCTATAGTATATTTTTTTCCTACTATGCAAGTCAGTGGGGACCAGCAAATGTTTGGTTACCCACATTCTTCAAAATATCTTCTTTTGTGTTCAGCACAATAAAGAAATGAATACAGGTTTGGAACAACATTAGAGTGAGTAAATAATGACAGAAGAAGTTTAATTTTTTGGGTCAACTATTGCTTTAAGGACAACATGACCTGCATGCATTTTATTGGCTGCTGTTAAGACCTGCACACATCTAATACAGACACGCATCAGATTTTCTCTTAAATATTTATTTTCATTTTAGACCAACTGGGTTTATGCAAGCCTTGTGTGTATTTGACAGTGTTAGCACAATAAGACTCAAAAAATAACTAGTATTCAGGCACTGTTTGACAGCCTTTTAGCGCTTGTGCGCTTCGCATGTAACTTATGTGCTCAGAAAATTGCATGTTAGACCAGCGCATCAGCAAACAAATGAAATGTTTAACCAGAAGACTTTAAAGCACATGCGAACAATGAACTTTTGTGAATTTGCTATATGATGTGAATGTGCGTTGTCCGCTATGTTGAGACGGTGCCAGAGGTGCCAGAACTGAACTGATAGAATGCACTGTAGCACGATACTACTATATTTCTTCAAATGTAATCATCCACGATCAAAAACAGTCATATCGCACACCCCTAATTACTACCGTCAAATATTTTTTTTTATATTTCATGTCATCTTGATTGGCCAATACTGTTTTTTTATTTTTTTATTAAGGGGTGCAGATATGATGTTAGAACTCAGCAGACTAATTCACCGCTGATTCCTTCAAGATTTTCCTATGAGGTTTTATAAAGGGGTTTTTCGATTCGTGTTAAAGGCACAATATGTAAGATTTTTGGACTAAAATATCCAAATACCACTAGAACAATGTTATATATTTTGTTGACTTGTTGTGTACTTACATTATCCCAAATGTTTCCAAGAATGTTTAAATCCAGAGAAATAAGCAACTTTAACCAGGACACGGACCGTGTCCGTGCATCGCCTATCAATGACATCATACCCGCGTTAGCCTTAAAGGTATCATGAACTGGCTATTTATTTTTTATACTGTTGTCTGAGGTCAACTTATGATGTTCGCATGATTTTTACATTCAAAAACATCATAATGAATAACTAATAGGCTATTTTCTACCCTGGTTTTGAGGCTCTCTCCTGAACGTTTTGTTTTTATGGGCGTGCTGCACTGAAGACTTGGAAGTGAACGCCCACGGCTAGGATTGGATAAGATTTGCATATTTAATGAGCTTCAGCTCCCTCGTCAGTACATGTAGGAATTGTTTTGAAAGCGTTTGGGGAAAACCGGCAACCGGAATGAATTGCCCACAGGGCTCGCAAAACGTCTTTATCAAACAAACACAATGATTTATCTCTCACCCACCCGCGATTGATTGGAATGTTATTTTTTTTTATTACTTGGCCCGCTCAATCAGTGGATATAATCGCGAACCACACACACACACGTTGCAGACAGCATGATCAAAACTTTCGAGATTGTATTTTTCCTTCAAATATGAAGAGTGAACAACGCACATCAAGAAAATAATGTTATTTCACTATTTAAGATAGTTGCTAGTTGCTCAACTCTTGCAACTTGTCGCATCTTCCTCTTTATGATGCGCCAAATGTTTTCTATGGGTGAAAGATCTGGACTGCAGGCTGGCCATTTCAGTACCCGGATCCTTCTTCTACGCAGCCATTATGTTGTAATTGATGCAGTATGTGGGCTGGCATTGTCATGTTGGAAAATGCAAGGTCTTCCCTGAAAGAGACGACGTCTGGATGGGAGCATATGTTGTTCTAGAACTTGGATATACAGGTGCTGGTCATATAATTAGAATATCATCAAAATGTTGATTTCTTTCACTAATTCCATTCAAAAAGTGAAACTTGTATATTATATTCATTCATTACACACATACTGATATATTTCAAATGTTTATTTCTTTTAATTTTGATGATTATAACTGACAACTAAGGAAAATCACAAATTCAGTATCTCAGAAAATTAGAATATTGTGAAAAGGTTCAATATTGAAGACACCTGGTGCCACACTCTAATCAGCTGCTGAACTCAAAACACCTGCAAAGGCCTTTAAATGGTCTCTCAGTCTAGTTCTGTAGGCTACACAATCATGGGGAAGACTGCTGACTTGACAGTTGTCCAAAAGACGACCATTGACACCTTGTACAAGGAGGGCAAGACACAAAGGTCATTGCAAAAGAGGCTGGCTGTTCACAGAGCTCTGTGTTCAAGCACATTAATAGAGAGGTGAAGGGAAGGAAAAGATGTGGTAGGAAAAAAAGTGTACAAGCAATAGGGATAACCGCACCCTGGAGAGGATTGTGAAGCAAAACCCATTCAAAAATGTGGGGGAGATTCACAAAGAGTGGACTGCAGCTGAAGTCAGTGCTTCAAGAACCACTACGCACAGACGTATGCAAGACATGGGTTTCAGCTGTCACATTCCTTGTGTCAAGCCACTCTTGAACAACAGACAGCGTCAGAAGCGTCTCGCCTGGGCTAAAGACAAAAAGGACTGGACTGCTGCTGAGTGGTCCTAAGTTATGTTCTCTGATGAAAGTAAATTTTGCATTTCCTTTGAAAACTCATAACACCTGAGCAGTGCCACAGACTGATTGACTCCACGCCGCATTGCTGCAGTAATTCAGGCAAAAGGAGCCCCAACTAAGTATTGAGTGCTGTACATGCTCATACTTTTCATGTTCATACTTTTCAGTTGGCCAAGATTTCTAAAAATCCTTTCTTTGTACTGGTCTTAAGTAATATTCTAATTTTCTGAGATACTGAATTTGGGATTTTCCTTAGTTGTCAGTTATAATCATCAAAATTAAATGAAATAAACATTTGAAATATATCAGCTGTGTGTAATGAATGAATATAATTATACAAGTTTCACTTTTTGAATGGAATTAGTGAAATAAATAAACTTTTTGATGATATTCTAATTATATGACCAGCACCTGTACCTTTCAGCATTGATGGTGCCTTTCCAGATGTGTAAGCTGCCCATGCCACACGCACTCATGCAACCCCATACCATCAGAGATGCAGGCTTCTGAACTGAGGGCTGATAACAACTTGGGTTGTCATTGTCCTCTTTAGTCCAGATGACATGGCGTCCCAGTTTTCCAAAAAGAACCATTCGTCTGACCACAGAACAGTTTTCCACTTTGCCACAGTCCATTTTAAACAAGCCTTGGCCCAGAGAAAACGCCTGCGCTTCTGGATCATGTTTAGATATGGCTTCTTTTTTGACCTATAGAGTTTTAGCCAGCAACGGCGAATGGCACGGTGGATTGTGTTCACCGACAATGTTTTCTGGAAGTATTCCTGAGCCCATGTTGTGATTTCCATTACAGTAGCATTCCTGTATGTGATGCAGTGCCATCTCAGGGCCCGAAGATCACGGGCATCCAGTATGGTTTTCTGGCCTTGACCCTTACGCACAGAGATTGTTCCAGATTCTCTGAATCTTTGGATGATATTATGCAATGTAGATGATGATATTCATACTCTTTGCAATTTTTCTCTGAGAAACTCCTTTCTGATATTGCTCCACTATTTTTGGCCGCAGCATTGGGGGAATTGGTGATCCTCTGCCCGTCTTGACTTCTGAGAGACACTGCCACTCTGAGAGGCTCTTTTTATACCCAATCATGTTGCCAATTGACCTAATAAGTTGCAAATTGGTCCTCCAGCTGTTTCTTATATGTACATTTAACTTTTCCGGCCTCTTATTGCTACCTGTCCCAACTAGCTCTCATGAAATGCAAAATGAGCCAATATTTGGCATGACATTTCAAAATGTCTCACTTTCAACATTTGATATGTTATCTATATTCTATTGTGAATAAAATATAAGTTTATGAGATTTGTAAATTATTGCATTCCTTTTTTATTCACAATTTGTACAGTGTCCCAACTTTTTTGGAATCGGGTTTATAGAACAAAACGTTGAAAACAAAACGAAAAAAATACATATTGAGGCTTTAAATAAAGCCTGTTGTAAACATAACTTGAAGATAGTTTGACGTTTTGTTCTACAATGTAAATTACACACACTCATAGCAAAAAAATCTCATTTTGAAGCAGTTGTTAATTTTTCAAAACGTACACTCACCTAAAGGATTATTAGGAACACCTGTTCAATTTCTCATTAATGCATTTATCTAATCAACCAATCACATGGCAGTTGCTTCAGTGCATTTAGGGGTGTGGTCCTGGTCAAGACAATCTCCTGAACTCCAAACTGAATGTCAGAATGGGAAAGAAAGGTGATTTAAGCAATTTTTTGAGCGTGGCATGGTTGTTGGTGCCAGACGGGCCGGTCTGAGTATTTCACAATCTGCTCAGTTACTGGGATTTTCACGCACAACCATTTCTAGGGTTTACAAAGAATGGTGTGAAAAGGGAAAAACATCCAGTATGCGGCAGTCCTGTGGGCGAAAATGCCTTGTTGATGCTAGAGGTCAGAGGTGAATGGGCCGACTGATTCAAGCTGATAGAAGAGCAACTTTGACTGAAATAACCACTCGTTACAACCGAGGTATGCAGCAAAGCATTTGTGAAGCCACAACACGCACAACCTTGAGGTGGATGGGCTACAACAGCAGAAGACCCCACCGGGTACCACTCATCGCTACTACAAATAGGGAAAAGAGTCTACAATTTGCACAAGCTCACCAAAATTGGAGAGTTGAAGACTGTAAAAATGTTGCCTGGTCTGATGAGTCTCGATTTCTGTTGAGACATTCAGATGGTAGAGTCAGAATTTGGCATAAACAGAATGAGAACATGGATCCATCATGCCTTGTTACCACTGTGCAGGCTGGTGGTGGTGGTGTAATGGTGTGGGGGATGTTTTCTTGGCACACTTTAGGCCCCTTAGTGCCAATTGGGCATCGTTTAAATGCCACGGCCTACCTGAGCATTGTTTCTGATCATGTCCATCCCTTTATGACCACCATGTACCCATTCTCTGATGGCTACTTCCAGCAGGATAATACACCATGTCACAAAGCTCGAATCATTTCAAATTGGTTTCTTGAACATGACAATGAGTTCACTGCACTAAAATGGCCCCCATAGTCACCAGATCTCAACCCAATAGAGCATCTTTGGGATGTGGTGGAACGGGAGCTTCGTGCCCCGGATGTGCATCCCACAAATCTCCATCAACTGCAAGATGCTATCCTATCAATATGGGCCAACATTTCTAAAGAATGCTTTCAGCACCTTGTTGAATCAATGCCACGTAGAATTAAGGCAGTTCTGAAGGCGAAAGGGGGTCAAACACGGTATTAGTATGGTGTTCCTAATAATCCTTTAGGTGAGTGTATGTTTTTAATTAAGACTGATTGGGGTGTGAGTGTGTGCAGTTTACGTTGTAGAACAAAACATAAAAGTATTGTCAAGTTACGTTTACTTGTTGCAGCTTTGCAGTGATAACAGGAAAAAGTAATCCAAGTAAGCGGCAATCCAAATAGTAAATCTAACCATCATGAGCAAACACACTTACTGGTTATTCTCTATAACTGGTTATTCTCTGCTATCTGCATTGCCATAAAAGTAACTTTCTGAAGTATTAAAATCATTTGAATTATACTAACCCCTTGTGATATGCAGTTTTACATGACCATAAACAGGTCACGTAAAACAAAAGATCAGCTGAAACATGTTGAGAATCAGGATAAGATCAAACCTTTGCGAGTTCTTCAATCTCATTGCCAAAGTTTGTGTCTCCCTCTGGCAGCTCCTCATCTTCAGGGGTCTGATCATCATCATAATCAGGCAACAGCATCTCTGTTGACAGGTCAAAATCAACATTGTCAGAACCAACCAAAACTCATGGAATGAAACCATGAGTATGTACACAGACATGTTTTACCATAAGAAAACTAGTAACGGTCTTACCTGGGCTTGAACTCCCCAAGGAGGGCTAAAAATGCAATAAAACAAAAAAGAAGACAGGAAAAAATGAAAAAGAAAGCAAAAAATATACGCTGTAACATCTGAATGAAACATAACGAAGACAAACTATGAAAACACTGTATTATGCATGCCAGACAAGTAATTTGGCAGCCATTTTGTAAAGGAAAACTACACGCCTGTGCACATACGTATTCAAACGCGATTGCCTATAGACTAAACACGTAATGCTTATGTGCATGCAGTCACTGGTCTCACAGATTCACGTTTTTTGTTGTTACTGTTGTTTTTTTAGTTTACACAAAGATGACAGCGGTATCGTTTCAAAACCTATTTCAAAGTTTGCATTCTCAAGCCACCAAACACTGTTGCCCTGCAAATGAACGACCAGAACGCATTGAAAGTTTTCTATTTTAGTTGAAAATGGTGTTGTGTAAGTGGCCCCAGAGTAAATTTCTTTAATTTACTGAACGGAATTAATTTAATGAACGGAAATTAATCAATCAAAAACTTACTTTAGCTGGACACTAACTTTTTTCTAGAGCGGATGTATAGCCAAAATGATCTCTCTTCCATTAATTTCCTATCATCACTGTAAAGCAGCTTTGAAACAATCTGTATTGTAAAGAGCACTATATAAATGAAGGTGACTTGACAAACTAACAAATATCTATCTATATAAATATATTTGAGGACAACTGTGTTGGGTCACTGTTTTGTAGGATATAAAATCTGGGTCCAGATGTAAAGTCAATTGTGAACTACTGGACTAAATAACAGTTTAAAATACAACTTTTTAAATTCAGATTGTGGTTAAATCAGCTATAAAACTTGCATAAAGCAAAACAATAAATGATCAAAATTACCAGTGAAATCTGTTAATTGCAATGCTCCATAGTCTGTGACAAACATCTGTGTGGCAGGCAGACCAAAATCAGAATTAAAAAAAAAAAATGCACTGCAGCAGCTTTCCAGTGATCCATTTTATTTTATTTTATTTAGTTTATACACTAAGAAAAATGCCTTCTATCATAATAAACCTTATAAGGCCGGGGTTAATACATCCATGTTAAAACAAGAGGAATCAGGGATGCTCTGTTTGTATGACTTTGGAAGTTAAGGCTGATGTCTAGCTAATACTTTGTCTAGCCTTGATTAGGAACACTCTTTTAAGTACAAATCTGGGTATAGAAATATCCACAACTTCAGGATTTAACATAAATAATCAATACACTCGTCAGTGGTTGTGTAAATATATCGGATATAATTTATGTGTGGTAATGTATTAAAGTAAGGTTATATTAGAGTATCTGGCTAACTGAAGGCGAGCTAACTGCTATTAACTTTGCAGAAATAAAATTTCAAAGAATTCAACGCGTCTTTCGACCTAAATTACCGCACAACTTAATAAGAAATATATACGATTTATCGTAATTTTCAAATCCATTAACAAAAAATTCTTGCGGTTAACTGCAAATAAACGGTTATTTATTTCTGGAAAATAATTAAAATAATTTCCTTCTTACCTCCGCCATATTTACAGCGCTGCTGAGGGTCAGCGGAATGTGGGCGGAGTCAGTGGTGATCCCCGGATGTGTGTGTGTCTCTCTCTCTCTCTCTCTCTCTCTCTCTCTCTCTCTCTCTCTCTCTCTCTCTCTCTCTCTCTCTCTCAGTAGTTCAGTATTTAGGTTTAGCGTAATCCTAATACAGATTTAAAGGAAGAAACAACTAAATAATGAACTGTAACACTTATATTATTTTGCTGGTACACTATGCTGTAAGTTTGAAGTTTAGTTCCACATGAGAGTGGAAAGTAAACATCGAAAATATAAATTGAAGTCTATTTTATTGCGCTTTATCTTTTTGCGTCTGTGGATTTTCTCAAAATGAGTCTCAAAACTTTGCAATTGTATAGCTAATTCGGAAGATTTAGGTGTTTTCTCATGTCACTCACTCGCCTGTTTTCCAGTTTACCTTTCCAAAACCCCCTCTGTAAAAAAAGTTATTCAATTTGAATAGCCAGGCCTAAATAAATAATAATTACACATATATGGGTAGGTAGCCTGCAAGATTATTCTAGTTCCACATTGATATAAAAATACAAAGAGAAAGAACATTCCATTCTTTGTTATGAACAACATGAAGTGCATTAATTGTCAGGATTTCCCAAAACTGGGGTTCATGATGGAACTGCAGGGGTTTGTGTGTTTAAAAATAATAATAATAAATAAATAAATAAAAACAATACAAATTCAACACTACTAAAAAAGATTTAAAAATATTAAATCTTACTTATTTATTTGTTATTTGGTTGCCTGCATATCATGTGACCATTAACTGGCATCAAAAAAGAAAATGTGAACTTAATTTTATTCTATTATTTTTATCGACTTAATTTTATTATTGACCTACAAATTAAAATCTCAGGGGGCACTTCAAGTAAATATATTTAGGTCAAATAAATTTCAGCTGACAAAAAAGTTGCATGTAAATATGAAATGATGTGAATACATTTTAATGTGTTTACTATAGTGGCTGGTCTGTGTGTGCAATTCCACAAATCTGGAAGACCTTCTGAATATATACAAGCAGTAGGAGTTTTTAGAAAATACATTTTAAAAAGATTTAAAAAGAAGTGTACGGAGAATCAATTAATTATGAATATTTAACTGCCATTGTGAGAATAACATGTAATCATGTAATCAATAAAAAAGTAACTGTAGTCTGATTATGAGTATTTTAAAACATAATATAATCTAATTACAAGTTAATTTTTGGAATCTGATTATGTGATCCAGATTGCATGTAATCAGTTAGCCTACTACCCAGCTCTGCTTATAAATTGAAAAACCCTGTTATAAAAATCCATAGGAAAATCTTGAGGGAACCACTGGCGAATTAGTCTTCCGGTTAAAATTCTTATTTTATTTGGGAAATATCATATAGGCCTACATAAAGCAAAGTAAGTGTCAACTGTACCAAATGGTAGACTGTTTTCCACTACTAAAAGTGTCCCACAATTTGCTGCGTAACAAGAAAAGATTCAACAAATGAAGTTCACTGCAGTCGATCAGTAACATTCTCTTCCTCCATACAGGCTAGGCTAAGTGATTCATTATTTAATTAGTTCATTAAGTATGTTTAATATTTTTATATTGAATTATGAATGGTCAAACACAAGTTAATGAAAGAATATGACTGAATATCTTGAATGTACTAGTCTTGTAGATATTGCATATGATGACTAGTCATAATCACGTTGTAGATATCTTAAATCCAATTACGACAAGTCAAAATTGCAGAATATCTGGAACTGGAATTTTGACTAGTCAAAACTAAGTTACGACTAGGGGGCATTAAATGCTAAAACGGCTTGTCATAGGCTGTGTCCTTCCAGTCCTTCTGAGGTCTCTGGCTAGACTCCTCCTCAGCACTGAACACTATGAGGCGGTCTAGTAAGTGTGCATGGATGCATTACACATGTTCCTGTCCCCACGGTCATGGCACGTACCATTAAATACTATTAAAACTTAATTTAGGGAAAAAAATACTTTGTATTAAAAATATTTATATTTACTGGCATTTTATTAATGCAACGCAGTGAATGTCAACTGTCTGTGGTCTCCCAGTGGCTTACACTTTTGGCAGCTTAGTGTTAAGTGATTAATTTACAACAAAACAAAAATATTTATGCACTGTAAAAAATATATATATATTTAAAAGTAAGTTTCCTGGTTGCCTTAAAATTTTGAGTTCATTGAAATTAAAAAAAAATGGAGTTAATACAATGAACATTTTTGAGAATTTACATCACCCTTTATTCAAATAGCATTAAAAGATTTTGTAAGCATGTTGCATAATTGTGTTTTATTTGTTATAATGCAGTGATTGTGCCAAATTGTGCTATTTTCATGATTTATCACAACATTTTTTTTTATGTGGTTCAGATACAATCATATTTTGAGTTTCTATTCATTAAACCCATTTCCTTCATTGTGTTAACTAAAATTTTTAATTTAAATGAACATTTTAAGGCAACCAGGTTACTTACTTTTTTAGGTTAAACCAACAATATTTTTTTGAAAGTGTGCCTTCATCTCTGAAAACATTATTTTTGTCTTACATTTCATAATGAACTCAGACAAACACAATGCTGATGCTGTTTTTCATCAGTTCTTTTTCACGAATTGGAACGTGTGCAAAGGATTGTGGGTGACTGAAGGATGCAAAGGATACGCTGAATGCATCCTTCAAAATGAATGCTGAATGAAGGATGTGAAACAAAGGCTGCATTCCAAGGATCAATTAGGGTTGGAGCAAACCTTTGGGCCTGACCAAATAACCCACACTTACAGTCTCACGCAACAGGATTTAAGTGTGCAAGTCTTTCCCAGGTCTGAAAGTGAAGTACACTTTAATACACACTTCTAAGCAGTATTTGATGCTAAGTGTATCCCAGTATTTATCATGTTCAGGAAATTGTGCACCAATTTCACATCATGTCTAGGAAACTTTCCACTGTAAGTTAAATTAAGATGTTACACATAATTTGGTGTTAAAACGTAAAGTGATGCACATTTTATTGTTGCAGAAATTACAATACCTATTAATTTATGTATATTGTAAAATGTTTGCAAATGAAGCACCACAATCATGCACTGGTTAAGAGTTTCCCCATTGAGTAAACGAAAGTCTCAGAACACTTTGGCCAAACTCCAGAAATATGTCATGTAAGTAGACTAGTGGTCAAGTGCAAAGACCACAACTATGGGTCATCAAAGGCTGTCAGGGGACAGTGAGTCTCAAGTTTGAAGCCTCTTCTCCATTAAAAGAGCACATACTGTTTTAGTATTTACATCCTCATTGGATACAACCCATTCTTTATTTACCTTATAATCAATTCCATATCTTAATCTCCTACAGAACTGTCTACAGCAAAGTAGAGAGAAATAAGTATAGTTTATTTTTAAACAAATATGACTGAAATCATGTAAAAACTTTTTAAAACTGTCAGCAGTTTTTCTGAGAGAGGAAAAAGTACTCTATAAAAAGCATTGTGGAGTTAAATAGGAAAGAACAATAAAAACGGTATACAATAGTAGCTTCTTAGAAATGTCGCCTTAGTCTTTAAAACATTCTCATTTGTTCTCATTTTAAAATTGTTTAGTTCAACGCTGCCTAACAAGGCCATTAGACGGACTTTAAGCCTTATACATGCAGTCTCTCTAAAAAACTCAACATTCAACAGGGCAGAAATCCCGTATTCCTGTAGCAGTTTAATCCACAGTGACGAGACACAAAATTGTGAGTGAGTCGTGTATGGTTGTTTTCTTGAATTTCGAATGCAATATGATTGTTAGATTTACAAATTGCATTCCAATATGGCATAATAATATAGGCTAATAGAGTTAACCAGTAGGCCTAATTCTTTAGGAATGATCCGACGTGTATCCAAGTATCCCATAGTTGGAATACATGGCATCACTGACTCAGCAACTCATTCGTTGATTCATGTTCACTCTGCTCTTGCGCCCCTCAGTCACTTTTACAACCCATTCCACTCACATCACTTATTCTATCCATTTTGAAACCGAAGCAGTTTTTCCGTTTTTCTCTATTTTTGGGGGGTTGCTTTTTGCGTGAATTAGACTGATCTCCCGATGACGGCCGCTGCCGTGCGCCTTTGACGCTCGTTTCCAGCTCCTGCGGCTCTTTCGCTGCGGGCGACTTGTTCAGCGCTCGCGCGTCTTCGGTTCCATTCCTCACTGGCCGCGGGCTCCTGTTCTCTTCTGGGAGAGTTTTTGGGGACTGCGATAAAAAATGTAAGATTCCGTGAAAGATAACATGCACATTTAACTGAAGAAACAGCTGACATTCATTTGCTTTAAATGTTCCGCAATTTGTGCAATCAAAAAAGCTAATATATAGGCTATATATGCAGTTCTTTATAGCATATAACAAACAAACCTGACGAAAATAACAAACCTGCCATTGCAGTCACCTTTACCTAAATTTGCAGCAGCTTTCTTTACCAACATAACGAGCATAAAAATCCACAAACCTTGTACTGGACTGTGGTGAGTGGTTTTGCGTAAAGTGACAGACTGACCATGAACAGTCCGCAGATGAGTGTGTAAACTATATCCATCCCAGCGACTGATGCGACAAATGGCAGTAGCCTATTGCAAACGGTCTGGATCACACTTTCCCTCTCCTGTCAGTGTTTTATAATCCAGCTATGATGTCATGATGATTTAAATAATAGTGTCATTTCCTTTTAATGCTTCTATGCCAATAGCTTCTTTCCTATCTTTAACTTGTTTGTTTATTTATTTATTTAACTTAGAAAATTCCTCATCAAACAAGCAAATAACCTATATACAAATAAGCAAACAAACCCATACATTAAAAAACGTTCTGCACTCAAACTTGCATTGTCACAATAAATACCTAGTATTTATTATTGGCGACGTTTCGGTCACTTGACCTGTGTAAGCTTGAGGAAGTTCGAGACGTATGCAGGATTTTTATTTTATTTTGGATCTTATTTTGGACTTGTTTTCTATAACCTTTTTACATTTTTTTTTTTTTTTTTTTTTATTTAAGTTGTATTACTAAATTAAAATTAAATTACTATATAATTATTTACATAAAAAACTTTTACTAGTTAGATTATATTTGCATCCGTATTTACAAATAACAAAGAATGCTTCTGATGTACGACTAAATTTGACACTTTGAGCCTGTGAGCGAAACAAAACTACAGTTCCCATGATGCAACGACAGCGCTTTATTTATAGGACCCGGAAGAGGTGCGCAGTTGGTGTTGTTGTTCGGACGTGCTCAGTGAAATATAGCGACCGATATAGGCAGAGCAGATATACACGGTGAGTTGTTATTTATGTAAGATTGTGTTTAATTATATATTAGCTAGTTGTCCATTAGGACACAGGTGTGTTTTATTGAAAGATTATGAGGGTACCAGGACGAAGTAGCTGTTTAGCTCGTTGTAAAGGAATAGTGTGCCTCACACACTGTTGTATGAGTAAATCCTTCTTTAATAAACTATGGTTTAAACTAAATTCTTCTATTATTTAAGTCACATTGAATTATGATTACTTTTAAGTGATTGACATGACTATTGGATTCAGGCTTATAAGCATATGCAAGTTACTAAAATTATAATATCACCTAGTCAACACAGAACTAAGATACGTTTTCTGTCAAAACATGAGAAATATTAGCTATATAAAGGTGTTTCTTTAACTCCGAGTACATTTATGTCCTGGGGTTGATTTTGATTTAAAAGAATTCTGCTCTCAAATCTTTTTATGTAGAGATTTGAATACAATTATCCCAGGCCCGAAATTTAAATCGTAAATTTTAATTATTAATCTAACTTACTTTAAAAAAAAAAAAAAAAAAAAAAAAAAAAAAAAAGCTGTGATGATCTAAACAGAGAGTGAAATAATTGCAAAAACAATTTTAATATTGTGTAAATGTTATGTCCATTTTGACACTGTACAACTTTTTTTGTTTTCCAATATTTTGTGAACCTGTTTACTCAGAGACAACAGTGTCAGTAAAGAGCAGTCTTGAAATGAAATGAGACAAAGAATTCATAATTTCAAGCTGTAATTTAAAGACGAAATTCTAAATATAAAATAATATAATTGTGTGAATTTAGGATACTTAAAAGTTCCATTTCATAAAAATAAAAAGTAGTTTATACAGAAGTTAAGTTTCAAACTATAAAACAATTCTTTCAAAACAATTGTTTTGTACAACTTCAAGGCCTTCATCAAACACAGATTTCAATTCGTCACTATTTTGGGTTAAAATTTATTTTAAGGTTTCCTTGTTATTTATTATAAGGTTTCTTTGTTACAGTGTAGTTATACATTTAGTACTGTGTAATATTAACTAACTACATGCACTAGGTTTGGTTTAGGATTAGTTATGTAATTATGCATAATTTGTAGTTATTACTATAGTAACTAACTACATGTAACGTGTAACAAGGTCAGTGTAAAATAAGGAGCTCTTTTACTCATGGGATATTGCTAGGGCTGGGCAATAAAACGATAACGATATGTATCGCGATAGACACGTAATCGATATGAATAAAAAATGTGTTTGATAAAACGTTCGATAATATTTTCTTCGTCGGAAGAAACCAGAGGTTGCGAAGCAAGTTTGGTTACATGAACCTCACTCACTCACTCTCTGGTAACCTAGTCAAGTCAAGTCACCTTTATTTATATAGTGCTTTTAACACTAAAAGCAAATTAACACTTAACAAGAAAATAATGCGACAGAATTTGTACAGGCGTTCTGGTGAAACGGTGATGTTATCCAGCTAATTTCAAGTATCATATAGTGTCATTGCGGGCAGATCGGTAATATAGATGAAATTTAGGTGTCCCCAACTGAGCAAGCCAAAAGCCAGAGGCAACGGTGGCAAGGAACCAAAACTCCTTCAGGGTCAGAATGCAGAAAAAAACCTTGGGAGAAACCAGGCTCAGTCGGCCTCTGGCCGACGAACAAACGGTGTATGATTATAATTCTGGCAACATTTCAGGTCTTAAGTCATATTAGGTAAATAGATATTCGTAAGATTATTTGAAAGATTTGAGTCGTACACTGGAGACGGGTTTAATTTGAATGAGGATGTCGTGACGAAGTGGCGTTTACGGGGGGAGTTTATTTAACACGCTCTCTGCAGACACTTCAGGGATGCGTTGGTCATGTCCAGGAGCAGGTCCACCATCTGATCTGGATATGGCTCGGATCCAGCAGAATGCAGTAAACCTCGGGATAAACAGAGAGACTAACATTAGCGTAGATGCCATTCTTCTTATGATGTAACAAGTACATCAGGTGTTATGGGAAGTGTTCCCGGTTCCGGCTGACCTAGTTAATGCAGCCTAACAATCATTTACTGATTTGAATAATAGAAATTGATAATGTTTTATGTGTAAGCCATAGTAAAGAGATGCGTTTTTAGTCTAGATTTAAACTGACAGAGTGTGTCTGCTTCCCGAACAATGCTAGGAAGACTGTTCCAGAGTTTAGGCGCTAAATAGGAAAAGGATCGACCGCCTGCAGTTGATTTTTGATATTCTAGGTATTCAACTGGCCAGAGTTTTGAGACCGCAATAGACGTGATGGAGTATAATGCGTTAAGAGTTCGCTCAAGTACTGGGGAGCTAAACCATTTAGTGCTTTGTAAGTAATAAGCAAGATTTTAAAATGTATACGATGTTTAATAGGGAGCCAGTGCAGTGTTGACAGAACTGGGCTAATATGATCATACTTCCTGGTTCTAGTAAGAACTCGAGCTTCTGCGTTTTGGATCAGCTGGAGTTTGTTTATTAAGCGAGTAGGGCAACCACCCAGTAGAACATTACAATAATCTAGCCTTGAGGTCATGAATGCATGAATTAACTGTTCAGCATTTTGCATTGAAAGCATGTGCTGTAATTTAGATATATTATTAAGATGGTAGAATGCAGTTTTACAGATGCTAGAAATGTGGCTTTCAAATGAAAGATTGGTATCAAAGCGCACACCCAGGTTCCTAATTGACGACGAGGGCTTGACAGAGCAGCCATCGAGTGTTAGACAGTATTCTAGGTTACTACTTGTTTTTTTTTTTTGTCCAATAAATAAAAATTCATTTTTTTCTGAATTAAGTTGCAGGAAATTACTAGACATCCAATGTTTTATATCAGCTATGCATTCCATTAATCTTGTGAATTGGTAAGTTTTGTCAGGGCGTGAAGAAATATAGAGCTGAGTATCGTCAGCATAACAATGAAAACTAATGCCATGCTTCCTAATGATATCTCCCAGTGGTAGCATGTACAGGGTGAAAAGCAACGGTCCTAGCACTGAGCCTTGCGGTACTCCATACTGAACTTGTGATCGGTGTGACATCTCTTCATTTACTGCTACAAACTGATAATGGTCAGATAAGTATGATTTAAACCATGCCAATGCAGTTCCACTAATGCCAACATAATTTTCGAGTCTATTCAAAAGAATGTTGTGGTCGATAGTATCGAATGCAGCGCTAAGATCGAGTAACACTAATATAGAGATACACGACCAGATGATAAGAGTAAATCATTTGTAACTGATGAGAGCAGTCTCAGTACTATGACACAGTCTAAATCCTGACTGGAAATCCTCACAGATACCATTTCTTTCTAAAAAGGAACACAATTGTGAAGACACTGCCTTTTCCAGTATTTTTGACAGAAAGGGTAGATTTGAGATCTGCCTGTAATTGACTAATTTTGTAGGATCAATAACGGATCACTTTAATAAGTGGTTTGATAATAGCCAACTTAAAAGTTTTCCGTACATATCCTAATGACAAAGATGAGTTAATGATATTAAGAAGAGGATCTATGACCTCTGGTAGCATCTCTTTTAATAGCCTAGTCTGTATAGGGTCTAGCATACATGTTGTTGATTTAGATGATTTAATGAGTTTAGCCAATTCTTCCTCTCCTATAGCAGTGAATGAATATAATTTTCTGTCTGATGTGATACTGTAGTAGACGGCTGCATAGTTATAATTTTCTTCCTAATATTATCAATCTTGCATGTAAAGAAGTTCATAAACTGCTGTGCTGTTTACAACCATCAGAAGTTGAAGCTTTATTTTTGTTTAATTTAGCCACTGTATCGAATAAATACCTAGGGTTGTGTTTGTTTTCTTCTAAAAGAGTTGAGAAATAAGCAGATCTAGCAGTTTTTACGCCCTTTCTATATGCGATCATGCTCTCTTTCCACAAATTACGAAAAACCTCTAGTTTTGTTTTCTTCCAGCTGCGCTCCATTTTTCTGGCTGCTGTTTTGAGGGTCCGAGTGTGCTCGTTGTACCACGGCGTTGGACTATTTTCTTTCATTTTCTTTAAGCGCCGGGGAGCAACTGTGTCTAAAGTGCTGGAAAAGAGTCAATAGTTTCTGTTGCAAAATCGAGTTCCTCTAGGCTATCTGGGATGCTGAGGAGATGAAACTGATGAGGAAGATTATTTACAAAGCAATCTTTAGTGGCGGCAGTGATAGTCCTTCCATATTTGAAGCGAGGGGACGGCTTTGCAGCCTTAGCTAAATTTTGTATACATGATACTAGGTAATGATCTGAGATGTCGTCGCTCTGCTGCAGAATTTCAACGCTATCAACATTTATTCCATGTGACAATATTAGGTCTAGAGTATGATTAAGGCGATGAGTAGGTCCAGACACATGTTGCCTTACTCCAATAGAGTTTAGAATGTCTCTAAATGCTAATCCTAATGCGTCTTTTTCATTGTCTACATGGATATTAAAATCAAGAGTTTTATTCAAGAGTTTTATTTGTCACATACACAGTTATATACAGAATATACAACCGCAGTGAAATGTAAACAGGTCCGCTCCATGGACAGTGCAAATTCACAGTTAAAAACACAAGGAAGAAATTATAATAGAAATAGGATATAAAAAAAAGTACTATCTATATATATATATATATATATATATGTCCATATCTGTAGAATTATAAATAATCAAGTCAAGAGAAAAAAAAGGTAACAAATAAGGATAAAGTGGAATAAAATAATTGAAGTAGACTTTGCAGTGAGTAAACTGTAGACTTATAAATATGTGGTTAACAAATGTATAAAGAGTATAATGTGCAAACAGGTTTATGACAGGTTGTTACACAGTAACAACGAGAACAGAAAGTGCAGTGCAATGTCAGTGTATCGATGTTTATCCTGGCGTGAAGTCACGTGATGTTAATGACTGAGGAGTCTGATGGCCTGGGGAAGAAGCTCCTCCTGAGTCTCTCAGTTTTAGCCATCAGGCTTGGGCGCTACCAGATGGTAGCAGCGTGAAATGAGGGTTTGCAGGGTGATTAGAGTCCTTGATGATCTTGGTAGCTCTACCTTTGCAGCGTTTGGTGTAGGCGTCCTGCAGAGACGGGAGAGCTGACCCTGAGATACGCGCTCGGATAAGCGCATGACTCTTTGCAGGGCTTTGCGGTCATGACTGGTGCTGTTCCCATACCACGCTGTGATGCACTGAGTTAAAACACTTTCTATCGCCCCTAAATAGAAAGTTTTCAGGATAGCTGGTGAAAGCCTGAATTTCCTCAGCTGGCGCAGGTGGTACAGTCTTTGCCTGGCTTTTTTCACCTGTGTCTGAATGTGAGCAGTCCAGGTCAGGTCCTCGGAGATGTTTACTCCCAGGTACTTGAAGCTGCTCACTCTCTCTACTGGTGACCCGCTGATCATGAGGGGAGTATGTTGCTGTCTCTTCCTGAAGTCCACAATCATTTCTTTGGTCTTGCCAACATTCAGAGAGAGACAGTTGTCCTGGCACCATGCTGTTAGATGCTCCACCTCGTCCAAGTATGCCGCCTCATTGTTGTTGGAAATGAGGCCCAGGACAACAGTATCATCAGCAAATTTGATGATAGAGGTGGAGCTGTGTGTGGACAAACAGTCATGCGTGTAGAGAGAGTAGAGCAGGGGGCTCAGGACACAGCCCTGTGGAGCTCCCACACTCAGGGTGATGGAGGTGGAGGTGGACTGGCCTATTCTCACCACCTGAGGCCTGCCAGTGAGGAAGTCCTCAATCCAGTGGCAGAGAGAAGGATTCAGGCCGAGATCCAGGAGTTTGGAGGTTAGCTTGGTGGGAACTATGGTGTTAAAGGCTGAGCTATAGTCAATAAATAGCAGTCTTACGTAGTTCCACTTTTGCTGTCGATGTGAGTGAGGGAGGAGTGGAGGACATGAGAGATGGCATCTTCAGTCGATCTATTGGGACGATAGGCAAACTGAAGAGGGTCCAAAGTGTCAGGAATGAAGGCGCAAATGGTGTTTTTAATGAGTTCTCAAAGACCTTCATGACTATAGACGTGAGAGCCACTGGACGATAGTCATTTAGGCAAGAGGGTTTACTGTTCTTAGGGACAGGGATGATGGTGGATTTTTGAAGGAGGTGGGGACCACAGATGTAGCGAGGACTCATTAAAGATAGATGTAAACAACCCGGTGAGCTGATCAGCACAGGACCGCAGAACACGACCTGAAATACCATCCGGCCCAGCAGCTTTCCTGACGCCCACACGCTTGAGTGCTCTCCGAACTTCATCCTCCGAGACAGAGATCACGTGGTTGTTGCTGCTCTGAGTAATTTCTCTCTAACGCGCCACTTGGCGGAGTCGCGAGTCGCTGGTTACAGTCAAGCGAGCATAGAAAGAGTTTAACTCGTTCACGAGCAACGGATCAACGCTTGCTGCAGAGGATTTAGATCCAAAGGAGCAGATGGACCTCAGACATGCGCCGCGAGTCGTTGAGTTGGAAATGAGACTCACTCGGTCTTTATAACGGAGTTTTGCGGCTTTAACTGCTCGTCTGAGAGCATAGCAGGACGATCTGTATTCAGTCATATTCCTGAATGGAGACCGGCGTTGTAAGCAGCAATTAAGTGCGTTCTATGGATTGAATTGTCCACCCACGGTTTCTGATTTGAGAAGGACGTTATTGTTATTGTTTGCGTGGCTTGCTCTGTAAGCGTGTTGATGAAGCAAAGCGCCACGTCTGTGAACTCGCTTACGTCAGAACATGTCCCAGTCAACGCCATCAAGAGCTGCCTGAAGCGCGGTCTCTGAGGGGCGACTAATAACTTCCCGCCTCACCGGGGTTCCTGGAGGAGCTTTTGTTTGTATTCGGGAGTGAGGAAAATGGCGGCATGATCCGATTTGCCAAACGCTGGAAGTGACCGCGCTTTATAGGCGTTCTTAAACGGAGAGTAGCAGTGATCCAGTGTGTTTGCTCCTCGTGTGGGGCAGGAGACGTGCTGGTGAAAGTTTGGCAGGACTTTCTTTAGGTTTGCTTTGTTAAAAAATCGCCCGCGACAATGAATGCCGCGTCGCGGGATGTTGGTTTATGACGCCGCTGGCAACATCATGAAGGCCAGATAAAGCCAGCGCTGTGTCTGCCTGCGGTGGGATAAACGGCGGTCGCGACAACCGCAGAAAACTCCTAGGCAGATAGAATGGGCGGCAGATGATTGTTAAATGTTCCAGATGAGGTGAGCAGGACCGCGAGAGAATGGTGATGTTCCTGGGATCGCACCATTTCTTGTTGATCATGAAACACACTCCACCGCTTTGGATTTACCGCCTCGGCTGTTCTGTCCATCCGAAAAACAGAGAAGTTCTCCACGGCGTCACAGCTGTGTCCGGGACCGCGGGCGTGAGCCATGTTTCAGACAAACAATAGATATTACAGTCTCTCATGTCCCGTTGAAAACTTATCCTGGCTCTAAGATCGTCCATCTTATTATCCAAGGATTGAACATTTGCTAGAAGAATGCTCGGGAGAGGAGGTCTGAATGCCCTTTCCTCAGTCTGTTACGGATACCAGCACGTTTCCCACGGTGTTTCTTTGTTCTACGCCGCTGGCTCTGGCCATTGTTCAAGTTCGAAGGATCTCAGATGGCCACAGAGGATCGGGCAAAAGTGTCCTGAAACAGTCCAGTGTAGAGGTAACCAATGTCCAAAAGAGTTTTGCTGTCGTAGTAGATCAATGCAGATGATAAGTTTGTAAAAACTGAGAGTAAAAGAAAGTAAAATAGTAAATAAAAGCACAGTCTTCAGAGCGGACCTGAACAGCGACCAAACACAAGTTGCCATTTTGTAAGGGCCAATAAATAGCAGTCTTACGTAGTTCCCACTTTTGCTGTCGATGTGAGTGAGGGAGGAGTGGAGGACATGAGAGATGGCATCTTCAGTCGATCTATTGGGACGATAGGCAAACTGAAGAGGGTCCAAAGTGTCAGGAATGAAGGCGCAAATGGTGTTTTTAATGAGTCTCTCAAAGACCTTCATGACTATAGACGTGAGAGCCACTGGACGATAGTCATTTAGGCAAGAGGGTTTACTGTTCTTAGGGACAGGGATGATGGTGGATTTTTTGAAGGAGGTGGGGACCACAGATGTAGCGAGGGACTCATTAAAGATAGATGTAAACAACCCGGTGAGCTGATCAGCACAGGATCACCAACAATTAGTACTTTATCTGCAGCCAGTACAACGTTCAATGTACAACGTTCAATGTACAACGTTCATTAAGCTAGTGTCTAAAGCTGTTACATTCTCACTACTCTCAAATAAAGTCTGGATGTGTGACTCTAATTCTGAAATCTTCTCCGTCAGCCTGACTATCTCCTTACATTTATCACATGTGAAGCCCTGGTGACAGATACACTAAACATGAAACATGTGGTGCAAGTGACAATGACTGGAGAAGACGACATGGCTTACCGTATTTGTTGATTAATCCAATTTACTAAAGTTGTTTGATGGAGTCTATTTACTAATCCAACTCACCACAGTTGTTTAATGAACTCAGAAAACAGGAGACCCGGGTGCAGAGATTGCAAGCTAACAGGCTAGTGAAAAAAGCTAACGTGTGATAGTTATTTAGATAAAAAGCTTGTTATGTCAGATTTAATGTGGTAGGCAGTGTTGGACAATATATAAAGATGAGTAAGTTATAATTAGCAGTTTAAACAACAGAGAATTATATCAAATAAAAATTCCAAAAGAGCAGAGCAGAGCAGAGCACATGCGAGCACAGCAGCAACAGCAAACAGGGTAGACAGGAGCAATCCTGTTGGACATTAAAGGGCATATTGCAGGTTAGAGACCCCGGTGAGTCAATGTATAGAAAAATAATGTAGGAACTAGATTTTCTTTAAAATATACTTATAAATACTACTAAGGCTTTTGGAGTCATTTTTGTGAGAAAATTTTACTTTTGCATCAAAAAATGCCAAAACCGGGTGACGTAACGGGAGGAAGTGCGGTGAATTTCAACAATAGGGAAACAATGGATCGCAATGACAGTTCGGACGCTGAGGAAATTATAAATGTTTATTAATACTCATATGGCAGACCTCAGCCATACAATTATTACAAATTTAGGGGCAGAAAAATTAACCTGCAATATGACCTTTTAAATAAATGTAATCTTAAAAGTTTTAAGGGAACTGCATTAATTTAAATCCGCAGGGCTGCCATAGTTGTAGAAACGCCTTCTTTCTGAAACATCACATCATTAAATATGTTTTTAAGACATAGTAAGTCAAGTGTTGATCATATTTGGTAATTATTGATATGTTAAGACAAAAGCTCATCTGTTCTGTTAACCTAATGTAACCACTGATATGTTAATTCTTTGCAGAGATTATGGCGTCTTCTCCTAAAGTAAAGAGAACCACTAAACCTAGACCTGAGAAAGGTGCACAAAATCTCCCCAGATCCCAGAAGGACGCATATGCCAGACTTCTGAATCAGCATCAGAACGGCAAGTTTCGTTCTTACTTGCAAGAGTTTGCAAAGCAGCAGGTGGAGGAGAACATGAGGACATCAGTTAGCAGGTCTGTGAATGATGTAAACCGGAGGAAAAAAGGCAATTCAGAATCATCTTATTCTGGTGATAGCTTATCCTCTCAGCAGAGCAGACAGATGGCTGACACTTCCAACTATTTGCACATGGACGAAAAAATCCATCTGACAGAGTGCATTGACGACCAGGGCTTGAAGCCTGGCATGTTGGAAAAGCATGCCAAAACGGAGTTACGTAAGGCTGCTGCACCCAAAAAGGTACCCTCAAAACAGCAACAGGAGAGAAGTGAAAAAGACATCAAAGGGAACACAAGTCTAGTGGGATCTGAGGAAGGTGACGCTCAACAGTTGAGTGGTTCATGTGGGGAGGAAAAAGCAAAGAAAAAATCAAAGACGAGAAGATCAAAAAGAAATCTGGAGAAAAAATTAAAGGGGGCATGTGGTCCTGAAGTTGATGCCATTGTTGCTGGGAAATCACCAAATAAAAACGTCAAAGCTCCTCCAGCTCAAGGTATTTAGTGAAGCGAAGAGCCAGTCTCTCAAAGCCAAGCCTCATTTATGGCATATATACATTGAATTTGTTTGATTTAGTGTCAGTGCCATTTCACGTTGACTTTATAGTTTGTCCAAAATCTAAGAATCTTTTTTTTTATTTATTTGATTTTTTATTTTTATTTTTTTGGATTAAAGGGTCATCATTTACATGTTGTTCCAAAACTTTTTTTCTTCTGTGAAACATAAAAGGAGATATTCTGAGAATCTATATATATATATATATATATATATATATATATATATATATATATATATATATATGAAATCACTTGACTAAGACGTTTAATGTTGATGTTAAAATAGAAGTTTTAGTGGCCTTTAAGGCACTATTCAAACATGAACATATGGCTTCAAAGCTAATAGATGTGGAACAAGTCACAAAATCCATGGTGTCTAAATAAACCATCAACAGATTTAGTTTTATTCCAAATCCAAATGAACATCACAGAAATGTTTTGCATATGAGCTACAATTTGATCTTTGTTTTCACAGCACCAAAAGAAAGTTTACATCAAAAGGACAAAGATAAAAACACCAAAGATTGTAGAGGCTCCCGGAAGCAACTGTTCGAGCAGTACATGTCCACAGAGGATGTGTCTGCAGGCCTAAAGAGAGGAGAACTCATTCAGGTGAATTTAGGACATGCAAACTTGTATGTCTGGGTAGTTCAAGCCAAACAGTGTCCTGTGATATGACATGCTTAACTTAATCTATATATATATATATATATATATATATATATATATATATATATATATATATATATATATATATATATATATATATATATATATATATATATATATATATATATATATATATATATATATATATATATATATATATAATTTTTTTATTATTTATTTATACATAATTTGTATATTATTTGTACTTTTGAAATCAATTTGTGAAACAACATTTTGTTGTGAATAAACAAATGGTGGAAAAAACACTAAAATGTACAACGTGTCTAGAAATTACAAAAATGTAATGTTGTTTGTCCACTAACCTTTACTACTTACTGAATACAGTATTAATACTATACAGTATAACTAGGTTTCCTTTATTTTTAGGGCCGTGTGAAAAAAATATGAAAAATCTAAAAATATTTATGGTTTTAAATATAAAGGTAAAATATCTTTTCATAAATGCTTCAAACTTTTTAATATGGCTATTAGCAGTTTTTGATTTTTGTTGTTTTTCATCTATTTCTTATCAATACAGTATATTGATTTTCACTAGAATTTTATTTTTATTATTTTGTCGTATCAGGTTGCATTTGATATTTTTATTTTTATTTATCTATACCCAGTCAGTTTTGTTTTCATAGCATAAAATATAATATTTGGAGGGTTTCTTTCTTGCCTTATGTCTTTATAAGTATTTCAAAATAATAATTGCGCTTATTGTACATGGGCTTATTATGTGTTCCTATTGAGTGAAATCTCAAAATGGAAAGCTATTTAAACACTCATCATATTTCAAATATTTAAATGTCATTCTCTTTAAGGAGCACTGAGAATAAACCCTAAGAAGTACAAGGAAGCTTTTGTCCCATCTCCTGTGAGTATTTTTTTCACCTTTATACATGCTACATTTACAGTATACCTTAAAGTTGAACATAAATGGTTGCTGGAATAAACATGATTCTCATTTTCTCAAGTGTTTTCTCAAGTATTCTCAAGTAACTGACAAAATCTTATTGAGTAGTAGTAGGTGTTGCTTTGTCATTGTCCTAATTCTGATTATGTGTCAATTGTCCAAAAAAATTCTGCAGGATGGGTCAGCCGATATCTTTCTCGATGGAATTGCAGCTCGTAACAGGGCTCTCAATGGAGATGTTGTTGTGGTGAAAGTTCTCCCCCCTGAACAGTGGAAGGTACTTTATCAAAATGTACATATCATATATACAGCTGTGTATCAGCAGTGAGATACATTTTGTTTCACAAAGTTGAATGCTTCAGTATTTGTAGATAATTTTTTTTTGTGTTTCTGTGGTATTCTGAAAACAATAAGCATTTTGTTTGAATACGTTTTCATAAGTTTTTAAGGTGTTTATTGGCAAAAACATTCAAAATTAATAGTGTTGACCCTTCTTCTTAATAACCTCTGAAATTCACTCTGGCAGCCTCTGGGCCAAATCCTGACGGATGGCGATCCATTCTTGCCTTATTAGTGCTCGCTGTTGATCACTATTTGTGAGCTTCTACTTGTCATTCTAGTCTTATGAGGATTGGCCACAGTCAGTGGCCACAAGTTCTCTGGGGAGTTGCCTGGACACGGATCCAAAATTTCAGTTGCAACAATCTCCGGGCCACTTCATTATGATTGCCTTGTGATATGGTGATCCATCATGCTGAAAATGCATGGATCATCACCAGATTGCTCCCGGATCATTGGGTGAAGTTGCTCTTGTAGGAAATTTTGATAGCATTCTTTATTCATGGCAGTGTTTTTGGGCAGAGTTGTGAGAGAGCCCACTCCCTTGGATGAAAAGCAAGCCCACTCATTGATGGTTTCAGGATGCTTCGCTGTTGGCACAACTCAGGACTTATGGTAGCGTTCACCTTTTCTTCTCAGGACAATCGATTTTCCAGATGTCCCAAACAGTCGTAAGGGTGCTTTATCAGAGAAAAACTTTGTCTGAATTTCAGTCTGTTCTTGATCTTTTTCTTGAAGAGACTTGAGACTGAGAACTTTTTATTTTTTGCTGCCCTTCTCGACACCAGGCCATTGTCCAAAAGTCTTCTCCTTACTGTGCATGCAGATGGACTCACACACACCTGCTGCCAATATTGCGCAAGCTCTGCACTGGTGGTGACACGATTTTGTAGTCCTCAGGAGGAGACTGTCCTTGTGCTTACTGGACACTCTGGGGCATCCTGAAGCCTTCTTCACTGCAGTTGAACTTATTTCCTTGACGTTCTTGATGAGCCTTTAAATGGTTATTTCACTTCTTTCTTTGGAGGTAACCATTGCTACTACACTTGAATACAATGATTGGAAGCACTTCTTTCCTCCTTTCATAGCAATATATTTCCCTTATAATCCAGTCAGAATGATAGTGATCACCTATCGTTCACCTATTACTTGTTTACACTTTCCTATATGCTGATGATGATATGATTAGTGAAATTATGTTAGCTGGTGCCAGGGCCAAAAAGCAGAAATGTTGGTTTTTGTGATGGTTCTTTTTTTGTCCAGTGAAGCTTCTTGCAATTATTTAAAATCCATCTGATAGCTGCACAACAATTTGTAAACGGTGTGAATCAACACCACAATAATTGAATTAGCAAACTTTACTCATCATCAAGCTCATGTGAAATGGAACACACCTGTATTCACCTGACGTGACTGATAAATTCCAAGTAAATTTTACTACATGAGCTATGGGTCACAAATAGCTTGTGGAGCGGCAATAGGATCTCATTGTTAATAGCTATTATTCATTGTTGAGGGCTACAGAAAATTTCCAAGGCATTAGTTATACTGTGGAACACAGTGAAGATGGTCATTAACAAGTATGGAACACCAGTGATATTATCAAGAACAAGGTACAGGTGCTGGTCATATAATTAGAATATCATCAAAAAGTTTATTTTTTGGTCTCTCAGTCTAGTTCTGTAGGCTACACAATCATGGGGAAGACTGCTGACTTGACAGTTGTCCAAAAGACGACCATTGACACCTTGTACAAGGAGGGTAAGACACAAAAGGTCATTGCAAAAGAGACTGGCTGTTCACAGAGCTCTGTGTCCAAGCACATTAATAGAGAGGCCAAGGGAAGGAAAAGATGTGGTAGAAAAAAAAGTGTAAAAAGTTCATGGATTGTGAAACAAAACCCATTCAAAAATGTGGGGGAGATTCACAAAGAGTGGACTGCAGCTGGATTCAGTGCTTCAAGAACCACTACGCACAGACGTATGCAAGACATGGGTTTCAGCTGTCGCATTCCTTGTGTCAAGCCACTCTTGAACAACAGACAGCGTCAGAAGCGTCTCGCCTGGGCTAAAGACAAAAAGGACTGGACTGCTGCTGAGTGGTCCTAAGTTATGTTCTCTGATGAAAGTCAATTTTGGGGGTCCCAGAGTCTGGAGGAAGAGAGGAGAGGCACACAATCCACGTTGCTTGAGGTCCAGTGTAAAGTTTCCACAGTCAGTGATGGTTTGGGGTGCCATGCCATCTGCTGGTGTTGGTCCACTGTGTTTTCTGAGGTCCAAGGTCAACACAGCCGTATACCAGGAAGTTTTAGAGCACTTCATGCTTCCTGCTGCTGACCAACTTTACAGAGATGCAGATTTCATTTTCCAACAGGACTTGGCACCTGCACACAGTGCCAAAGCAACCAGTACCTGGTTTAAGGACCATGGTATCCCTGTTCTTAATTGGCCAGCAAACTCGCCTGACCTTAACCCCACAGATAATCTATGGGGTATTGTGAAGAGGAAGATGGGATATGCCAGACCCAACAACACAGAAGAGCTGAAGGTCACTATCAGAGCAACCTGGGTTCTCATAACACCTGAGCAGTGCCACAGACTGATCGACTCCATGCCATGCCGCATTGCTGCAGTAATTCAGGCTAAAGGAGCCCCAACTAAGTATTGCGTGCTGTACATGCTCATACTTTTCATGTTCATACTTTTCAGTTGGCCAAGATTTCTAAAAATCCTTTCTTTGTATTGGTCTTAAGTAATATTCTAATTTTCTGAGATACTGAATTTTGGGATTTTCCTTAGTTGTCAGTTATAATCATCAAAATGAAGAGAAATAAACATTTGAAATATATCAGCTGTGTGTAATGAATTAATATAATATACAAGTTTCACTTTTTGAATGGAATTAGTTAAATAAATAAACTTTTTGATGATATTCTATTTATATGACCAGCACCTGTATGTTTGGAGTGAAAACAACATAGCACATCAGATCTGGAACATTTTTGCCAAGAAGAGTGGGGAATATACTCCTAGGTCAAGATGTGCTAAGATGATAGACTCCTATCCAAACAGACCGAGTGCTTCAACTAAGCATTAGATCAGGGCTGTTCACACTTCAATTAGTTAAGTTTTTTTTCTTTCTTTCTCTATTAAAATAGACACATAGTAAGCTAACACTATTTACATTATAATTCCATATAGTATACAATGCATAACTAACATAAATCCCAGCAGACCAATAATATCCAGGGTTTAACTAGAATTTCGGCGGCAAAGGAACCCTAAAATGTATTAAAGAATACATTATTTATTTATTTTTTAATTAAATTTAGAACATCAATATTACATTCCTTGAAATCAAATAATGGTATCTAAGGGTATGTTCACACTTGTAATTCGGTTTGCTTTGTTTAATTGATCTGGGCAGAAATCCCTCTGTCACACACGCAAATGACGATCTGCTTTGGGCTGTGTTGTGTTCAGATTTGAATCGCACTAGAGTTTGTTTGCAAGCGGACTGAGATGCATCTTTTCAGTGGTCTCAGTCTGCTTGTTTGGTGCGCACCAGGTTTCGAATGGGAGCGTTTATACTTATTCAAATGAACCTCACTAACAGCAATCGCACCAGGGTTTGTTTTAATCGAACTAAACATGCCAACAAACCCTAAATATCTTAATAGGCTTTAAAGGACACTTTATGATTTGTGGTTTGTCTGTTATTATGCATACATGTTGTTATTCAAGTTAAATGCACAATTACATTATTATAGTGATAACAGATGTATTTTATATTTAATACAAATCAGATGACAGCTGGGCCAAGTTTACCTTCTTGCCTCTGCAGGAAGTGGATTCAGTCTAACGCGTTGAGTGATTCTTTGCGTCCACATTGTGTATTAAAATAGTTTAATGCACAGCTAGCCTAGCCACAGATTATCCCATGTACATGTAGTATGCATAAAAGAGTACAAAAACATATTGGGGTTCTTTGAAGATATAATGTTTCAACAAGTCTGCTTGATCAATTACCAAAGAAGCATGTCAATATTAAGTGCCTGGTCCCCACGGTGAAATTAGGTGGTATTAAAGTTCCTTCAGTGGACAAGTATTTTACCCAACCTTAACACTATTGGACACGTGGGGGATTTTGTAGAGAAGTTATGCAACACTCCCCATCAAACATAAGGGTACTCAATTAGTTTATTCTTCAAGAGTTAAACAGAAGATGTGAAAATTAGTTATGAACTTGTACACTCAATGCCAAGAAGGGACTGAGCAGTATATAGTCATAAACTGGACATACTACACACTAGAATATTACACATTTGTTGAATTTAATCAAGGGTGTTCCCACTTTTGCAACCCTTCTTTGACATTTTTCACGGTTTAATATTTTTGCCTTCACTAGTTAATTTTATATTTGTACTTAATTTTATAAGATTAAGTACAAATGTTCAGTGCAGTCTCAATTAATATGAAATGCAATGAAATGTATAGCAAAGGCTTTTTAAAGGGTATTAGGTGGCATAATGCATGCTGCATGCAGTGTCATGCTGCATGTCAACCTCTGTCTGCTTATGTTATTTATATGTCTATGCTCTATGACTAGTGTTTTTATTTCAGCAGAGCAAGTAGATGTTTGCTTTTTTAATTCTTAAGTTACATAAACTTTCTGTATATTAGAATTGGCAACAAAGCTAAAGTTTTAATGAGGGTAGATGTGTGCATGTGTGGGCAGTTGTGTGTCAGGAAATCTAAACTGCTGCAAGGCAAGTTTTGTCAAGATGAAAATAATCAGCTTTGTAAATAATCAGCAGCATAGCAAAGCAATTAAACATGAGAAAATGTAGCTATTACACCCTAAAGGTACAAAGATATTTCTTCTTAGATTTGCAGAGTCATGTAAGGTTATTACTATCATCAGCGTTTTGGGATCCCTTGAAATGACAGGCAGGTTTGCTGAAGCAATAAGCTGGAAATAAACTTTGCAGGACAGTGGGTCCCCAGGAGCAAGTTTGAAGACCTCTGCTAGAATGTTCCTTGTTTTCCACTTCTGAAGTTGGCAGTCATACCGGCATGAAATCTGAGCTTGCAGAAGTCATTATTCAATTCTGTACATCCCTGCCCCTTTTTGTGCTTCTTTATTCTTTTTGGCAAATTAGCCAATGTTTTCTACTTCCCGTAGTTTCTTCTATAAACCTGATTCCAAAAAAGTTGGGACACTGTTAATAAAAACAGAATGCAATGATGTGGAAGTTTCAAATTTCAATATTTTATCCAGAATACAACATAGATGACATATCAAATGTTTAAACTGAGAAAATGTATCATTTTAAGGGAAAAATAAGTTGATTTTTAAATTTCATGGCATCAACACATCTCAAAAAAGTTGGGATAAGGCCATATTCCCCACTGTGTGGCACCCCCTCTTCTTTTTATAACAGTCTGCAAACGTCTGGGGACTGAGGAGACAAGTTGTTCAAGTTTAGGAATAGGAATGTTGTCCCATTCTTGTCTAATACAGGCTTCTAGTTGCTCAACTGTCTTCGGTCTTCTTTGTCACATCTTCCTCTTTATGATGCACCAAATGTTTTCTATGGGTGAAAGATCTGGACTGCAGGCTGGCCATTTCAGTACCCGGATCCTTCTTCTACACAACCATGATGTTGTAATTGATGCAGTATGTGGTCTGGCATTGTCATGTTGGAAAATGCAAGGTCTTCCCTGAAAGAGATGACGTCTGGATGGGAGCATATGTTGTTCTAGAACTTGGATATACCTTTCAGCATTGATGGTGCCTTTCCAGATGTGTAAGCTGCCCATGCCACACGCACTCATGCAACCCCATACCATCAGAGATGCAGGCTTCTGAACTGAGCACTGATAACAACTTGGGTTGTCCTTGTCCTCTTTAGTCCGGATGATATGGCGTCCCAGTTTTCCAAAAAGAACTTCAAATTTTGATTCGTCTGACCACACAACAGTTTTCCACTTTGCCACAGTCCATTTTAAATGAGCCTTGGTCCAGAGAAAACACCTGCGCTTCTGGATCATATTTAGATATTCTTTTTTGACCTATAGAGTTTTAGCCGGCAACGGCGAATGGCACGGTGGATTGTGTTCACCGACAATGTTTTCTGGAAGTATTCCTGAGCCCATGTTGTGATTTCCATTACAGTAGCATTCCTGTATGTGATGCAGTGCCGTCTAAGGGCCGAAGATCACGGGCATCCAGTATGGTTTTCCGGCCTTGACCCTTACGCACAGAGATTGCTCCAGATTCTCTGAATCTTTGGATGATATTATGCACTGTAGATGATGATAACTTCAAACTCTTTGCAGTTTTTCTCTGAGAAACTCCTTTCTGATATTGCTCCACTATTTTTGGCCGCAGCATTGGGGGAATTGGTGGTCCTCTGCCCATCTTGACTTCTGAGAGGCTCTTTTTATACCCAATCATGTTGCCAATTGACCTAATAAGTTGCAAATTGGTCCTCCAGCTGTTCCTTATATGTACATTTAACTTTTCCGGCCTCTTATTGCTACCTGTCCCAACTTTTTTGGAATGTGTAGCTCTCATGAAATCCAAAATGAGCCAATATTTGGCATGACATTTCAACATTTGATATGTTATCTATATTATATTGTGAAATAAAATATGAGTTTATGAGATTTGTAAATTATTGCATGTAAATTTGTTATTCACAATTTGTACAGTGTCCCAACTTTTTTTGAATCAGGTTTGTACTTCTCCATTTTACATATTTTAGCATATTTAAATCCATTCAGCAAAATTACACAGATTTCCCCTTCAGTTAGCACTGTCACAAATTCGCTCAAAGGGAAACTCTGTATAATTTATAAATATTTGGATCAGTTAACCGAATTCACTTCTTGTAACTGAATTAATCAAAATAATCAAATAATCTGTTTGTCCAGCGAACACTCAGTACTGATTATCAATTCTTCAGAAAGGATATTTTCTGTGGCCACAGAACAAGAACTCTTTCTTAGCTTGTAGCTATGATTTGATTTGTTAAAGTGACAATTTATTTATAAGCAGACCAGAATCAACTTGTACGAATGTGCACAAAGTTAATTTATCTAAAACACGAAAAAGAGTCTTAACACCTGGGGGAACCATCAGTTATGACAAGCTCCTTTGTTTGAACAAAAGGGCATACAGCTTTAACAAACTACACAGTGATTTTAGTAAATTGTACATTACTTGCATTTGCCTGAGCTGTTGAAGAGGTCCGCATATACAGTCGCAGGAGAAAGTTTTGATAGTTCGGTCTAATGGTGTTGCAGTTGCAATCGATTCCTTCCGTGTTAAGAGAAGCGACAGTGAACTTGCAGAGACTCTGTTATGGTCAAAGAAGGTCTACATGGCTTGACGTACTGTGAGGTTTCAGTCAGGGCCTTCACTAGCGATCAACACACCCCACGCCGCCATAACACCACACACACCGATACATACAGAATACAATCATGTACATGCACTGTATGCACTACTGTTACGAGCCCCACTTTCAAAGTGCTCGTTGGGAAGGGGGCAAGCAACATAAAAGGACACGCGAGAGAAAAACTCATCACCATTTAGGCAACAGGTGAAATGAATAAAAATCAACTCACTGGCACAAATACTCTTAAACAAACAAACAAACAAACAAACAAAAACACGGACCAAAAGGAATATCAAAAGAAACCGAAAAAACACAGTTTGTCAGCTAACGTTACTGGCTTACTGATACATCAGGATGCACACAAAGCTCATTAGAATGCAGCCCGTCGTCAGCAGCGGCCATAGCTCATTTCACATAGATCGCTCACAACACACAAAAAGTTCAAGCGGCTGATGACATCAGCAGGGGGGAGCACCGACACATCGCTGGACCTCTGGGGTGTTCTGTCACTACACATCAAAATTTGATTGGCTGATGACCCACGTCAGTCAAAGTTATGATCCAATGGAAAATGGCAGCATCAATGAAAGGCTAGCTATACTACTAGTGCTGGTCCATGAAGCTGTGATGCGTTTAGATGATGACATATGGAAAATACAGTTCAGTCTCATAAAATAACCACATACTTTCTGGAAATATAATTGTAATGTATATTAGAATAATAGAGAGTAATTGCATTTATACACGTTCAGACACACATTAATTTGTCTAAGGAATTTAAATTAAATTAAGTGAGATTTTGTTTAAAACAAGCAAAATTATCTGCCAATGGGGTAGGAAAAATAATCTTTCTTCTGTTTGGGACCAAAACAAGGAACAAGATTTCAATCAGAAACAAGATCATTTTCATTGGCAGATAATTTTGCTTCTCTTAAGTAAAAACTTACTTAATTTTTATTTTCAACAAAACAAGAAAAATATTTTATGTCATTTTACTTAACTAGTAAATGCATCTTGATTTAAGGATTTTTAGATATTTAGACTAGAAACGAGACAAAAATACTAAGGAGCATTTTTGGCAGTGTACTATTTTTGAAAGAAGTCTCATGCTAAAAAAAAAAAAAAACAGTAATATTGTGACACTGAACACTATGACACTCTATGACATTTTATGTTGCAGCAGGATTCATGTTTAAACAGTGTTTTTGCGTTTAATATTCACAGACACTAACAGAATAAACTTAGCTCACAATCCTCGCCTGGATCTGTTGCTCTTAGAAATGAACAGCTTTTTCTGAGGTAAAATATTCCAGGATTATTCCTTACCGATGTAAAAGTGTTGATATGTTTGAGTTGATGTGGGCGTCGACTCTACGCTCATGGATCGTGTCAGATTTGATTCTCAAAAGAATGCGCGCTCCGTGGGCGTCAGGCATTAGCGGGTAATGAGAAGATAACTAGACGCTCGCGAACGACTGACATCTCTCGGTTTTCAAACAGATTACATAAACACAGAATATTTGTTTTCGATTTGATTTACATTATTTAAAACCTGACATTTCAGCGTTTCTTTAGACATATGTCTCATGTTTGTGAGACAAGTATTTACTAAGTTAGAGTTCCTTTTCTGAATGAACGTCTTTGATAGAGAGGCTGCGGATCGCACATCATGTTTGTTTTCTTTATTTTGCAAGAAGCACAACAAATTGTTTTTATTGTGACTGTACACAAAACATAATAGAAATTTAACAGATTGTAATGATGTATAACACTTGCCTGAATGATAAAAAACGACTTCTAAGAAAAAAAGAGTCTATCGCATTGGCGCAACAGCCAACTCCTGAGGGTTAAACAGATTGTCAATGAATTAGTGGATAGAATTCCATTTCTATAGCGGATTGAGTGTCTGTTGGTTGACACTGTCCCTTTTGAAGTGTATGAATGGGCACCAGGGTGCTAATTCACCATGGGGAAACTGGACATCACGGAGCCTGTCTGGGTCCTTAAAGAGATTAAAATTGTGTTGTAAAAATTGTGTGTTTTATCGGTCATATTAAGACATACAGTACTTCATTACTGTCAAATACAAGTAGTGTAAAACTTTTTGTATTAAAATAGATTTATATGTTTATATAGTTTATGAAAGCATGTAGAATGTAGAAAACTAGTAGTTTTGTATAGTATGTGATTGTGTATAATCATTATGTAAGGTGATAATGACAGTATAACATCATAAATGTCAATGCATAATTTATATCATATTGTGTACACAGGCGGTCAGTGGAGATATAAATGAGAGAACTCCATCCTGTCAGAATGTGCCAAAGGCTCCTGATGTTATAGTGGAGGCCCATTACAATGAAGATGATGAGGTGATCAGTAAAATGAAGAATGCCAGTCTCCATGATAAAGGTAATGAGCTTTTCCTGCAGGCGCAATGTTCTATTCGCCTCTTACTCAAGGGTTTGATGATATGCACCAATTTAGTTGTATTTATTATTTTTACTCAAAGCCAGGGGTTCTCAACTCAGGCCCTCAAGATCCACTTTCTTGCAGAGTTTTGCTCCAACCCTAATCAAACACACCTGAACAATCTAATCAAGGTCTTCAGGATTACTAGAAAGTTGCAGGCAGAAGAGTTTGATCAAGGTTGGTGCTAAACTTTGCAGGAAAAGGGACCCTGAGGACCAGAGTTGAAAACCCCTGTTGTAAGCAATTTACTCTAAGATTCACTATAATTTTCTATCTAGTTTGAATTAATATGTTATATTATTAAAACATTTTATTATGTTTAATATGAAATTTGTAATGGAAACTTTAGACAAATTTGTCACTATATAATAAAAATTTACCTTCTGAGCATTTTACTGGTTTGGTCAGTCCTGTGTCAGTTGCCTTTTAGTTGTTAATAGGGGTGTAATGATATTAAAACCGAACCGAAAAACCGCAATGCACCACCCACAGTTCGACCCGCGATATTCTCATGTCGAACCGAATGTGCCCCGCCCCCCTGCTTCCCCTGCCCAGCTCTCACTTGACCGTATGCCAGAAAAAAAAAATTTCTTCCTTGATATTTGATTAAATAGTAATTAGTACACTTTTAACGACTAATAAGAGCTGTATTTTTACTAAATATAATTATAATAATATAATTTACTAAATATACACTAAGTGCATGTCACGTGACTTAGGTGATCACTCAAGTTGCATGATGGAAAGACAAAGAGAGACAGTTTCCCCATTTAGCCAGGTAGCTCAGTGCCTGAGAAAAACATGTTGTCCCGATTTAGTATCTGCGGTCAGATGATAAGTTGTCAGGCTATATCTGTCAGTGTCATTTTCGTAGCTTGTTACGAAATAAAATGTTCTCACCTTAGAAAACTGTCCTGTCAGCCGTGCTTGTAGCACACAAACTGCACACACAAACGCGGTGGCGTGCACTGTATATCACTTCATATAAGCGCAAGAGAAACTGCGATCATGCAATGTAATCATGAAATAAAAGAAAGTATCAATAAATCCCGTAACTGGTACGCCGTGTGTGAGCTGGGAAGGATTTGCATACAGGTATGATGTTCATTCTGTTCATCAGGAGCAGTTTTCATCTTTTATTAACAGTTTGTGTTGGTATTGTGTATTCGCCATGGTAACTGTTGTTTCCATAACCCCAAAATGGCATTTTATTTTCACTTTGTTATTTTGTATATTTTTCAGTTAGTGTGGTGGCTACTTTATTGTGTTACAAAAACTGCTATTTAATAGCTTTAACTTATAGGCTTATTTATTTATCAGTATTAGTCATATTCATACAACGTATGTGTTTAGTAGGATAAAGTGGGACATTACTTGTGTGTGGTCATTAATTTTTGTGGAATAAATTTTCTTTTTTTTTTCTTTTTTTTTTTTTTTTTTTTAAAACTAGTCTAGACTAGTCTTCATTGGAAGCATTTATTTCATTTTAGTTTACTCCGTTATGCTAACTGCTCTAAAGAAAATGTGAAGCCAACAAGTAAAGTTAATAAAGATAAAATGAATAAGTTAAATTATTGTTGTTGTTATTAAGTTAAAAGTGAATCTGATGTTATTATTGCTGGTGCCCTGCCATGAACCCTGCCCCACAGCAAACAGAACCGAACCGTGGCTCAAAAACCGTGATGTGAACCGAACCATGGCATTGGTGTATCGTTACACCCCTAGTTGTTAATGCATCTCACACTACCACCATATATATATTCACAGTGCTTCACTTTTTCCACATTTTGTTATGTTACAGCCTTATTCCAAAATTGATTAAATTCATTATTGTTCCTCTCAATTGTACAAACAATACCCCATAATGACAAAGTGAAAGAAGTTTATTTGAAATCTTTGCAAATTTATTAAAAATAAAAAATGAAAAAAATCACATGTACATAGGTATATACAGCCTTTGCCATGACACAAAATTGAGCTCAGGTGCATCCTGTCTCCACTGATCATCCTTGATGTTTCTACAACTTGATTGGAGTCCACCTGTGGTAAATTCAGTTGATTGGACATGATTTGGAAAGGCACACGCCGCTATAAGGTCGCTATAAGGTCCCACAGTTAACAATGCATGTCAGAGCAAAAACCAAGCCAGGAAGTCAAAGGAATTGTCTGTAGACCTCTGAGACAGGATTGTATCGAGGCACAGATCTGGGGAAGGGTACAGAAACATTTCTGTACCATTGAAGGTCCTAATGAGCACAGTGGCCTCCATCATCCGTAAATAGAAGTTTGTAACCACCAGGACTCTTCCTAGAGCTGGCCGACCGGCCAAACTGAGTGATCGGGGCCTTAGTCAGGGAGGTTCCCAAGAACCCAAGGTCACTCTGACAGAGCTCCAGGATTTCTCTGTGGAGAGAGGGGAACCTTCCAGAAGAACAACCATCTCTGCAGCACTACACCAATCAGGCCTGTATGGTAGAGTGGCCAGACGGAAGCCACTCAGTAAAAGGCTGTTTGGAGTTTGCCAAAAGGCACCTGAAGTACTCTCAGACCATGAGAAACAAAATTCTCTGGTCAGATGAAACAAAGATTGAACTCTTTGGCCTGAATGGCAAGCATCATGTCTGGAGGAAACCAGGCATCACTCATCACCTGGGCAATACCATCCCTACAGTGAAGCATGGTTGTGGCAGCATCATGCCATGTCAAAGTAACATTCACATGGATGGCAGGACCCAAGGTTTCCCAGCAGAACATTGCCCACTGCCTCTGCCGGCTTGCCTTCTTCCCATAGTGCCTGGTGGCCATGTGTTCCCCAGGTAAGCGACGCACACGCACATCCACGGCCATCCACGTGATGTACAAGAAAATGTGATTCATCAGACCAGACCACCTTCTTCCATTTGTTCCGTGGCCCAGTTCTGATGCTCACGTGCCCACTGTTGGTGCTTTCGGTGGGGGACAGGGGACAGCATGGGTACCCTGACTGGTCTGCGGCTATGCACCCCGATATGCAACAAACTGCAAAGCACTTTGTATTCTGATACCTTTGTATCAAAACCAGCATTAACTTCTTGAGCAATTTGAGCTACAGTAGCTCGTCTCCACGTGCATCAGTGAGCCTTGGCCGCCCATGACCCTGTTGCCAGTTCACCACTGTTCCTTCCTTAGACCACTTTTGGTAGATACTGGCCTCTGCAGACTGAGAACCCTCCACAAGAGCTGCAGTTTTGGAAATGCTCTGACCCAGTCATCTAGCTATCACAATTTGGCCCTTGTCAAACTCGCTCAAATCCTTGTGCTTGCCCATTTTTCCTGCTTCTAACACATCAACTTTGAGGACAAAACATTAACACCCATTAACAGGTGCCATGATGAAGAGATAATCTGTTATTCACTTCACCTGTCATAATGTTATGCCTGATTGCTGTGTGTATATACAGCTCTAGAAAAAATTAAGAGACCACTTTAAATTGATTTTTCAATGTTAAGTGGTCTCTTATTTTTTTTTCCAGCGCTATAATATTCTGACACATGTGGTTTCTCTTATTGTGCAGAAAAAAGTTGAGTCACTCATTGATGATTGAACAGCCAAGAGCTGTGATTTTTTTTTTTTTTTTTTTTTTTTTTTTCTCTTTATCCTCTTTATCGAGCCCAGATGTCTTTGTTTGCACATGCCTCCCAAAGATGTCTACATATTAAATCATTAAGCATCCTTAGCTCAAAACATGGCAACAGATTCCAGAGTGTCAAATTTGATGCAGGGCATGTGGTGACTGAGGTGAACAGGCAATGAAAGACATTATTGTGTTTGCAGAATGAATGAGCTATTCACCTCTTTCCAAAAACCAAGATCTTCATGACTCATTGTTAAGTCCTGAAATTACCCTTGTGTTGCAGTGTAACAATTGAATTTTGTTTACACTTGGTGTTAAAGTTTAACATTTTTCAAAATCATTCAGAGGCTTTAAATTAAATTAATAAATTTTATTGATTTAGCAAATGAGTAATGATGCAAACAAATTATTCCTTTAACCTGATACATACAGCCACTTGGTAGCTGCCTAAAATGTTGGTTTGCTGTGCTGTGTTGGTGTAACAATAAGCTTGGCTTTGTTTACTTGAAGATGAATTCCGTCATCCGCCCCAGACCCAAAAGTCAAACTAAGATTTGTTCAGCAACTTCATAGTTGTTAGCAGGCAGAGTGCATGTCATTGGTGTAGCAATAGTAGGAAAGCTTTGTTCCAGAATGATTAGTCCCAGTGATTTTGTGAATATTAAGAAGAAGAGGGGACCAAACACTGAACTCTGAGGTACACTGCTGGTTAGCTGATGTGACCTTCGTAAAGTGCAGTTCTTGCGAAGGCCAGTGTAGAGAGGTTTGGCAGGAGAATAGAGTTTAATTAAGATTAGAGATTCTTTGTTTAATAATTATATTGTTTTTATAAAACTGTATTTCCATTACCTTAATGTCTTTGACAAAGGTTTCAAATCATTGTTTTAATTTATAAAAAAAAACAAAACAAAAAAACATCTGTAGTGAACTTTTTCCGTTTTATAAAAAAAAATCAACAAATTACATTCAATTCAAGGAAGTGTCAAAAAAATAAGAGAAATTTGCAATCAACTTTTCTTTTCTGATTTAGCCCCCATCACAACACATTCTGTCAAACATGCTAATGCATGCTACCCTTCTGGATCAAGTTCAGAGAGAGCCATGCAAAGGACTGGAAAGGTAAGCCATTTATTTGAAAGAATATGCAATTTGCTTACTTTTAAGACAAGATTAGTTATTGATTATTCATGACAGTTATATATATTTAAATGCTTTCAGACAAGATTTAGAAATTCAGATAATTTCTAAGATGTTTTTATTTAGTAAGCTTTTGAAATGGATTAAAACAATTTTGCACACATTTTTCTGGTTTAACTAAATTCTCACAATGTTATGTCTTTGTCTTTTTCCTTTTTGGAATAATGTGCGTCACTAATGAATCATGCACCAATACATCAGGAACATTTATTAAGAAAGTAAATGGGCTGATTTTATTTGTCATTGTTGTGAATAATACATCTAACTTTGAAGATCGTCCAAAATTAGCATGCCTTTTTTATATTATGTTGTGTATAATGGTCCATGAATGTTGTAATTTCAGGTTGTATTCATTGTTGAGAAGAAGCACTCAAGAGCAGCATCAGGCTTCCTCAAATTTCTCCCCAACAAGAATTTTGCTATGTTCTCTCCTGTGGACCATCGGGTCCCAAGAGTTAATGTGCCTCTAGCAGACTGTCCTGCAGACTTTACCTCCAGACCTGGAGACTATGAAAACACACTCTTCATCTGCCGAATAACACAGTGGCCAGCAGACAACAACTTTGCTGAAGGGTGAGATCTGGGTAACCTGTATTTCCTCCAAATTATGAGCTTTACATCAACAATTGTGCTTTTATAATATATTTTTGTTTCTCAATGTTGTTTTTCTGTTTTAAGGCGGCTTGCAAAAACATTAGGGCAAGCAGGTGAAATAGAGCCAGAAACAGAAGGAATCCTGACTGAATATGATGTTGACTTCTCTGAGTTTTCAGAGGAGGTCTTGAATTGTCTTCCCCAAGATCTGCCCTGGACCATCCCTGATCATGAGATCTCTAAAAGAAGAGATCTCAGGTAACCTACTACCCTGTCCCAGCACTGCAGGACTCCATATTAGATCTATAATTTTTTTTGTTATTTTTATGCATCATCTGAAATGTAATTTTTATTATTTGGTTCTGATTTTCGGTTTAAATTTGTTTTTAAGAAAAGAATGCATATTTACCATCGACCCAGCTACAGCCAGAGATCTGGATGATGCACTGTCCTGCAAACAGCTCTCGGATGGTATGTGTGCTGCCTTTGACATTGACGCTTGAAAATTAAACTATTTATGATATAAATACTTAGTGTTCTTTCTCCTCATGTAGGCAATTTTGAAGTTGGTGTTCATATAGCTGATGTGAGTTACTTTGTGGAGGAAGGAAATGCCTTGGATCAAATCGCTGGCCAAAGAGCCACGAGTGTTTATCTAGTCCAAAAGGTACTTCTCTTAAATTTCTTGCTGCATTGTCTTGTCGTGCTGCAGAAGCAATGGTAATGTTTAGGAGTGTAACGATTCACTTGATTCGATTTTAAAATACTAAGAATTTAATGAATTGCGTTTCAATAGGGATTCAATGCTTTAAAATATATAAGCCTTAAATTATTACCTGCATAAGTTAGAGATGTTGTGTGGTGTTGTTCGCACCCTCACAACTCACAGATACGTGCTGCACTCTTTACTGCCTTTCACTGGATTGTGTTCTCTCCGGAGCTCTCATTAGTCAAGTCAACTTTATATATATATATATATATATATTTCACTTTTTACAATGCAGATTGTTTCAAAGCAGCTTCACCGTGGTAACAGGAAAATAATGCACATCCAGCTCAGTTCAGTACTCAAATAGTGTCAGTGCTGGCCACAATTCTGAGACTGCAATAGACGTGATGAAGTATAATGCGTTAAGAGTTCGCTCAAGTACTGGGGAGCTAAACCATTTACTGCTTTGTAAGTAATAAGCAAGATTTTAAAATGTATACGATGTTTAATAGGGAGCCAGTGCAGTGTTGACAGAACTGGGCTAATATGGTCATACTTCCTGGTTCTAGTAAGAGCTCGAGCTGCTGCGTTTTGGACCAGCTGGAGTTTGTTTATTAAGCGAGCAGGGCAACCACCCAGTAGAGCATTACAGTAATCTAGCCTTGAGGTCATGAACACATTGAACTAACGGTTTAGCATTTTTCATTGAAAGGATGTGCCGTAATTTAGATATATTTATAAGATGGTAGAATGCAGTTTTACAAATGCTAGAAACGTGGCTTTCAAATTAAAGATTATCAACGGGCACACCCAGGTTCCTCACTGACGACGAGGACTTGACAGAGCAGCCATCGAGTGTTAGACAGTATTCTAGGTTACTACGTGCGGAGGTTTTTTGTCCAATAATTAAAAATTATTTTTTTTCAGAATTAAGTTAATTATTATAGAATGAATTACTAGTCATCCAACTTTTTATATCAGCTATGCATTCAGTTAATCTTGTGAACTGGTAAGTTTTTTCAGGGTGCGAAGAAACATTATCTACATTGTTGATCTGAAATTAAGCTTTGTCCCCTCTATAGTAGAATCACAGGACCGGATACCAATTGCCTTGCCAAAAACTCTTTATTGTCATATGTATCAGGCATAGGAGAGAAACCTGTTGTCTTTGTGCCAGCTGTATGTGTTTCTCTGAGGCAGTACATCACTTGTTGAGCATTATATACCACTGACTAACGGATTTGCAATTCCTTACAAGGTAGCAAAACATGTTGGTTTGTTGAAAATAGAATGTCTTACATCAGTTGAGATATATCACAGAACAAATAGATCAGCTGAAAATATTAGCTATGTATGCATCAGTGATGCATGTATGCACATTCCTGCATGTACACGCATTCTTTGTATGGCTAAAATTATCTCTTCTCCCTGTGTCTGCCATATGACACTAACATGTTCATGCAAACTTCAACTCATGCACTTAAACTTCACAAATACATTATACATCCAATTATGAATATAAATAATATTAAAATAATAAATTTCTGGTCTACATACATGGATATTAAAATCACCAACAATTAGTACTTTATCTGCAGCCAGTACTAACTCTGATAGAAAATCAGCAAATTCTTTGATAAAGTCTGTATTGTGCCATGGTGGCCTGTATACAGTAGCCAGCACAAATGTCAAACGGGATTTATCATTTACACTACATAACATTACATAAAGCACCAGAACTTCAAAAGAATTATATCTGAAACTAGACTTCTGAGTAATACTGAAGATATTACGTTTCAACCGCAATTACCCTGAACAATTTGTCCCAGGAACTTTTTTCCCCCAGACCTGTTGCTGTCTGCGTTTCCATCAAGGTCTAAAGTATCAGTCCAGTGATGTAGGACTGTGCATGACTTTCCAGTTCCCGCTGGATTTTGTCCTCAGCATATAAGATTAATAAAACCTGAACCTTGTCGTCGGTTCATCAGTCATATTTTTTAAACTCCATTGTTGATTTGAATAGCAGACAACTCTTAACGCTGGTTTCACACAGAATGCGCAAGCAGCGCAGAGGCAGCATAGAAACGGTGCGTATTACAGAGCGAGAGCAGGATGCGCCCATTGTCCTTTCACACTGACAGACAGCGTTTGTCACGTGCTGAACCACGGCTTTTCCACTGCAAATACAGACAAGTATCGTCCATTCTGTCACCTTTTCTGGTGTTGTCCTCCGACCCCTGTCTGTCTCGTGCTTTGATTTATGATGGCAGCATGTATCTGCTGTGAATTCGACCATGTTCCGCTCTGTCCCACACACATGCATATAACATGCTGTATATAGGTAGTTTGCATGATAAAAGAAACCTTAAAGTTATTATGCCTCTAGTTTTAATCATTTAAACAGGCATTTGAAGTTTGGGCAAAAACTTCTGGCAGTTATGCGTTTTCATAAGCGATGTGACGAGACCCTTATCTCACGAGACGAGACACATGATTGGGTTCACGAGAACGAGACGAGACAAGATTTTTACATGGTATTTTTAAGAAATCCTCAGTGACGTGAAAAATGCATTTTTAAATGTTTTAACTAATCAACATGTAATGAATGTCATTTCAGTTCTACTTTCTGAATATGAATTATCATATGCAGTAAAAGACAACAATACTCAAGCACTGTAAAAGGTTTTGCACAAACTCAACTGACTGGCTTCTCTCCTGTATGATTGTCTCTTCAGACCTTAGAACTGCACATGATTTATGAGCTTCTACAACTTTTGACCTCCTAACTGAACTCCTTTCCACAAATTGATCATAGATATTAAGTGCAAACAATAAGTCCAATCATAATCAAAGTACTATCTCAATATTCAAAGTGATACTGAGCTAAGATGTGTGGTTAACTACACAGGCCAGCTCAAGATAGTTTTCATATTGAGAAAGGCTCTATTTTTACTATTTAGTGAAGAAAAGTTAGTTTAGGATTAGTTAGGAAAGGGCATGATATTCTAGGGTAGTCTATCGATGGAAGCATTGTATGCACCTGGAACACAGTGTTAATATACAGGTGCTGGTCATATAATTAGAATATCATCAAAAAGTTGATTTATTTCACGAATTCCTTTCAAAAAGTCATCACACACAGACTAATATATTTCAAATGTTTATTTCTCTTCATTTTGATGATTATAACTGACAAATAAGGAAAATCCCAAATTCAGTATCTCAGAAAATTAGAATATTACTTAAGACCAATACAAAGAAAGGATTTTTAGATATCTTGGCCAACTGAAAAGTATGAAGATGAAAAGTATGAGCATGTACAGCACTCAATACTTAGTTGGGGCTCCTTTTGCCTGAATTACTGCAGCAATGCGGCGTGGAGTCGATCAGTCTGTGGCACTGCTCAGGTGTTATGAGAGCCCAGGTTGCTCTGATAGTGGCCTTCAGCTCTTCTGCATTGTTGGGTCTGGCATATCGCATCTTCCTCTTCACAATACCCCATAGGGGTTAAGGTCAGGCGAGTTTGCTGGCCAATTAAGAGGGATACCATGGTCCTTAAACCAGGTACTGGTTGCTTTGGCACTGTGTGCAGGTGCGAAGTCCTGTTGGAAAATGAAATCTGCATCTTCATAAAGTTGGTCAGCAGCAGGAAGCATGAAGTGCTCTAAAACCTCCTGGTATACGGCTGCGTTGACCTTGGACCTCAGAAAACACAGTGGACCAACACCAGCAGATGACATGGCACCCCAAACTATCACTGACTGTGGAAACTTTACACTGGACCTCAAGCAACGTGGATTGTGTGCCTCTCCTCTCTTCCTCCAGACTCTGGGACACTGATTTCCAAAGGAAATGCAAAATATACTTTCATCAGAGAACATAACTTTGGACCACTCAGCAGCAGTCCAGTCCTTTTTGTCTTTAGACCAGGCGAGACGCTTCTGATGCTGTCTGTTGTTCAAGAGTGGCTTGACACAAGGAATGCGACAGCTGAAACCCATGTCTTGCATACGTCTGTGCGTAGTGGTTCTTGAAGCACTGAATCCAGCTGCAGTCCACTCTTTGTGAATCTCCCCCACATTTTTGAATGGGTTTTGTTTCACAATCCTTGAACTTTTTACACTTTTTTTCTACCACATCTTTTCCTTCCCTTGGCCTCTCTATTAATGTGCTTGAACACAGAGCTCTGTGAACAGCCAGCCTCTTTTGCAATGACCTTTGTGTCTTACCCTCCTTGTACAAGGTGTCAATGGTCGTCTTTTGGACAACTGTCAAGTCAGCAGTCTTCCCCATGATTGTGTAGCCTACAGAACTAGACTGAGAGACCATTTAAAGGCCTTTGCAGGTGTTTTGAGTTCAGCAGCTGATTAGAGTGTGGCACCAGGTGTCTTCAATATTGAACCTTTTCACAATATTCTAACTTTCTAAGATACTGAATTTGGGATTTTCCTTAGTTGTCAGACTGATATATTTCAAACGTTTATTTCTTTTAATTTTGATGATTATAACTGTGTAATGAATGAATATAATATACAAGTTTCACTTTTTGAATGGAATTAGTGAAATCAACTTTTGATGATATTCTAATTATATGACCAGCACCTATCATGTAATCATGCTACACAACTTTTTCACAATCCTACACAATAGTTAAAGGATTAGTTCACTTTAAAATGAAAATTATCCCACGATTTACTCGCCCTCAAGCCATCCTAGGTGTATGTGACTCTTCTTTCTGATTAACAGTTTAATTAGTTATATTAATAAATTTATAACTTTCATTTTCATTTTAAAGTGAACCAGTCTTTTAATATGAACTAACAATACTTTTAAAGCCTTTTTAATGTACATTTCTACATAAACCATTTTTTAAAGGCTTTTAAAATAAAGTGAAGCAGCATCAAGAACCAACATGAACTAACATCTAACAGTGGACAAAGGTGTTTTTTTTTTGCGCCCCTGCTCTCTGACCCCATGAATGTTGCGGTGCAATTTGCACCCTTACGAAGACACATTAAGGGAATCATTTAAATAATTACCCTATGAGTGATTAAGTAATAAGTAACCTACGAATGCCCTTAAAAACTACTAAATCAAATCATTAATAGAATCACATTTCATTGTGAGTCGAATCGTACTGAATTTGCAAAAAAAAGTTCTTGAATCGTATCTCAAACGTATGGATCATGAATCAATTTGCTGTCTACCCAAATATTCACAGCCCTAGTAATTTTAGATATCACTGAATTAATTAGTTGCTGTAGGCACCAGCATTTCAATATTTGATGGAATTAAAACAATTTTGGACATGGACCTTAAATTGCTCTGTAGTTGAAAGATGTGTTGTGTCCAGTCATCACCATGATACAACATGATACAAAACATACAACAAATATTAATACTGTTAGTTCTGTGATGTATAAACACTTCACAAATTAATTAGTCAAAAAAAAAAAAAAAAATACATTATGGTTTTGAAAATGTATGATGGGAAATGTGCTTAAATTATAAATAATTTCACGGAGCAAAAAATCATAATGGTCCTAAATGTAGGACTGATTTCATTTATTCATCCACCCATTTGTTTTGCAAACCTTTTGTCCCACTGTATGTAGGGTCGTAAAGTGCCTGTCAATTTTAATAATGCATAATTAATTTGTTTGAATTTGAGGCACCCCAAGATTTGCTCAGATGCATTTATTCAATGCGACATACAATTAACATCCTGATGCTACATCTTGCTCAGGAATTCAGTGATGATTATTCTTCCGAGGCACAAATCCATAACTTTTTACCACTAGGCCACAGCACTTCCACAGTTTTTGATCGGTCTACATGACACATTGTTCTCAATGTTTGATTACATTTTTGTCTCTGCATGTAAATTTTGGTTCATAATTAAGTTCATTCTTTCTGCTTCTTGATGTGTAAACACATTCCACCTTGTGTTTTGCAACCTCATTGCTCTCTCTGCTGCCTCATCTCCAGGAGCACATAAATTTTTTCCCCAGTCTACAAATGACGGCTACACTTTGATTTATTGTAGACTATTTTGAGCTTGCTTTGGTTACAAAATAAAGGGATTCCTGAATGAGATCATGGAAGCAATATTTCTTCAGACAAGTTAAATATTAGAAGTTTACAAAGGTGATACACTGAAGATATTACTATAAATTACACCCAACACCTCCCCCTTTTCCTTTCCGACACGGCTTGTGTTTATAACCATAATCTTGAGGGGTGGACTCATTTAAAGTAATGTAATCATCAGGTTTTAGCCAGGTCTCTGTCAAACTCAGCACATCTAGGTTATGATCTGTAATCATATCATTAATAAGCGCTTTTGAGGGGAGAGATTGAATATTCAGCAACCCGAGCTTTATCATTTGTTCATCTGTATTATATCTGTTGTTTATTTGTTGAACATCAAGTACATTTTTTTTTTTTTTTTTTTTTTTTCTTTAATGGGTTCGAAAATATTTTGTGTTTACTAATTTGGGTAACAGACACAGTCTCTGTGATAATATCTTGGTGAAAGAGTCTCTATGTGTTGGGATTTATCTGACTTCTGTAACGGGAGACAGCTAGCAGACGGTCGGGTAAGCCAGTCCGTCTGTTTCCTGGCCTGGGCCCCAGTTAGTCAAGGTTCAGCTCTAAGACTATATGCCAAATTACTAGAGAGAAGAGTGGCACCACCCCAGGAGGGATGGATACCATCTCTTTTTCTGCCCCAAAAGCTTTTCTAATTGTCTATGAACCCTATGTTATTTTGCAGACACCACTTAGACAGCCAGCCATTGAGTGATGATAGTCTGCTATGTTTCTCATCACTCCATCGAGCAGGGGGCCAGAACAAAAAACTTTAGCTGTCATCATACTTACGAATTCACACACCTCTTTTAATGTTAATTTTAGTGATCTCCGACTGGCGAAGTCAAACATCATTAGTGCCGACGTGAATAATAATCTTAGAGAATTTACAATTAGCATTATTCAGCACTTTTAAATTTGCTTTGTCAGGCGCTCTGGCTCCCGGTAAACATGTGACTATGACTAGTGTCTCTATTTTCACGTTCCGTGTAATAAAATCGGCAATAACTAGGGCACAACAGGATTCTCAGTGGGTATGCGTCACTGAATGGGAAGAACCTGTTTGATGTTCTAATCAGAAACGAAAGAGTGTTGTTGTTTTTTAGTTTTTTTTTAAATCGGCGTCTATGCTGTCTCAGTCACCCAATTGCCCGGCTCCTTGAGCTCTACTGCCGGAACCGAACAATGTACTGAGTTCACTAAGCTATTCGCATCCAAAGCAGTGTCTAAAGCCCTTGCATTCTTACTATCCTCAAATAAAGTTTGGTTGCGTGTCTCTAATTCTGAAATCTTCTCCGTCAGCCTGACTATCTCCCTGCAGTTATCACATGTGAAGCCCTCATTGCTGACAGAGAAGGTGACAGGCAGTAGAAGTGACAATAAGAGGAGATGACGACATGACTCACCGTGTTTGTTGACTAATCCAAATCACCCGAGTTGTATGAAGACGCAAGAGAGAAAAACAGGAAACCCGGATACATGGATGGCAGGCTAACTGGCTAGCGAAATGCTAACGTGTTATGATTTAGTTTAAAAGCTAGCAATATTAAATTTAATGTGATAGGCACTATTAGACAATATATGGTGATGAGTAAGTTATATTTAGTAGTATAAACAACAAGAAATTATATCAAATAGAGATAAAGCTGTACAGAGCTACAGACGCAAACACTCAGCAGTGAGGCAGTGTGTTTATTCTGGGGTGTTGTAGTTCTTTCTTTCGCTAGTCCAACTGTAGTTCGCTGTATTACAACTACAAATGAGACCAACATGCATCTTATATTGCAGCCAATCAGTTTTCGTGTTTCAAGTCTCTTTTGGATTGTACCTCAGACACATAAAGTGGATTTTATTCTTCAGCTAACAGTTCCTCCAGTTCTGTGATCATGAAAGTAAAGGCGACTCTTTCTCTCCTGCCATCTCGCATAATAACCAAATAAAGGTATGATATGCCTGATAGCACTAAAAAGAGTTAAAGCGATGTAAACCACAAAATCAGTTCAGTACTGACACACGGACTGATGTCAGACTGGCTGCGGATTCTGTGCATGCATTTGCCGCCTGTCAGCACTCGCACGAGTATACAAATGTGTTCTATTCTAGGCTTATTGCCCTTGAACGATCAAATACACACCTTATTATGTCCAAATTGGCGGTTATGTTGTGTGTAAAAAAGTTAGTATTGTTTAGTCAGTATTGGATCTGTGCATTACTGTAGGTTTTAAAAATTAAACACAAAATTTTCAACTAAATATCCAAATAAATGTAATTTCTAAACTAAATGAACTGTATCAACTAAATTACTGATCTGCCCACATTGTCGCTATATGATAATTGAAATGAGCTAGATTACATCAGTTTTCTCCAGAGCAGCTGTACAGCCAAATCAAATTCTGTTGCATTGTTTTCCTGTTGAACACTGTGAAGCTGCTTTGAAACAATCTGCACTGTAAAAAGCGCTTTATAAATAAAGTTGACTTGACTTGACTTAAAGTAAAAGCAACCTAATATACCATAGCCTATACCTGATCCTGTCTGTGTTGTTAATGTTAAACAAACAACAGGGGAAAAAATAAACAGTAGCCTACCTAAACTTAAAGCACTGTTTGTATCTGTATGTTGTATTTATTTGTCCTATTGTCATTTGTTTAGTTCTTATTTTATTACTGACTTGATTACCTAATTACTTGAGAACCTGTTACTTTATATTAAGCAATTGCTTATTGATGTGGTTTACTTAAGATTATGTAAGATTTTGGTCATATTTCCTACCCTAAAGCCCAATTTATACTTCTGCGTCGTAGGCTGTGTGTAGCACGCGTAGACTACACAACGTACCCTGACGTGCACCTCTCCAAAAATGTAACAATGTGTCGATTCGACGTGGACCGCAAGCACTGTGATTGGTCTGTCAGAACCCCTCCCTCAGGGGTATCGTGCTCCCTCTGCATGTGTCGCCGCGGACAACGCAGAAGTATAAATGAAAATTGACGCATAGCCCACGGCGTAGAGGCTACGGCGCAGGTCCGACGCAGAAGTATAAATCAGCCTTAAGCGATCATGTTATTAAAGCTAGATAGCACACCACTGGACAAGCCTTTTTTTGTAATGTCAAACAAGATTCATGCATTTTGTTAGTTTTATTGCCATGTGTGACTATTTTGCATCTAACATAATAATATAGTAAATGTGGCATCCTAATTATGAAAAAAACCCAAACCAGTCATTTTGATCTAAAAAAAAAAATCACCCAAAAAATTATTATATATTAGCTATGAGGAAGTGCAAGTTTGCTAATACTTTGTTCAATTTGAATAAATTAATTTGCTTTGCAAGTAATTTTGTGATTTCTGCATTTCTTTGTACTTTTTTTTTTTTTTTTGCATGATATAGGTCTTAAATTTAATTCATAATGGTCTTAAGTCTTAAATTTGACTTTGTGAAACCTGCAGATACCCTGCTATTGCCCTAACAATGTAATCTGTGGGAAAAAGGAAGCCCTTTAAACACCTGTTGTAATTGCTTCTTATTATTGTTGTATCCCATTTTACATTGTTTGATAGAATAGCAGTTCATTTGTATCATCCACATCAAATTTCAAACCCATCTGATTTTTTAATTTTTTATGCAGGTTATCCCCATGTTGCCTCGTCTTCTGTGTGAGGAGCTATGCAGCTTGAATTCTTTGACCGATAGACTGACATTCTCTGTCATTTGGAAGCTTTCTCCAGAGGGAAAGGTACTTTTGTGTTATATGACCTCTTATACTCTCAGTGGGACTCATTTATGAAACGAACATATGACAGAATACTGTGCGTGCTGCCGTTTCCATGCAAAACTTGGTATTTATCAATATGGATGTGATCAAATCTCACGTCAGGTCACAGCTTGTGTACGCAAGTTTTTGAGTTGGCATGAACTTGCGTGCAGCATAGCAAATCTGGTGGAGAATTGAAATGAGAGCATTTTGATCATTTTAGATTATTTTCCTGACTGACAACCAAAGCTCATTAGTCAACCAGTAACCGTTAAGATTAGAATGTCAAACTAAATTAGCTTTATGTGCGCAAATAGCAACATAAACATGAGGATTCACACATCGTCACATCACGCTCTTCTGTGAATGGAAAAAAAACTTAATAAATTTAACTATATAAAGGAATAAAATAAATAGGACTACACAAAACCTATTTCACTGAAATAATTAACATTAACAAAAGAAAAAAAAAACTGTGATGCTCGTTTTTGTGATACTCTAACGCATTGTTTTTTTTTTTCTTTATATCTTTATTTTATTAAATCCAACGATACACAATACACCAATGCCACGGTTTTTGAGCCACGGTTCGGTTCTGTTTGCTGTGGGGCAGGGTTCATGGCAGGGCACCAGCAATAATAACACCAGATTCACTTTTAACTTAATAACAACAACAATAATTTAACTTATTCATTTTATCTTTATTAACTTTACTTGTTGGCTTCACATTTTCTTTAGAGCAGTTAGCATAACGGAGTAAACTAAAATGAAATGCATGCCTCCACTGTAGACTAGTCTAGTCTAAAAAAATGATTCCACAAAAATTAATGACCACACACAAGTAATGTCCCACTTTATCCTACTAAACACATACGTTGTATGAATATGACTAATACTGATAAATAAATAAGCCTATAAGTTAAAGCTATTAAATAGCAGTTTTTGTAACACAATAAAGTAGCCACCACACTAACTGAAAAATATACAAAATAACAAAGTGAAAATAAAATGCCATTTTGGGGTTATGGAAACAACAGTTACCATGGCGAATACACAATACCAACACAAACTGTTAATAAAAGATGAAAACTGCTCCTGATGAACAGAATGAACATCATACCTGTATGCAAATCCTTCCCAGCTCACACACGGCGTACCAGTTACGGGATTTATTGATACTTTCTTTTATTTCATGATTACATTGCATGATCGCAGTTTCTCTTGCGCTTATATGAAGTGATATACAGTGCACGCCACCGCGTTTGTGTGTGCAGTTTGTGTGCTACAAGCACGGCTGACAGGACATGAGAGTTCAGTTTTCTAAGGTGAGAACATTTTATTTCGTAACAAGCTACGAAAATGACACTGACAGATATAGCCTGACAACTTATCATCTGACCGCAGATACTAAATCGGGACAACATGTTTTTCTCAGGCACTGAGCTACCTGGCTAAATGGGGAAACTGGCTCTCTTTGTCTTTCCATCATGCAACTTGAGTGATCACCTAAGTCACGTGACATGCACTTAGTGTATATTTAGTAAATTATATTATTATAATTATATTTAGTAAAAATACAGCTCTTATTAGTCGTTAAAAGTGTACTAATTACTATTTAATCAAATGTCAAGGAAGAAAAAAATAATTTTGTGGCATAAGGTGAAGTTCGGGGCACATTCGGTTCGACATGAGAGTATCGCGGGTCGAACTGTGGGTGGTGCATCGTGGTTTTTCGGTTCAGTTTTAATATCGTTACACCCCTAATAAAAGTTGATGGTCAAATTAAATGGTCTGCTGTAGTGCCCGGCACCCAACCAAACAATTTTTTTGCGCATATGAAGGATGCTGTTTTCCGTTTCCGTAGTTTAGCAACCTAATGTTTCATGGTAGATATTTGGATTATTGCAGAATTAGAGAGATGAGCCCAATGCCTTTTCATTTTTGCTTTTAAATAAATTCAATTTGGGTTGACGTGTTGTTATAATGAATGCCACTATGACTAACTTATCTAATTTGTATTTTATTTTATATTTTAATATATATTTTTATAGCTACTTATTTTTCTACTTCGTTTTGAAAACCATTAAATTTAAAGGATTTGTTGTGGAGTGAGGGGAAATTTAAATAGCGCTATAGTGTTTCTATAATGTTTGTAAATGTTTTGTTTTAATTACCGGTATTTTATATACATATAAATTAATGTAATTGTTTGAAATTTCAAGGTTTTACAGGTGTTTTTGGAGTAAGATCAATTTCTGTTTCACTTCATCTTCTTGGCCAGGTTACGTTTCTCCATGTCGTGAAATTTAGGGGCGAGGCTTCTAAACCGTGAATTGTTTTCAGGCGCCACATTTATCAAGGTACAATTATTCGTACGATGGTATTGCCGGCATACAAATGTTTCATAAATCGTTCGTGAACCCTGTCGTACGATGATTTCTGTGCTTGGATCTAGATTAGATTTATAAATGAGGCCCATTGAGAACAAATCTCAAAATGCTGAAGTTCACAAACCCTGTGCATTTTTGTGGATATTATCTCTCTTTTCTTAGAGGGCCTCCTGTTGCCACAGGGCCTGAGACAGCCCTGTCTCAGAATAATCACTTTTTAGAGTAAGTTTTCTTTTTTATATTCTTTATATTCTTTTTTGTTTTCTCTATACTCTGTAGATCCTGAGCGAGTGGTTTGGGCGAACTGTCATCTGTTCCTGCATTAAGTTGAGTTATGATCATGCCCAGAGTATGATTGAAACTCCTGACAAGCACTTTAGTGCTGAAGAATTGCCAGCCTGCTCCCCAGACCACAGCATCCATGAGATACAAGAGGCCGTCTTCAACTTGCACAACATTGCTAAACAACTCAGAGCCCAGCGCTTTGAGTGTGGAGCTCTCCGGCTTGACCAGGTCAGGCAGACCAGACTTAAGTCTGGACATTTACTGTTCTGTCAAAGTGTGTTTAATTTTAGTGAAATATTCTAATAGTAAAAATTCTCATACCTGTGGTCACACTTTACTGTTCGCTCATCATACTAAAGTGACGCTTTGACACTTAAGTTCTAACAACTTTTATATTTGGCGATTGTTCCTTTAGTTCAGATAAATCGTTTCCACAAATAAATGTAAAGAGATTCACAAAAATGAGACATATTCACAAATAAATAAAATGAGATCCTGTGCTGGCAAAATGATTCTGTTCTCGCCCCGAGCGTAACGTAAAACATGATTGACTGTAGCAAGAACATGCTACGATTGGTCAGCGTAATGTGGCTGTTATCTAATTGGCTTGAGTAGACGATAGTTGGAGTCCACCTATTTGTGGATTTGTGTACACGTCTTGACGCTAGAAATGTTTTGAAATCCACAAATGCATAGAAAGCCATCCACAAATACACAGAAAGCGATTCACAAATGATTCAAGATTCAAGATTCAAGAGTTTTATTTGTCACATACACAGTTATATACAGAATATACAACCGGCAGTGAAATGTAAACAGGTCCGCTCCATGGACAGTGCAAATTCACAGTTAAAAACACAAGGAAGAAATTATAATAGAAATAGGATATAAAAAAAGTACTATCTATATGTATATATATGTCTATATCTGTAGAATTATAAATAATCAAGTCAAGAAAAAAAGGTAACAAATAAGGATAAAGTGGAATAAAATAAGTGAAATAAACTGTGCAGTGAGTAAACTGTAGACTTATAAATATGTGGTTAACAAATGTATAAGAGTATAATGTGCAAACAGGTTTATGACAGGTTGTTACACAGTAACAACGAGAACAGAAAGTGCAGTGCAATGTCAGTGTATCGATGTTTATCCTGGACGTGAAGTCACGTGATGTTAAGTGACTGAGTTCAGGAGTCTGATGGCCTGGGAAGAAGCTCCTCCTGAGTCTCTCAGTTTTGGCCATCAGGTTTTGGAAGCGCTACCAGATGGTAGCAGCGTGAAATGAGGGTTTGCAGGGTGATTAGAGTCCTTGATGATCTTGGTAGCTCTACCTTTGCAGCGTTTGGTGTAGACGTCCTGCAGAGACGGAGAGCTGACCCTGAGATACGCCGGATAAGCGCACTACTCTTTGCAGGGCTTTGCGGTCATGACTGGTGCTGTTCCCATACCACGCTGTGATGCACTGAGTTAAAACACTTTCTATCGCCCCTGAATAGAAAGTTTTCAGGATAGCTGGTGAAACCCTGAATTTCCTCAGCTGGCGCAGGTGGTACAGTCTTTGCCTGGCTTTTTCACCTGTGTCTGAATGTGAGCAGTCCAGGTCAGGTCCTCGGAGATGTTTACTCCCAGGTACTTGAAGCTGCTCACTCTCTCTACTGGTGACCCGCTGATCATGAGGGGGGAGTATGTCCGTTGCTGTCTCTTCCTGAAGTCCACAATCATTTCTTTGGTCTTGCCAACATTCAGAGAGAGACAGTTGTCCTGGCACCATGATGTTAGATGCTCCACCTCGCCCAAGTATGCCGCCTCATTGTTGTTGGAAATGAGGCCCAGGACAACAGTATCATCAGCAAATTTGATGATAGAGGTGGAGCTGTGTGTGGACAAACAGTCATGCGTGTAGAGAGAGTAGAGCAGGGGCTCAGGACACAGCCCTGTGGAGCTCCCACACTCAGGGTGATGGAGGTGGAGGTGGACTGGCCTATTCTCACCACCTGAGGCCTGCCAGTGAGGAAGTCCTCAATCCAGTGGCAGAGAGAAGGATTCAGGCCGAGATCCAGGAGTTTGGAGGTTAGCTTGGTGGGAACTATGGTGTTAAAGGCTGAGCTATAGTCAATAAATAGCAGTCTTAATGTAGTTCCCACTTTTGCTGTCGATGTGAGTGAGGGAGGAGTGGAGGACATGAGAGATGGCATCTTCAGTCGATCTATTGGGACGATAGGCAAACTGAAGAGGGTCCAAAGTGTCAGGAATGAAGGCGCAAATGGTGTTTTTAATGAGTCTCTCAAAGACCTTCATGACTATAGACGTGAGAGCCACTGGACGATAGTCATTTAGGCAAGAGGGTTTACTGTTCTTAGGGACAGGGATGATGGTGGATTTTTGAAGGAGGTGGGGACCACAGATGTAGCGAGGGACTCATTAAAGATAGATGTAAACAACCCGGTGAGCTGATCAGCACAGGACCGCAGAACACGACCTGAAATACCATCCGGCCCGGCAGCTTTCCTGACGCCCACACGCTTGAGTGCTCTCCGAACTTCATCCTCCGAGACAGAGATCACGTGATTGTTGCTGCTCTGAGTAATTTCCTCTAACGCGCCACTTGGCGGAGTCGCGTTGCCGCGTTACAGTCAAAGCGAGCATAGAAAGAGTTTAACTCGTTCACGAGCAACGGATCAACGCTTGCCTCTGCAGAGGATTTAGATCCAAAGGAGCAGATGGACCTCAGACCCTGCCACATGCGCCGCGAGTCGTTGAGTTGGAAATGAGACTCCACTCGGTCTTTATAACGGAGTTTTGCGGCTTTAACTGCTCGTCTGAGAGCATAACAGGACGTTCTGTATTCATTCATATTCCCTGAATGGAGACCGGCGTTGTAAGCAGCAGTGCGTGCGTTCACTGCCGCGCGGATTGAATTGTCCACCCACGGTTTCTGATTTGAGAAGGACGTTATTGTTATTGTTTGCGTGGCTTGCTCTGTAAGCGTGTTGATGAAGCAAAGCGCCACGTCTGTGAACTCTCTTACGTCAGCTGAACTCGCGCGGAACATGTCCCAATCCACATCGCCCAGGCCTGGCAGAGTTGTGTTTGTGACCTAAAAACATATTTTTGAATGTTTTTTTTATTGGCAAATCACATTTGATTTATTTGTTGTAATTTTGTGAATCTCTACATTTATATGTGAATCATATCATAGGGTTAGAATCGTTCCTTTATTCCAAATTAATAGATTGAGACATGAGATGGATCCTTAGTGGGAAAGACAGAAGCATGGATAGGAGGATTGCTTTCCTGTGGATTTTAGGGTAAATGTGACCTAAACACTTTTTTTGTTCAGATAGATGGATGAAAGTTGGATGGACCATTCAATAGTGGATAAACAGTATATAGGTTTACAGTAACAAGCAGTTAGTTTATGTAACATGTGAGTGTCATTCAACCTCACATATATTAACTTGTAGACTTCATGAACAAACTTGTAATGTGTTGTATCATAGATGTTTTTCATTAGGCTCACCAAAAATCTTTCCATTACATAATCCCTGTTGCTATTATAAGGAAGATTCATAAAGATATGAGTACATTTGGTTAATGTGTCTCAGTGATGGATCTCTTTGGGTGGTGATTCCCTCAGGGTGTAGAGTTCATTCAAGTGATTCAGGGATAATTTGGCACTGCAGTTCCAGCCTAAAGCTTTTCACATGCTATTTCTCTTCGCTCATAACACATGAACTACATGATGGGCATAATCACCAGGGGCCATATTCACAAAACATTTTATCTTACCACTAAGAGTTCTCCTAAATGGCAGTAAAAGTTCTTAGTTGCGAGTTTTCTCTTAACCTTTTCACAAAGCTACTGAGAGCAACTTTTACTAAGGAATAGAGAGAAGTCTTAAGCTAAGAGTAAGGGCAGGGTTGCTATGGATGATGTTAACACACTTACTAACAATGCCCACTGTGATTGGCTGATAGGGGAAGGGGTCTCTGTCAGTGATTTAATTATAGAAATATTTTGTTGAACGAGGTTTCATGTTGCTATATTCAAATAAAGATTTTAAAAAGTAAGCTACTTGTCACTAATTAAACTCGTATGTGTTCAGCTAATTGTCAGACTCGAATTCTGCAATCTCTCGAGATGCAGACATGTTAAAGCGAAAATGATGTTTTATAAACAAAGTTTGTGAGGAGCATGTTCAAACTGTCTATCTAATCAGCGCGAGAGGAAGGTATATATACACAGCCGAGAGCCGACTTCCCTAGTTACTGCCACAGTTTTCTGCATCCGTCCGACACCCCATTCCTCACTCTCGGTCTGCTCAGAGCCCTCGATCGCTTCGGACAGCACATCAAAATACGCTTGTATTGTTTTACTTTATTCAGTCATTTGTAAGTGTGAACTTGTACTGACATTATTATTATTATTTTATTAAAGATACATTATCACTATTGCCTCAATGTTGTATAGTGTCTTTGGGCGGATTGCCGCAATATCCATTAGGATTGTTTGTGATTTGGTCTTAGTTCTTAGGAGTCCTCTTGACTACTCCTAACGTTTCACAGATTTAGGAGCTAGTTTTAGCACTAAAATGAAAGTGAAATACTCTTAGAGCAAAAATGTAGGAGTCCTAAAATTAGGACTGACACGCCCATTATTAGTTTCTCCTAAATCGGCAAGTTAGGAGCTACTTTTAGCCTTAAGATGTTTTGTGAATATGGCCCCAGTACTAGAGGCAAAACTTTGTTTCATCCACAATATATCATCCTCATTGATCATCTCACTTATTGATCAGCTTTGCCAATAATTTTGGCCAATAGCCATCCACAGCAAGAGAATGTTTGACCAGTTTTGTTCGGTTATTACTTAATGCTGAAAAATATTAAAACTATAATTCTTATCAGGAATTTTATCTTCAAACAAATGGCAAGCTGAATGGCAATCATTGTACCACAAATGAACCTTACGAATCAATCTTGTAGTTGGTAGAGAACATTTGTTTATTTCGAAAATCGCTGGACCATATTATATAATATACCCGCTGTCACCCGCAGGCCACACCAGACTCAGAAGTTTTTGCTAAAAGGAGTCTTTGAAGTATATTTTGACTGACTTTTGGTGGTTTTAACTCTTTTCAGGTTTTTTCTTATGTAAGGCCAGATTTAGTGTTAGATTTTTATTTATTTATTAATTTTTAATCAAAAATAAAATTTAAAAACCTGGTCCCACTTAACATTGTGTCTTTAACTACTATGTACTACCTTTTATATTAGTCATTTGATACTTATTGTGTACATACATGTTTTTACATTGTACTTATATTTTTAAAAAGTACATTTTGTATCTAAGCTTTTTATGTAAGTAAAGAAGTTAAAGACACTCTAATATAAAGTGTAACAAAATTACACTTTATTTTTATTTGTTGTACATAAATGTAGTTTATTTATATTTTTCACTTTTTCTCACCATAAAAATAAAGCCTTGGTAGCTGGCATAGCGCTAAATTATAAACAACAACAACAAAAAAAAAAACATATTTGAGCTTTTTGATCAACAGATATTTAATTACAACACAAATCTGGCTTATTTTGGAACACAGGTGAGCTTAAAGTTGGGACACTCCATGCTTTTCTTTTTTAAAAAGTAAAGTGTAATTTTATCAGTTTATGATAAAACATAACATGAGTGTCTAGATGAGGGATTCATGTAGTATTTCATACCTACTGTATTAGAAGGCTGTTCAAATATCTATAAGAAAACATGGAGAGCTTGCATGGAAACACTCATTGAACCTCATTCACTAATAATTGTGTGCAAGTTTCATATTACATACTTACACTTGGATTAATGCTAATGAATTTGGATTATTCTAAATGATAGGAAAGGCCTACAGGAAGTGCAACTGGATGTTTTGATTATCTGTTTTAATGACAGTTGCAGTAATGTTTGTCTAATTCATTTGTTGACATTTCCTTGTTACAGCTTAAGCTATCTTTCACCCTTGATAAGGAGTCCAGCATGCCTCAGGGCTGTTACATCTATCAGTATCGGGACAGCAACAAGTAAGAATGCACATAAAAGCTGTTGATATGACTCTGACTGTGTATTTTTTGTGATTAAAATGCTCACCACAAAGTGTTGTAAGTGGGCATGCATGCTTTTGCTTATTGTAATTTCTTAGTGCTATTGAACTGGTCACCTCCTGTTCTAGTATTGCACAACATGTGGCCCTGAACACCTTCATACTGAGCTTCTGAACAATGAATCACATGCCCTGTGTCATACAGACTGGTGGAGGAGTTCATGTTGCTGGCAAACATGGCGGTTGCCCATCAGATCTACCGCACATACCCAGGATTAGCCCTACTGCGGAGACACCCACCACCCCAGAGCAAGATGGTGGATGACTTGCAGGAGTTTTGTGACCAGATGGGCCTTGACATTGACTTCTCTTCATCTGGAGCACTCCATGTGGGTATCTCAAACTGTGTTAACAGCATTAAAAACCAACAGATCCCAACCAGGAACATTAGGACAGCTTTCCAAAGTCAAGTAATGGTTTTGTCCTCACTGAAAGTGAAAGTATAATCTTTCTTCAGATGTCATGACCTTTGAAACAACAGTGCTTTTTGCTAATGTCATTTAGACTGCACGGACTTGTTAACCAATAGCCTAAAATATCACCCAAATAGTTATTTGGCTACTGTTATATGGCCTTTCTAATATTATATGGTTGTGTGGCCTTTCTAGATCCTTGCTAATAATTAAAGCAGTGATTTAATGCCAGTTAACTGGATTGTTTTATAGTGAAAGTTCACCCAAAAATGAAAATTATGTCATTAATTACTTTCACTCATTTTGAGAGTGAATTTTGGATGAAATCCAAGAGCTCTCTGCCCTCTCCATAGACAGCAATTTAATTAACACTCTCAAAGCCCAGAAAGGTAGGAAAGACATTGGTAAAATAGTCCATGTGACTCCAGTGGTTCGACCTTAATTATATGAAGCAATGAATATACTTTTTGTACGCAAAAACAAACAAAAAAATATATCTGCAAGCAGCATTCCGGGGCCAAGCCCCGAAGTCACCGCAAGCACAGCAAGTACAGCAAACAAAAAGTACAGCAGCACAGCAAGCATAGTAAGCACAACAGAACAGCAAGTACCTTAAGTCCAAAGATCATCTGAGTCAATGTTTGTAAGAATTGGGCAAAATTTGATTGAGGAGTAGTGAAAAAAACTGAATACTCTACATTTTTAAATGGTCACTACTGTAATGGGCGGAGCCTTAACCCTTAGGACCCGAGAAACGCGCCTGCGCGTTTTGCTGGATTTTTCCTCATGACCGTGTAAAACAACTTAAAATACTCTGTCCTTTTTGGCCTCACAGACATGAACAATATGTCTTTACAAAGCTTAAAGTGTCTACTTTTATTAATGTACACTCAAAATAAAAACTAAATATTGTGAGTTTCAATAAATAAAGGAAACAAACAGGATGCGCTGTTCGCCCGTCTGTCTCCCTGTGAAGTCCATTCTGAAATGCGTGTGAAAATGTGCTCAGAACTCAGAGAAAACTTGCCACATAGACATGACAGATATCTCTTTATAAAGCTTGGAATGTCTACTTTTAAATGAAGTCATTTATATAAAAAACTAATATTCTCTGTTTATGTAATCCGTATGAAATCAGCAAGAGGTCCAGCTTCTCCAGCGGCTGCTCATTATCTGTAATGTGACCACACCCACGCGCGCAAAGTGATTCACAATGCAAATCGTCCACGAGGAAGGAACGCAAATCTGTAAACTTCATCATTCTAATGACTTTCATTGAGCTCGGAAGATGAGTTTACCTTTGATTTACCTCAGAATAATAAGAACGGCATTTTAAGGTAAAACATTTCGTCTCCCTTATATTAGCGTTATTGATGCATAAACTTCACATTTTAGGTTACTAGTTGAACAATTGCTAGACTAAAATGTGTGAAATCAACAGAAACATGTTGAAATATGAAATAAGTTTTTCAACCTCAATGCTAAATAAAGATACACATACGAAATGAGGATATTTTTAGGCTCTATAATATTAAACGCAGCATGGTATAAAAGTAGGGTTGCCAACTGTCCCGTAATAGCCGAGACGTCCCGTGTATGACTGTCCCGTTTATTGACTGCTGCGCTGATGTAACCATGCACTGTCTCGTTCATACGTTACGTCTTTTGCGCGCTCAAGTTTGTTATTTTAAATGTAGACGTGCGATAAGCACGCTCAAATAGAGAGACTAATTATTTTTCGTTCATCTTGCACTGTGCCTGTTTGCCATGAATGTCTCTTTTGCACTGGAAACCCAAGTATACACTACCAGTCAAAAGTTTTAGATTTTCTAATGTTTTCAAAAAAAACTAATTCTTATGCTTAACAAGGCTGCATTTATTTGATCCAAAATACAGTAAAAACAGTAATATTGTGAAGTGTTTTTATAATTTAAAATAATTGTTTTCTATTTGGATATATTTTTAAAATGCAATTTATTCCAGCCTTCAGTTTCACATGATCCTTCAGAAATATGCCTGTAATATGCTGATTTGCTGCTCAAGAAACATTTGTGTACAATTTATTTCAGGATTCTTTAATAAATAGAAAGTTCAAAACAACAGCATTTATCTGAAACAGAAATCTATTGAAATTAATACTTTTATTCACAAAGATGCCTTATATTGATAAAAAAACAAAAAAAAAAACAGTAAAGACATTTATAATTTTACAAAATCTTTTTATTTCAGATAAATGTTATTACTTTTAACTTTACATTTAATCAAAGATTTAATCCTCTGGGTTAAATTTTTGATTTTATCAAATAATCCTGAAAAAAAATTACACCACTGTTTTCAACATTCATAATAATAAGAAATGTTTGTTGAGCATCAAATCCTCATATGAGAATGATTTGTGAAGGATCATGTGACACTGAAGGCTGGAGTAATGATGATAAATTCAGCTTTGATCACAGGAATAAATTACACTTTACTATATATTCACATAGAAAACGTTTATTTTAAATTGTAAAAATATTTCACAATATTACTGTTTTTACTATTTTGGATCAAATAAATACAGCCTTGGTGAGCAGAAGAGACTTTTTTTTTTTTTTTTTTTTTTTTTTTTTTTTTTTTTTTTAACATGCAGTTCTAAAACTTTTGAACGCTACTGTAGGTCTAAAATCTTTATGTAAAGACAATGTATAGTCAGATTACTTTAAATTAAATGTGATTTCGTGAATAAGCTACAAACAATACATTTAATCATTAAATCTCCTCACATTAATTTTAGTTCCTCTGTCACATTCCTCATTGATATTCAGGATATCAATAAAGCCCTGTTTGTGCTGAATACAGTGTAGTCAGACTTTAGCCATTAATATGCTTTAAAGCAACTGAAAAAAACACAAATGTCAGAGCATGTCAAACTTCTTCAGGGCCACAAATTAGCCTCAGGTTTAATGTGAGATGTGAAAAGTTATAGCCTTTAGAAAAGTGAATTTTTGAACTGTTGGGGGCGCTATAGAGTTGGTCCTAGATGCTCCAAATTTGGTCCAATTACTATTCTTGAACATCTCTACGATTGTGCCAAATTTCATCATTTTCTCATGTTCCATTGATAGGGCTGCCATAGACACCCCATACGGAATAATAATAATAATTGTGAAGAAAACTAACGTATACAATAGGAGCTACAGCCCCTTTGGGGCTTGGCCCCTAATAACGACTTTTTTTAAAACAGTGCAGCTCCCGCGTCATCATCACATGCAGGTGCTCATGTGAACAGCATCGGCTGTGGACTAGTTTCTCCTTGCAGTGAAAGTGCTATGGAGAGTTATCGCAAGTGTGTGCTGCTGTGTTGTCGCTTTATATTGAGCAACGACACTCACGGTGCATGGTGAAGTGCCTCAGCGCGTCTTTTGCTCAAACCATGCTTCAAGGCACTTCACTCTGTAAGCATTGCGACAACTTTAAGATGAAAGTGCTGCGTTCACGTCTTGCTGTCTTTGATAAGCAAGACACGTCAGCTCTCCCCATCACTGACATCTCTGAGGCTGCCAAGGCACATCATGAGTCCGAGCCATGAGTCCTGGTGAGTGAGCGACAGTCTTTCTGCTCACATAGTAGCGTGGGTTTTTCAAATCGTACATCGGGTTATACCATCCAGTTTTGGTGCATTCCTCCTCGCTTCAGCGGTTAGTGAATGAGTGGAAGCAGTAGTTTTGGAGCAGGAATTCCTCTGAGAAGGGTCTGTCTATGTCCTGCAGTATTACCATGCCCCTGGAAGTTACACCTACTACAAGAAGTTACACCTCCTGCGAAGAAACAAGCATGGATATCTTTGACAAAACAAAATCATTTACTTCAAAAGATTGTTTTAATGTATGAAATGTTTGTACGGCTAAAATAAATAAACAAATCAATATTTTAAAATAACAGATATTAGCGAAGCATAAAATAAAATAGGCCTATACAATCAAATTAATACAGACTCATGGTAATTATAGCTAAAAACCTACCCCAACCCTAAACCTACCCCTTTCATTCAATTTAAATTGACTGTAGTTTACGGTAACAAAATGTGTAAAGGACATGGAAATGTGTACTTCTTGAAAATGGACATCAAGCAATAAGCATCTTGACAGCTGTGCAACACTGCAGCTCCCTTTTTGATTAATTGATTTGATGCTTTTCAAATTAAATGACTCAAAGATTATCACAAAGTAAGGCGTGGCTATTTTGGTACGGTTTGTTTTTCATTTGTATAACAGCACTTTTCATTTTTGAATGCCTTCAGATGCATCACAATATAATAACGCTGGCTTGGTGTGTTTTCTGCAGCACATATTGATATAGGGAATGAATGAATTAAGAATGAATAGTAAAATATTTCATGCTGTCATGTGGGAACGTAATCAGAAATGCTGTATCAAAATAACTTCTTTTTGTTTTTTTGTTTTTTTTCTCAAGTCAAGTCTCCAGTGCAAGTGCAAGCAGTATTTCCAGACTGGGTTGACAATTTCAAGCCCAAAAGCCCACCAAAACCCGCCAAGAAAAAAACACCCAAAACGTTAACTGCCAAATAATGTGATAGAATTGTTTATAAGTACCATTTTTATGTCCTTAAAACATAATGTATAATGGAGCAAAACAGGCTACATTTAAATGGAATTAGCAAATATGACTAAAATGTCCAGTTGGAAACTGTCAAAACGGCAATCAAGAAATTAACTTGACCCTCAGAAAAACGCGTGCATAATTTTTAGCTTTCCTGTAGCTCAAACAATAAGAGCGTGGTGCTAGCAACACCAAGGTCATGGGTTCGTTTCCCAGGGAAAGCAAGAACTGACAAAAAAATGTGTACCTTGAATGCAATGTAAGTCGCTTTGGATAACTGCATAAAATGCATAACTGTAAATGTAATTTTTAATGTCAACAATAAGAATAAGCCAATTTTTCTGCAAAAAGTGTCCGATATAAGAGATCGGAAAAAGCAACTATTTTACAAAAGCATGCATTTTACACGCATTAATGCACACACTATTGCCAGAATGTGCCATTCATTGATACTGTATGATAATCCGCCAACAAAAATAACAAAGCACTTACCTTTGTGTTGCACTTTGAGAACTACAGTAACGTTACGTCTTTTGTGAATTAAGTGACATATAGAACATAACGCACTTAACAACGTCAGAACTAATTAATCGTTTATTCAAACCTCTTTCAGCAGCTGTTGGGGACGAGTACAGTACAGAGACAGTTTAAAAGTTGCTGATGTCCTGATCAGTGTTCACATGATGATGGACAGGATTCATATAGTCCTATATTCTATTTCAATTCAAGTCAGTCAACTGTGCTCTCAGAGTTGGTTATATTTATAAAGAGTCTTCGAGTCACAGGTGTAATCCATGTTTTGAGAGTTTGATCACTCTCCCACTCTTTATTGTATAACTTGTATAACTTCGCATAATGATTACTTGAATACAGCTACAAGTTATTGCGCTAAAAACCTGTCAGGTCAAGTCACCTTTATTTATATAGCGCTTTTAGCAAGTCCAATTGTTTCAAAGCAGCTTCACATTGTTAACAGGAAAATAATGCAACAGAATTTGTACAGCCGTTCTGGTGAAACGGTGATGTTATCCAGCTAATTTCAAGTATCATATAACGTCAATGCGGGCAGATCGGTAATATAGATGAAATTTAGGTATCCCCAACTGAGCAAGCCAAAAGCCAGAGGCAACGGTGGCAAGGAACCAAAACTCCTTCAGGGTCAGAATGGAGGAAAAAACCATGGGAGAAACCAGGCTCAGACGGGGTGCCAGTTCTCCTCTGGCCGACGAACAAACGGTGTATGATTATAATTCTGGCAACACTGCAGGTCTTAATTCATATTAGGTAAATAGATATTTGTAAGATTATTTGAAAGATTGGAGTCGTCATGCCGGAGACGGGTTTAATGAGGATGTTGTGTCGATGCAGCATTTATGGGGGGAGTTTATTTGACACGCTCTCTGCAGACATTTCAGGGATGCGTTGGTCATGTCCAGGCGCAGGTCCACCATCTGATCTGGATACGGCCCGGATCCGGCTGACTGCAGTAAACCTTGGGATAAACAGAGAGACTAACATTAGCGTAGATGCCATTCTTCTTATGATGTAACAAGTACATCAGGTGTTATGGGAAGTGTTCCCGGTTCCGGCTGACCTAGTTAATGCAGCCTAACAATCATTTACTGATTTGAATAATAGAAATTTGATAATGTTTTATGTGTAAGCCATAGTAAAGAGATGCGTTTTTAGTCTAGATTTAAACTGACAGAGTGTGTCTGCTTCCCGAACAATGCTAGGAAGACTGTTCCAGAGTTTAGGCGCTAAATAGGAAAAGGATCGACCGCCTGCAGTTGATTTTTGATATTCTAGGTATTATCAACTGGCCAGAGTTTTGAGACCGCAATAGACATGGAGTATAATGCGTTAAGAGTTATCTCAAGTACTGGGGAGCTAAACCATTTAGTGCTTTGTAAGTAATAAGCAAGATTTTTAAATTTATATTATGTTTAATAGGGAGCCAGTGCAGTGTTGACAGAACCGGGCTAATATAGTCATACTTCCTGGTTCTAGTAAAAGCTCGAGCTGCTGGGTTTTGGACCAGCTGGAGTTTGTTTATTAAGCGAGCAGGGCAACCACCCAGTAAAGCATTACAATAATCTAGCCTTGAGGTCATGAACGCATGAATTGACTGTTCAGCATTTTGCATTGAAAGGACGTGCCGTAATTTAGATATATTTTTAAGATGGTAGAATGCAGTTTTACAGATGTTAGAAACGTGGCTTTCAAATGAAAGATTGGTATCAAAGAGCACACACAGGTTCCTAACTGACGACGAGGACTTGACAGAGCAGCCATCAAGTGTTAGACAGTATTCTAGGTTACTACTTGCAGAGTTTTTTTGTCCAATAATTAAAAATTCTTTTTTTTCTGAATTAAGTTGCAGGAAATTACTAGACATCCAATGTTCTATATCAGCTATGCATTCCGTTAATCTTGTGAATTGGTAAGTTTCGTCAGGGCGTGAAGAAATATAGAACTGCGTATCGTCAGCATAACAGTGAAAACTAACGCCATGCTTCCTAGTGATTATCTCCCAGTGGTAGCATGTACAGGGTGAAAAGCAACGGTCCTAGCACTGAACCCTGTGGTACTCCATACTGAACTTGTGATCGGTGTGACATCTCTTCATTTACTGCTACAAACTGATAACGGTCAGATAAGTATGATTTAAACCATGCCAATGCAGTTCCACTAATGCCAACATCATTTTTGAGTCTATTCAAAAGAATGTTGTGGTCGATAGTATCGAATGCAGCACTAAGATCGAGTAACACTAATAGAGAGATACAACCACGATCGGATGATAAGAGTAAATCATTTGTAACTCTGATGTGATACTGTAGTAGACGACTGCATGGTTATAATTTTCTTCCTAATATTATCAATCTTACACGTAAAGAAGTTCATAAAGTCATTACTGCTGTGCTTTTTACAACCATCAGAAGTAGAAGCTTTATTTTTGGTTAACTTAGCCACTGTATCAAATAAATACCTATGGCTGTGTTAGTTTTCTTCTAAGAGAGTCGAAAAATAAGCAGATCTAGCAGTTTTTATGGCCTTTCTGTATGCGATCATGCTCTTTCCATGAATTACGAAAAACCTCTAGTTTTGTTTTCTTCCAGCTGAAGACAACTGACATTTTCCTGGTTGCTGTTTTAAGGGCCGGGTGTGCTTGTTGTACCACAGCGTTGGACTATTTTCTTTAATCTTCTTTAAGCGCCGGGGAGCAGCTGTGTCTAAAGTGCTGGAAAAAAGAGAGTCAATAGTTTCTGTTGCAAAATCGAGTTCCTCTAGGCTATCTGGGATGCTGAGGAGATGAAACTGATGAGGAAGATTATTTAAAAAGCAATCTTTAGTGGCGGCAGTGATAGTTCTGCCATATTTGAAGCGAGGGGATGGCTTTGCAGCCTTAGCTAAATTAAGTATACATGATACTAGGAATGATCTGAGATGGCATCGCTCTGCTGCAGAATTTCAACAGTATCAACATTTATTCCATGTGACAATATTAGGTCTAGATGTCATGTACTGAATGTGCACATCTGCCTTGCTGATCGCTGATTGGCTGAAAGTGCGTGCTCGTTGTCAACACTAGCTGACTCTATGTGGGCCTGTGTGTCATGTTGACTGATTTTATGCAGTACATGCACACTTGAGTTTTGTTTGTTAACCATTTAGACTATAAAATGCAGATGTTTGAAACTGCCGAACTGACCCCAAACCAGCCCAAATTTTGTCCACCTGCCCAAGCCCATTTTTACTCGCACAATCAAATTCAAAACTGCCCAATCTGGCAACATTGAGTCCATGTCGCAGACTGTCTGTCTCTGGTATCTCTGGTAACGACATCAGCGATTCCATAGGGAGGGACTCTGATGACATCCAAAATGGCTGTTTCATTGTAAGGGGCATAACACATTTGTTCAAAATAGCCTGTATGGGCAGATTGTTAACATGTCAAAAGTTTTGTTGTTTACATGATGGATCTCATAGTTTTTTTTCTTTTAATTATTACCATGTTGGGCTGCATGTCTATTTTTCTTAAATGCATCGACTCAGAATGCCTAATGTTGGTTTGATTGAGAAAATAAATTATTTTTGTCTACCTGATGTAGTAGATTTAATGCAGGTGCGGTTCGGGTTGTGGCTTTTGTCAAACGGGTCGAGTTGGGTACGGAATTAAATTAGTGCTGCTGTTAGATAATGGGTTGGGTGTTCTGTTAAGTACTTCGGGTACTGTTTGGTGCGGGTTTATCAAACAGGACCCGTGCTGGACACTGAGAGGAGGTTCCTCCCTTCTGTATGTGAATTGCTTTGAGTACAGCCTCTCTGTATGCTTTTGTAAAATTGTATGACTTGGCTTCTGGTTTTCAGGTTCTTTTTGAATTTCCTTGTTGGCTATAGGCTTTGGTATGTTGTAAAAATACGGGAGCTTGGCGTGTGTGGCATATTGTTCCCATAGCTTGGCATGATTCTATATGGGCTTCAGACAGTTGGCACAACCCAAAGGTTTTCCCATAGTATCGGCTACTGACACATTGTCTCGTTCCCTTCTCGAGAAACAGGGCTTATATGTGTAACATGGATTTTTTTTTTTTTTGTTTTTAAATATAAAAATGCTGAATGTTTTTGAAAAGGTTAGGTTAGGAAATGGTGTAAAGTTATAAAAAATCATTATATCATTAAACTCGTCTATGAAGAGTCCTCATGAAACACAAAAACCCAACTTGCATACTAATCTGTGTCTATTGTTATGACAGAGGAGTCTGAATCAAAACTTTGGTGATGACGAGTATACAGCAGCCAGGAAAGAAGTTCTCACTCACATGTGCTCCAGACCAATGCAGGTGAATATGTGTTTCAGTTATTAACAGTTTAAATCCACTTTCTGTTCATCCATTCTGCTGTACAGTATATGTCCACACCATTTAGAGCAGGAAGAACCTCTTTCACACCTTAGTGAGCTGTTTCACTGTTTACATTGCCAGCTACCTATCCTAATGTTTGATACTAGCTTGATACTCTAAGCATAAAAATTAATTGGACACACAAGTAAAGGGTAACATCTTTCCTGTTTACTTCGTCTAATCACCTATAGTGCTTATACAATACAGATTGTTTCAAAGCAGCTGTGCAGTAATAACCAGGAAAATAATGATCAATGATACAAACAGAATTCTGCTGTATTCATCAATTATGAAACAAAGTCGACTAGTCTGCTATAAACTTGACTTGAATTGTAACAGAGCTAATGTGTCAGATTATTAGAACTGTAGCAATGGTGACTGTTGAACATCTTGTGATCTAATCAGAATTATTTAATGTTATTGTCCTTTTAGATGGCAGTGTATTTCTGTTCTGGAGCTCTGAAGGATGAGAAGTTCTTCCGTCATTATGCTCTGAATGTGCCTCTCTACACACACTTCACTTCACCTATACGACGCTATGCTGATGTCATAGTGCACCGTCTACTGGCCGCCTCCATTGGTGAGTTACTCTTGTGCTGAGTAGGGTGCATGTGGCTATTGGTTGACTTAATGCTTCCTGTAATATGCTTTTTTCAATACAGGTTTTCAATCCCTTAACTGCCTGTTCACTAGTGAGGGAAATAAGGCCCAATCCCATTTCTACCCCTTACCCCTTCCCTTTCCCCTACCCCTTCGTTTCGCGCGTTCACATGAAGAGGTAGGGGTGTCTCGATTCTCTTTTTTGCCTGGAGTGGTAAGGGGAAGGGTCAGACAGCCCTTCATACAAAGATTTTTCGGGACCAAACTTCAAACAAAGGGTATGAGGAATTTCCCTGCATACACCGACTACCGTGCTGCTAGAATGCGTGTAGTGATGCTGCAACTCGGGATTGATCACTTCTGTGTCACCTGGCTGCAGTTTCTGGCAGTTTGAGTGATGTGAACACAAATTAATAATACAGTTAAAAGAAATATCTGATCATCCTACATAACGCAGTCGCTATTTACATCACGCATCGTCTGTAAACTTTGCGTTACCAAGGCAACAACTGACTTGTTTGTATTAAATAGCAAAGAGCTCTGTTATCGCAGCACCACAGTAGAAAACGAAGCCATATCCGTACCAGCCGGCTCAGATCGGCAAGGAATGGAACGGTTAAACAGAGAACAGTTTGGCCCGATGGAAAAGTGGTTCCACCAGTCTTGTATGTTCTGTATCGTCTTAGCAAACTCTGATTTCTGTTAGATATGGACACTTCATTGCCGTTCATACTGGTTAAATGTTAAAGGACACTAATAAAAGAAACAGTGTATGATGACCTGTAATGGTGTAGTAGTGGTGTCTCATTTCTTAGGGGAATATTTTCACCCCTAATCCTTGACACTCTGTTTCAAAGGGGAAGGGGTATAAAATGGATTGGGATTGGGCCTAAATCTTTGTGAGCGGTACCTACTATGCTTCCACTATGCAATACAACATTCAGTAAATGTATGAAAACTGTATGAAATTTTGATTCTTAAATCTGAAAGTATTAATTTCACATTCTACATTTTTTCGATTGGTCTGAACTCTGGCCGGGCCATTCCAAATGTTCTTCTGAGAATATTCTTTCGTTGATTTAAATTAGTGTTTCAGATTATTATTGTGCTGAAAGATGAAATTTGTGGGATTTAAATTCCTGTCAAATGTTCTGCGGTCACGTATCAAAAAATAAGCATGATTTCAAAATGTATAAACGCATGTAAAAAATATATTGCACAAAAAAACATGGAAATATTATTATAAGCATGAATAAAAAAATGAAAAGCGCATTTAAAAAAATGACCAGCACGAATCAAAACTTTAAACATTCAAAATTATATTGCACAAAACTTAAACTTTTATGTAATGTGTTCTTGAAAATTGTGGACCCACTTTATATTAGGTGGCCTTAACTACTATGTACTAACATTTAAATGAATTATTTCATACAATGCACTTATTGTGTACATACATGTTTGCATTGTACTTACATTTTAAAAATTACCTGAATGTAATTACATCTGTAATTAATTTCTGTAGGTACATTTTATAATTATACTGTTGACACCTAACCCTACCCTTAAACTTACCCATACCACCACACCTGTCCCTAACTTTACCCGTATCCCACCTCAATATCAGCAAAAGTGTTTTGCAATACAATATGAACACAATTATACTTACATTATACTTATTTTTTTACTTTTTACATTTGAGGGGCTGTGGGGAAAGGCAGGAAAAGTGTAGGTCTCATTTCTTGGTTTCATGTTGAAAGGGTGTTCATTGCTAATATTTAGATCTGGTGACTTTGTTCATACATTCTTTGTTTAGCTCACAGTTAACATTTAAAAACAACATGACCACCTGTAGTATTGGAGGGGACTTGCATGTTTAAAAAGTTGTTGTTAAGCATTAGCTTATTACGTTTGTTGAAATTTTATGAGTTCAATTTTTACATTTTTCTGTCTGTAAATGTTTGTATTCCCCAGGATACGTCGCCAGTTTGGGGGTATAAATTCATTGAAAAAATGTAGCTTGTTTGGCAATGCGTTACAACATTTTAGCCACATTCCAGCATAATTAATACGCAAATTTCTAGGGCCTATAAATTATCAATATGATCAAAACTTTAAATATGACACAACAGGCTTTTGGGGAACATTTATTTGTCCATCTCTGTTATAATTGATTTGCAATATCAACCGATCAGGCATAACATTTATGACAGGTGAAGTGAATAACACTGATTATCTCTTCATCGTGGCACCTGTTAGTGGGTGGGATATATTAGGCAGCAAGTGAACATTTTGTCCTCAAATTTGATGTGTTAGAAGCAGGAAAAATAGGCAAGCATAAGGATTAGAGTGAGTTTGAGAAGGGCCAAATTGGTTAGATGACTGGGTCAGAGCATCTCCAAAACTGCAGCTCTTGTGGGGTGTTCCCGGTCTGCAGTGGTCAGTATCTATCAAAAGTGGTCCAAGGAAGTAACAGTGGTAAACCGGCGACAGGGTCATGGTGGCCAAGGCTCAGTGCTGCACGTGGGGAGAGAAGGCTGGCCAGTGTGGTCCGATCAAACAGACAAGCTACTGTTTCTCAAGAAGTTAATGCTGGTTCTGATAGAAAGGTGTCAGAATACACGGTGCATCGCAGTTTGTTGTGTATGGAGCTACATAGCCACAGACCAGTCAGGGTGCCCATCAGGGTGCCCATGCTAACCCCTTGTCCAGCGTCAAAAGAGCCAACAGTGGGCATGTGAGCATCAAAACTGGACCACGGAGCAATGGAAGAAGGTGCCCTTCTTTAACTGTATCTTTAAGTGCCAGATACCACGGCATACCTTCAGGGGGTCTAGTGGACTCCATGCGTCTACGGGTCAGGGCTGTTTTGGCAGCAAAAGGGTGACCAACACAATATTAGGAAGGTGGTCATAATGCTATGCCTGATGTGTGCGCGTGCGTTATGATACTCAACAAATAACATGCATATCTATCCATCTATCCATGTCTCTCTCTCTCTCTCTCTCTCTCTCTCTCTCTCTCTCTCTCTCTCTCTCTCTATATATATATATATATATATATATGTATGTATATGTATATATGTATATGTATAAATAATATTATACTGCATTTATACATCAGGCTTTTATGGCTCATATATGCAATTCATTGCAAATCAATGATATCTGAAAGATAACTGAAATAAATGTTCCCCAAAAGTCTGTTGTGTCATATTGGACATTAACATGAAAAAATGGCATTAAGTAGATTGTGTACAACAGGTTTTTCAGCAAAGTGGTGGTCATATTGATAATTTATAGGCCCTAGAAATGTGTGTATTAAATGTGATACAGTAGGCTATAATATATTCATAAATAGGCATTATGCTTATTGTTTAACAGAATTTTACAAATAATGTTTATTTTAAGTTATGAGAGAATAAAAATAATATATATATATATATATATATATATATATATATATATATATATATATATATATTTTTTTTTTTTTTTTTGTCCTAAGCAAAATAGCAATAAATAAATTTTCTGATTTCTCTTTATGGTATTGCCATTTAGAGAGTGAAGGCCACCTAATATAAAGTGGGACCAAAATAGTATTCTTTGGTTTTATTACTCTGTATTTTGTACTCGCTTACATTTTGTACGCTTGTGCTGTTTTTCCTCTTCGTTCTATTTTCCACGTGCTGCACTTGTTTTTCCAAATCTTGCAGTTCAAGTTTCATGTAAATTAGGGTGGCCTTTAGCATCACCATTGGTTCTCTAGTTCTAGCCTCACAGCGTCACTTTTATGTTATGGCTATTGCTGTTGTCTTTTGCACAAGAGAATATAAACGTATGCTATATTTTCTCATGAATTACAGTTAAAGATATGCCATCACAGTTGTTTAGATAATTTTATATTGCTCGTAATTTTGTCAGGTATTGTTTTCCTGTAAATTGATTTGTAGCTTTTGTCTTCCTTGTACAGTATGGAACGAGTTGACGAGTGTTGGTTTTATAGATCATCACATTTTGTGTAGCACTGAGATTATAAAATTATCACAATTATCACGCAATATCACGCAAGCAAGAGTGTTTTCCCCAATATTAGAGTTATTGCAGATGTTTATTGAGCTGTTGTATAAATCAATATAACAATGTTAATTTTGAGTGAGTTTTAAACACAATATTGAGAATATTTTCTCTTTTCGCACTATTTTGACGAAAAGAGTTCCAAACAAAGCCACAGAAGAACGCCGTTGCTCATCTCCAAGCAACACAGCAGTGTTTTATTAATGAATTCCTGATTTAAATGAGACGTTTGAATGAATGACTTGCGTGATAAAGACAGTACCTTGTTACCATCTACAGTAAAACAGCCAGTTTTACTTTCATATTTAATCTATAACATGGATGGGAAATGACGGTCCTAAGTGCAGAGTTTAGCTCCAACCCTAATCAAACACACCTGAACCATTTTCATGTTACTGTATTCAAAATTGAAGCTATGTTTAAAACATTAATCTTATAGTATTATGCAATTATGTAGCTAAATAGATAAATGTGTATATACAGATACATGATATAAATAGATACATGAATACATGTAGCTGTAAATAAACAATAAATCACTGCATATCAAATCCACCTGGTTGCTGTAACCATCTCCTCAGACTGTAACACTATAATTTTCATTAATCTGTTGTGAAATCTGGTGTAGTCAATGCAGAAATTGTACATTCAGTCTTATAATTAATTTACCAGGTTACCTATGATCGTTTAACAACAACATTTAAGAAAATATTTGAGGATGGTGCATGTCATAGTAACAGATCACCAGGTAGGCTATGAGCAGTGAGAGGTCAAATTCCTAAAGTCTTCAGATGGGTACACTGGCAGTTTTTAATGTATTTTTTTAGAAGAAATGTAACGCGTCAAAACTGCATTTACAGTAGCCTTAGCATATTAACATCATGAGCCATGTAATATTTTTTGACACTAAACGCCATAAAGATTAATAATCATACTAAGAATGCAAATAGAAAGAGAAGTATGCACATTAAAAAGAGAAGTATCTCATGCATCTCAAAAAGTGGAATTTAATTATTTGTATATGTCCATAGGTCAGATGGCTTTACAGATTGAAAGTGAGCATAATGTGAGCATCAGTAGCCACGATTCGCACTGGAGTGGCGTCCACTCCCCTCTTCAATTTATTGGCTAGAGGAGGATTTGTTGATCTAGAGTTCTAGAGGACCAATGGTGATGCTTATACCCATACATGAATATGCCAAGTTCTAGTCAAAATTCATAAAACAGATTTGAAAGAGGAAAATTATCATTCAGTTGTTAATTATTTTGACCCGGATGCTTGTAGCTGCAGTGTTTTATTAAAGTCCCTGTGAAACTAAATTGACCCTATTTATTTACACCACAATACTAGTAATCGTCACTAATTAATTTGTGCAAGTTAATCCACAGAATTTGGAGTGGTGTTCCTCTTTGATCATATCAGTATAACGGCTTGGGCAGAACATCCTTAACCACTCCTCTCCAATTATCAGACTGCTGTGAGCTAGAGATGGCGAGGATGTGCACTAAAATCAAGCCCCAACCTCTTTTTTTTTCTCATTCAGTATTGCATTTAATTCCGAAATACACAACTTCCAGTTCACACAGACTTCAAGTTCATTGCTGTTTGCCTCATTTATTCTGTGTGTCATTACAGACTGTGGGCCATGTTTGAGTCTCTCAGGAGAGGAAGTACACAAACAGGCATCCCACTGCAATGACAGGAAGACTGCTTCAAAGAGAGTTCAAGAGTTGAGCTCTGAACTTTTCTTTGCTGTCTTTGTGAAGGTATGTATCATAGGAAAGATGCTCAAGAGGTCAGGTTTTATTTATCATTTGCTTGCAAAAATCTTCAGTGTATGTAAATGGTAATAAAGTAAACATTGAACAAATTGAAGCAAAATACATTTGATATGTATTTGTAAGCATAGTTGTTTTTGATCTGCAAAGGCAGAAATGATGTTGGTAAACAAACCATTTATTTATGAGTGTGTTGTTGTTTGTAGGAGTGTGGTCCTCTGGATTCAGAGGCTATGGTTATGGGGGTTTTGGACCAGTCCTTTGATGTGCTTGTGCTTCGCTACGGGGTGCAGAAACGAATCTACTGTAATGTACGTATGACTTATTCAACTATTTACATTGGTGTCATTTTCCCCCTTATTTGACCATAAGAGTCATGAAAAGGCATGTGAATGCAATGGCCTATCAGAGGTCTTTAAAGGGGTCATGAGCTGCTTTTCTTCATAATGTTCCCTGAGGTCTACTTATAATGTTAGCAATTTTTTTTTGTTTAGATTTTTATACATAAAAAAAAAACAATTTAGAAGTAATAGGCTATTTTCTATCTTGTTTTTGACCCTCTCTTTGAAACACTCCATTTTGATAGGTGTGCCGCATTAAAGTCAATGCCCACGGCTATGATTGGGCATTTTTGCTGTATTTTTTCACCCAAAAATGAAAATGATCCCATTATTTACTCACCCTCAAGCCATCCTAGGTGTATATGACTTTCGTTTTCAGACAAACACAATTGGAAAAACACAACAAAAAAAAAAAAAAATGCCCTGGCTCTTCCCAGCTTTATAATGGCAGTGAATGGTAAATGAGATTTTGAAGTTGTCTTTATATATATGTTTTGTATGTAGGCGGCAGTCGGCCGTGAGGGGCTGCCGCCTTTATTGTGTTTTGTTTTGTTTTTAGGCGGCAGTCGTCCGTGAGGGGCTGCCGTCGACGTTATGGTTTGTTTTATTTTTGATTAAAGTTTTTAAAATGTTCGCCGGTTCCCGCCTCCTTCTTCCCTATACACGTGAACGCGTTACATTGGTGCCGAAACCCGGAAGGAAGAAGGAGGTGGGAACCGGCCATGTCGTCGCTCCTCCTTTTATACTCCCGTCACTCCTCCATGAGGCGAGGCCGGTGTGGCGCACAGCTGACGCACAGCTCTCACGGTCCCCCGCCTCGCCACATACACACACTCACCTAAAGGATTATTAGGAACACCTGTTCAATTTCTCATTAATGCAATTATCTAATCGACCAATCACATGGCAGTTGCTTCAATGCATTTAGGGGTGTGGTCCTGGTCAAGACAACCTCCTGAATTCCAAACTGAATGTCAGAATGGGAAAGAAAGGTGATTTTAAGCAATTTTGAGCCTGGCATGGTTGTTGGTGCCAGACGGGCCGGTCTGAGTATTTCACAATCTGCTCAGTTACTGGGATTTTCACGCACAACCATTTCTAGGGTTTACAAAGCATGGTGTGAAAAGGGAAAACATCCAGTATGCGGCAGTCCTGTGGGCGAAAATGCCTTGTTGATGCTAGAGGTCAAAGGAGAATGGGTCGACTGATTCAAGCTGATAGAAGAGCAACTTTGACTGAAATAACCACTCGTTACAACCGAGGTATGCAGCAAAGCATTTGTGAAGCCACAACACGCACAACCTTGAGGCGGATGGGCTACAACAGCAGAAGACCCCACCGGGTACCACTCATCTCCACTACAAATAGGAAAAAGAGGCTACAACTTGCACGAGCTCAGCAAAATTGGACAGTTGAATTGATTGGCAAGTGTTTAATTGGCTTTGTGAAGTTTTCTGTGATCAGTTCTTGTGAAAACATGGTCTTCAGGGTAAATATTGAAGTTTGCTGTCACTTTGCTGCAGTTGTTCTGTGGTGTTTGGGTTTTGATTAGGGTTTGATTTAGGGTTAGTGGCATGTAATTAAGCATAATGTACTATTATTACTATGGTAATTACATGTAACATGTATAACAAGGACACTGAAATAAAGTGTTCCTGACTGTTGTTCTTAAAATATGCAACAATTGGGCAATGTTTGTTTCTTCACTGTAGCCTACACAAATTTATCCATATAATAATGGATGTTCACATTATTTTGCCCAAACCCTGTAGAGTAGAGATCTGTGAGAGAAGTATATTTAAAAACAGAGGTGGAGATTTTCTGTTGAAATTTGCAGCATCTATGCTATAGTTTAGCTTGTATGTAATGCAGGAACAATACCTAATTTTCCAAACACATTAGGCCTCAAATAATACAGTCTTGTGTTCATCTCCCATGATAAAAATTATATATGAAAGATAGGAACATTTTACATTTTTTCCTTATCACAAGTCACTTTTGCCTACCGCCAAGTTACTTTTAGATTAAGATGGCAAGTTTTTATATCAAGTTGTTTGACCACTATACCCTAGGATATGACTTTTATACCCTGATTTTTATAACCAATTTATTGTTGCAATGTTAGTAGCAAATGTTTACTCTTTCTCTGTGTTATCTGGACTAAAGAAGTTCATGCTCTTTGAACAATACAAAAACTAAAAAGGAGTTAAGTATTTCCTACTCAAGCAAGGCAGTATTTGACTGGCCAAAGTCTTCAATAGGAGCAGACTGAGAGTGGCCTTGGGCGGCAGGTTTTCCTACCTATTTGGAAAAAGGGAAGACAACAGCACCTATCCGTTTTCTTTGTGTCTGGTAGCACAGATTTTTCAATTTATTTAATTTTTTGCCTTTCTACCACATAGGCAGCCAAGTTTAATTAAAAGCCATTTTGCCAGCTGTGAATACCCCTTTAAATCCATTGAATGTAATGTGGTATGAAGCTGAGCTATAAACCAACACACTATACATGGCCACAACAGAAAAAGCATTCATTCATTTTTAATAATGCATTAAATAATAAATAACATGCTTTCTTTTTCTTGAAGTCTTTAGAGGGACTAAAGGCGGGCAACTTCCGTAAAGTGGGAAAGAGACCAGAGATGACGCTTTTTTGGGAAACCGGCGACCCGAGCAAGGAGTTCATACAACAGGTGCGCTACCTCATGCAGCTTTCTTTTGTTTGCTAACAACCTCATTTTCTCAATATGTTACATTGGTGGGTTTATAATGAGTGCAGTTACAAGCACAATGTTTACAATTTCAAAATGTTTTGAGAAAAATCTGTTTAATCATGAAGATGTGCTTTTACATTTGTAACAGAAGCAGCACATTTGCTGATGAGCAAACCACATAACAATGTTCTTAACCACTCAGAATCTAGCAGCCACATAGTAATACATAAAAACACTCAGAACATCCTAACCATTTCCAAATTACTAATTATTTACTTAGCATTTTTATAATATAAATGAAAAAGTTTTGTTTTTTTTTAAGTAAATTTGAATCCATTTTAGTGTTGCCAGCATTTCAGTGTTTTGCGGGGTGGATGTGCCAATCAATAATCTCTCCCTGGGCACCAACAATGTCTGGATTGGCCCTGAGCTAAAACCACTTTAAACATCATAGAAACTGCATATCAACACCTAAGCTACATCTTAGAACATCCTAGCAATCACAGATCATGGTTATTATTTATTTTTTTCAGTGGATAATGGCGTGTTGTCTTCTTCTGCAGGAGATCTCCATCTTCACCCTGTTGAATGTTCAGCTGAAGGCAGATAGAGCTCCTATGAAATACAGTGCTGTGCTCAAGAGACCCTCAGCACTAGTATGAATTAGCCCAACACATTATTTATTTTTTCTGCAGGTTTATTCTTAACCAAACTGAAGTATAAGTAGTGATGAAGGCTTATCCTCTGCACCAGACTGATACATGAACTCCTTTTTATGTGATTTTATTTGACTTTTATAGGATTTTGTTCTGAAATCTGCCAAATGCACATTTCTTTTAATTTGGGAATGTTAAGTGTTCAAGTTGAAATATTTTGCTTTAGCCTCAGGATGTTAAGTGAAGGTTTTTTGTTCAGGGATTGTGTCATACATTTAAATATCTCTATTTTGAAACTAAATTAAATTCACCCTCATTCAGAGAATAGTTTCCAAAGTAAATATTAGTTATTTTGTTTTGATGCCAATATTTTAACACGTTCACCATTGTGTGCTTTGTAACATTTGGGCATTATTTTTGTTCTGCCTTAAACCTTTTAGTATATGCAGCCTTTGTATTAGAGATAATCACTTCAGAAATGTCATTTGTCAACTTTAGAAGTTGCAGATATGTTAATGATTATTTTGTTTTCCCAATGGGAAGCATTGACCCCTTAACAAAGATACCAGTTTAATAAGTGATTTTGGACTATATAGTAGCTTGACTGAGTGATTGCTTTGTTTTGTTGCAAATACTGGATCTGTTATGTTTTTAAATAGGACCTTTGTGTGAATCATTTGTTAGCTATTGATAGATGCTTTTAATTATTTTCAATAATTATTTGTATAGCATCAATTCTTTTGGGACCACACCATATGAAGAAAACATCTGGCAGAAAATCTTTTCTTTACAATCACTCCATCGCTGGCTTCTGATGTATGTAAAGGTACTTGCCCCATACACTTGAATACTGTTTTGCATACACTGAACGTCTATTTGATGTCTTAAAGTGAATGTTTTAAAGTGTAATTTTTCTAATTTTATGCATTTAATTTAATGTCTTCATATGCTTATTTTTGCACATGGATTTTCAGTGATTGTTTCAGATATATCAACTATTTACTTTTAAACTATTGATCTAGCACACAGTGTCTTCTCTACTGTATAGTGTGATATGCCATCCTTGGGACCAGTATAAAACTCTAAAGCAGACAATGACTATATAACACATCAGAAAGACTAGAAAAAGGCAGCTGGGCTTAACTTCATTTAAATCATTAAGTTCAGTTTGTTTGTTTTACAACAACTGCTGTGTAAATTAAGTGAAAACAGTTGTAAGGTTGGAAAACGCCAGTATCCATGTATAAAATGTTTTAAATCTGCATATGGTGTTTAATTAGAGAGTTATGTTGAAAGTAATCCATTAGGGTTTGAATTTGATGTTTGTGCACATTTGTTGTAACTTTGGTCTAAAAATGCAGTCCTAAAATATAAGCAATGTGAGTAATGGGGGAAAACCTGTGGTGTTTGGCAAATTAATATGGTTAAGTGTGATAGTGACTGCAAAACTAATAAAAAACACTTCCACAAAGTCTCCTCCACCCTTTTTGCAAAACAGCACTTTATACAAAACGGATTGTTTCAAAGTAGCTTTACAGTGATAAACAGGAGAGTTCTGACAGGCAATAGCATCATTGTTCAGCTCTCATCCAATAGTGTCAGTGCAGTCAAATCAATAATACTGCTGAATTCTGCTAAACTAAATACTGCTAAACTCTATTGGAGTAAGGCAACACATGTCAGGACCCACTCATCGCCTTAATCATACGTTAGACCTAATATTGTCACATGGAATAAATGTTGATACCGTTGAAATTCTGCAGCAGAGCGACGACATCTCAGATCATTACCTAGTATCATGTATACTTAATTTAGCTAAAGCTGCAAAGCCGTCCCCTCACTTCAAATATGGCAGAACTATCACTGCCGCCACTAAAAATTGCTTTTTAAATAATCTTCCTCATCAGTTTCATCTCCTCAGCATCCCAGATAGCCTAGAGGAACTCGATTTTGCAACAGAAACTATTGACTCTCTTTTTTCCAGCACTTTAGACACAGTTGCTCCCCGGCGCTTAAAGAAGATTAAAAAAAATAGTCAAACGCCGTGGTACAACGAGCACACCCGGGCCCTTAAAGCAGCCAGAAAAATGGAGCGCAGCTGGAAGAAAACAAAATTAGAGGTTTTTCGTAATTCATGGAAAGAGAGCATGATCGCATACCGAAAGGCCGTTAAAAACTGCTAGATCTGCTTATTTCTCGACTCTCTTAGAAGAAAACAAACACAGCCACTGTATCAAATAAATACCTAGGGTTAAGTTAACCAAAAATAAAGCTTCTACTTCTGATGGTTGTAAACAGCACAGCAGTAATGACTTTATGAACTTTTTTACGTGTAAGATCGATAATATTAGGAAGAAAATTATAACCATGCAGCCGTCTACTACAGTGTCACATGAGACAGAGCATTGTTGTGTCACTGAGAAAAAATTACATTCATTCACTGCTATAGGAGAGGAAGAATTGGCTAAACTCGTTAAATCATCTAAATCAACAACATGTATGCTCGACCCTATACCGACTAGGCTATTAAAAGAGATGCTACCAGAGGTCATAGATCCTCTTCTTAATATCATTAACTCATCTTTGTTATTAGGATATGTACCGAAAACTTTTAAGTTGGCTATTATCAAACCACTTATTAAAAACCTCAACTTGATCCTACAGAATTAGTCAATTATAGGCCGATCTCAAATCTACCCTTCCTGTCAAAAATACTGAAAAAGGCAGTGTCTTCACAATTATGTTCCTTTTTTAGAAAGAAATGGTATCTGTGAGGATTTCCAGTCAGGATTTAGACCGTATCATAGTACTGAGACTGCTCTCATCAGAGTTACAAATGATTTACTCTTATCATCCGATCGTGGTTGTATCTCTCTATTAGTGTTACTCGATCTTAGCGCTGCATTCGATACTATCGACCACAACATTCTTTTGAATAGACTCGAAAATTATGTTGGCATTAGTGGAACTGCATTGGCATGGCTTAAATCATACTTATCTGACCGTTATCAGTTTGTAGCAGTAAATGAAGAGATGTCACACCGATCACAAGTTCAGTATGGAGTACCGCAGGGCTCAGTGCTAGGACCGTTGCTCTTCACCCTGTACATGCTACCACTGGGAGATATCATTAGGAAGCATGGCGTTAGTTTTCACTGTTATGCTGACGATACTCATCTCTATATTTCTTCACGCCCTGACGAAACTTACCAATTCACAAGATTAACGGAATGCATAGCTGATATAAAACATTGGATGTCTAGTAATTTCCTGCAACTTAATTCAGAAAAAAATGAATTTTTAATTATTGGACAAAAAAACTCTGCAAGTAGTAACTTAGAATACTGTCTAACACTCGATGGCTGCTCTGTCAAGTCCTCGTCGTCAGTTAGGAACCTGGGTGTGCTCTTTGATACCAATCTTTCATTTGAAAGCCACGTTTCTAACATCTGTAAAACTGCATTCTACCATCTTAAAAATATATCTAAATTACAGCAAATGCGTTCAATGCAAAATGACAGTTAGTTCATGTGTTCATGACCTCAAGGCTAGATTATTGTAATGCACTACTGGGTGGTTGCCCTACACGCTTAATAAACAAACTCCAGCTGGTCCAAAACGTAGCAGCTCGAGTTCTTACTAGAACAAGGAAGTATGACCATATTAGCCTGGTTCTGTCAACACTGCACTGGCTCCCTATTAAACATCGTATAAATTTTAAAATCTTGCTTATTACTTACAAAGCACTAAATGGTTTAGCTCCCCAGTACTTGAGTGAGCTCTTAACACATTATACTCCATCACGTCTATTGCGGTCTCAAAACTCTGGCCAGTTGATAATACCTAGAATATCAAAATCAACTGCAGGTGGTCGATCCTTTTCCTATTTAGCACCTAAACTCTGTGTAGTGTATGGACGGTGCTCATAAATTATCAACGGACCAATACTTTGATTAGTTATAATGACTCAAACAAGACCGGCGCCGTGAAGTCTACAGACTGACAGGTTAACGGTGCTAAAAGGATACAAACCATGCCTCGTGCAGCTCACCGTCATAAACAGCCCCTCCCCCACACATACCAAAGGACATCCGAACAGATTATATGACTTTTAACTTAGTTATGTTTCATTTTAGGTGTGTTGTGGTCCCTGTACGTATGCATGCTTTTTGTTATAACCATTTTAGATGTGTTTGATGGGTTAGAAACTTATAGCCAGTGAATGCTTAAGGAAGAATGACGTCAATCCTCGCCGTTCCTTTAACTCTTAAGTTAAACTCCCCATGCTTGGTCTCAAAATCTTTGTCTCGCAATTTGTAGGCCAGCTAGGTGTGTTGTGGGGTACTATGATGCATCAGACTCTTTCTTTCATGCCAAAACCCCAAAGTCTGCGTACCAAAGGCAGACTTGGGGGTTATCTAAGAGAGCCATAAAACATGTTAATGAGGCGAGGCCCAAGACAAAGGGAGATTTCCCGCTTCTGAGTTCCTTCGCTCTGATTGGCTGTTCCGACAAAAGAGGCGTGCCCCGTCGCGGCCCTTTAAAAATGGGCCACAGACGCTTCTCCGGTCTCGTTTTTCTCTCTTCGTTTTGCTTCCTGTTGCCACCTCTTTTGGCTTTCCTCTTCCTCTTCGCCATCTTCCAACGGATCTCATCACACAAAGGAACCAAAGTTGAATTTCCCGCGGACTCCAAGGAACCACCCGGCAAGATTGAAACACGGACCGGATCGCGGAATTCCCCTAAACGCACGAGCTCACAACCAAGGAAACATATGCAAGTATCCCTTAAGCTGTCGTTATAAAGTTTTAAGCTTATACCAATAAGCTGGACTGATTCCTTTCTTGTGCTCATAGGTTGTGTCGATAGTATCAGTATCTCTCTCTCTCTCTCTCTCTCTCTCTCTCTCTCTCTCTCTCTCTCTCTCTCTCTCTAATTAATCGTTAATTTGTGTATGTTTGTTTATTGTTTGTTGATTTTATTAAAATATATATATTCACACGTGATTGCGCTTGGTTTGCTCATACATAGGTCACTTTTACGTTGAACCGACCCTGTTACAAATTAAAAGAAAGATATTTCTCCTGGCCAGAGAAACGTCGTTTTAAGAGTTATTAAAAGGGAGATAGTTGGTGGACAATTATCCGTCCTTTGAACTCAATTCTAGAATCAAAGAAATTTCTAAAAGTTGAATCAAGCCCTAGATATTAATAATTGTTTTAATCCGTTTTAATCAATTGTTAATATCAAAATTCCCCTCTGTGCCAATTTATGCATATTTGATCGTAACACGATTAAACGCATGCATAAATCCCGCACCATTTCCCCTGGGGCTAGATATTAGCTACATCTGGAACAGTCTTCCTAGCATTGTTCGGGAAGCAGACACAGTCAGTTTAAATCTAGACTAAAAACACATCTCTTTACTATGGCATACACACAGAACATTATCAATTTCTGTTATTCAAATCAGTTAAATGATTGTTAGGCTGCATTAACTAGGTCAGCTGGAACCGGGAACGCTTCCCATAACACCTGATGTACTCGTTACATCATAAGAATGGCATCTACGCTAATGTTAGTCTCTCTGTTTATCCCAAGGTTTACTGCAGTCAGCCGGATCCGGGCCATATCCAGATCAGATGGTGGACCTGCACCTGGACATGACCAACGCATCCCTGAAGTGTCTGCAGAGAGCGTGTCAAATAAACTCCCCCTGTAAAGGCCGCATCGACATGACATCCTCAATAAACCCGTCTCCAGCGTGACGACTCCAATCTTTCTAATAATCATATGAATATCTATTTACCTAATATGACTTAAGACCTGAAATGTTGCCAGAATTATAATCATACACTGTTTGTTCGTCGGCCAGAGGAGAACTGGCACTCCGACTGAGCCTGGTTTCTCCCAAGGGTTTTTTTTTTTTCTCCATTCTGGCCCTGAATGAATTTTGGTTCCTTGCCACCATTGCCTTTGGCTTTTGGCTTGCTCAGTTGGGGACACCTACATTTCAACTATATTACCGATCTGCCCGCATTGACACTATATGATACTTGAAATTAGCTGGATAACATCACCGTTTTCACCAGAGCGGCTGTACAGCCAAATCAAATTCTGTTGCATTATTTTCCTGCTAACACTGTGAAGCTGCTTTGAAACTATTGGACTTGTAAAAAGCGCTATATAAATAAAGGTGATTTGATTATCGCTAAGAAAGTATGTTATTTTCACTTAGTGTAAATAGAATCTAGTTGCTATTAACACTTAGTGTAAATAGCATCTGCCCACAAAAAAAAAAAAAAATTTGCTCAATTTAGGCGGATAATGTTTTTATCCAATAAGAAGACATGCTTAAACTATGATGGAAACACATTTACCACATAAATCCCTTGATTTGCCTCAACAAAGGATGAGACTGATAACTGGATTCATTGAAATCATTATACGGGGTTGGTTGTAACATGTTTAATGAATTGTTACTATCCCCATCCCAAACAGCTGTAACATGTAACTGTTTTATGTGGGTTTGAAGTTGGCATGAATGCAAAGCATCAAATTAAACTATAGAAACAGCTACTTCAGGTTATGTAAGTGAAATCCTTTTATCTACAATACAATGATTGTTAGGCAAAAAATAATCTTGATTAAAAAAAAACTTTCTTTCCTGAAAATTATTGTTTGGTCATAAAATCGACAATGTTGCTCACAATCATATTCCACTTCTCATGTGAACTCAAAGGTTGGAGTGTTTGTATGGCAAGCCATTTTAGCATTAATTGCCCCGGGGTAAAACTATTGTTTGTTTCAGAGCAACAGTGAACAATTCTTGAATGGAAAATGTTCAGATAATCTTAAATACTGAAAGCACTCTTTGTTTATTGCTTGTAATATGTTTCTTTGTTCCTCTTTATTATTTACTAGCCTACTTGCTTTTATATTTTGAACTTCTTAACATTAAAATTGTTTTAATAAAAATCTTTAACATTTATTAATTAATATTAATTATTATTTTTAAAAGTACTTATAATTACATATGTAATTAAATTAAATATAAAGATTTTAAGATTTTCAAGTCTGTAAACTAATTAATTAATAAAGGAAAACAAATTCAAGAATCATTTTGCAATCGGATCGTGAATCCCAAAATCGAATCGAATCGGATTGTGAGGTGACTAAAGATTCCCACCCCTAATAAATAGTATGTGACATTAGTTATTTTCAATACTATTTAAGATAAATAGATAAGGATAAGGTGGAGAGGGCAGAGGATAAGGCAGATAAGGTGGATAGTATGCACATTGGGACGCAGGGCATGTCATTTGCTTTGATTCTACAAACCCGATTCCAAAAAAGTTGGGACACTGTACAAATTGTGAATAAAAAAAGGAATGCGATAATTTACAAATTTCATAAACTTATATTTTATTCACAATAGAATATAGATAACATATCAAATGTTGAAAGTGAGACATTTTGAAATGTTATGCCAAATATTGGCTCATTTTGGATTTTATGAGAGCTACACATTCCAAAAAATTTGGGACAGGTAGCAATAACAGGCCGGAAAAATTAGTTTGAGTTTGAAGTTATCATCATCTACAGTGCATAATATCATCCAAAGATTCAGAGAATCTGGAACGATCTCTGTGTGTAAGGGTCAAGGCCGGAAAACCATACTGGATGCCTGTGATCTTCGGGCCCTTAGACGGCACTGCATCACATACAGGAATGCTACTGTAATGGAAATCACAACATGGGCTCAGGAATACTTCCAGAAATCATTGTCGGTGAACACAATCCACCGTGCCATTCGCCGTTGCCGGCTAAAACTCTATAGGTCAAAAAAGAAGCCATATCTAAACATGATCCAGAAGCGCAGGCGTTTTCTCTGGGCCAAGGCTCATTTAAAATGGACTGTGGCAAAGTGGAAAACTGTTCTGTGGTCAGACGAATCAAATCAAAAAAGTTATTTTTGGAAAACTGGGACACCATGTCATCCGGACTAAAGAGGACAAGGACAACCCAAGTTGTTATCAGCGCTCAGTTCAGAAGCCTGCATCTCTGATGGTATGGGGTTGCATGAGTGCGTGTGGCATGGGCAGCTTACACATCTGGAAAGGCACCATCAATGCTGAAAGGTATATCCAAGTTCTAGAACAACATATGCTCCCATCCAGATGTCGTCTCTTTCAGGGAAGACTTGCATTTTCCAACATGACAATGCAAGACCACATACTGCATCAATTACAACATCATGGCTGCGTAGAAGAAGGATCCGGGTACTGAAATGGCCAGCTTGCAGTCCAGATCTTTCAACATTTGGCGCATCATAAAGAGGAAGATGCAACAAAGAAGACCTAAGACAGTTGAGCAACTAGAAGCCTGTATTAGACAAAAATGGGACAACATTCCTATTCCTAAACTTGAGCAACTTGTCTCCTCAGTCCCCAGCTGTTCCTTATATGTACATTTAACTTTTCCGGCCTCTTATTGCTACTGTCCCAACTTTTTTGGAATGTGTAGCTCTCATGAAATCCAAAATGAGCCAGTATTTGGCATGACATTTCAAAATGTCTCACTTTCAACATTTGATATGTTATCTATATTCTATTGTAAATAAAATATAAGTTTATGAGATTTGAAAATTATTGCATTCCTTTTTTATTCACAATTTGTACAGTGTCCCAACTTTTTTGGAATCGGGTTTGTAAATGAATCAACTATTTTGAACTAATCATTTGAAAGAATGATTCAATGAATCACTCATTAAGAGAGGGTTGGGCTGCCACCTACTGGTGGTTTTAGACAGGCCTAAACCAGCCAGCACAAAAACACAATCAGCTAAATACTGCCTTATCCTTGCCGGGGAAAAAAAAAAAATTCCCACAAATATAAGGAACATGCTGAAATGTATAGAGAGTCAAAGGTTAGTTTTACAGAAAATTGTATATTCCAATTAACTAAAGGCGTGAGAATGTTGTATTTAAGGGTGTTCAGAATTGAGGCATGGGGGAACAGCGAGTAGTATTGGAGCTTAATGCAAAAGTTGTTAATGCTGCTTGAGCATGAGAAACTTCAGTCTCCAACAGTTAGTGATAGAAGGTGGTGCTAGTTTTAGTACCTCAACAGTTCTAGTTTTTAGACTGTTTTTGTAACCTTTGTTTTTATTTTTGCTCTTATCCATTTTTTTGGACCTTTGATTCTTACTAGTAACAATTCAATTAGAGATCTCTCTTTATTATCTTTAAATATTTCACTTACATAACCTGAAGTAACTGTTTCTATAGTTTAATTCAATTAGAGAGCTCTCTAATCATAATTGTTACCAGGGCCAGATTTATTATTACAATATACACTCACCTAAAGGATTATTAATTTCTCATTAATGCATTTATCTAATCAACCAATCACATGGCAGTTGCTTCAATGCATTTAGGGGTGTGGTCCTGGTCAAGACAATCTCCTGAACTCCAAACTGAATGTCAGAATGGGAAAGAAAGGTGATTTTAGCAATTTTGAGCGTGGCATGGTTGTTGGTGCCAGATGGGCCGGTCTGAGTATTTCACAATCTGCTCAGTTACTGGGATTTTCACGCACAACCATTTCTAGGGTTTACAAAGAATGGTGTGAAAAGGGAAAACATCCAGTATGCGGCAGTCCTGCGAGCGAAAATGCATTGTTGATGCTAGAGGTCAAAGGAGAATGGGTCGACTGATTCAAGCTGATAGAAGAGCAACTTTGACTGAAATAACCTCTCATTACAACCGAGGTATGCAGCAAAGCATTTGTGAAGCCACAACACGCACAACCTTGAGGCGGATGGGCTACAACAGCAGAAGACCCCACCGGGTACTACTCATCTCCACTACAAATAGGAAAAAGAGGCTACAATTTGCACGAGCTCACCAAAATTGGACAGTTGAAGACTGGAAAAATGTTGCCTGGTCTGATGAAACATTCAGATGGTAGAGTCAGAATTTGGCGTAAACAGAATGAGAACATGGATCCATCATGCCTTGTTACCACTGTGCAGGCTGCTGGTGGACAGTCTGAGGTGCAACCTGACAACATTGGATGGACTGAAAATTAATGTCCCAGAGGTGTTTTATTGGATTTAGGTCAGGCGAGCATGGTGGACATTCAATGGTATCCATTCCTTCATCCTCCAGGAACTGCCTGCATACTCTCACCAAATGAGGCCGGGCATTGACGTGCACCAGGAGGAACCTAGGACCCACTGCACCAGTATAGGGTCTGACAATGGGTCCTAGGATTTCATCCCGATACCTAATGGCAGTCAAGGTGCCATTGTCTAGCCTGTAGAGGTCTGTGGGTCCCTCCATGGATATGCTTCCCCAGACCATCACTGAACCTCCACCGAACCGGTCATGCTGAACGATATTACAGGCAGCATAACGTTCTCCCTTTCACGTCTATCACATGTGCTAAGGGTGAACCTGCTCTCATCTGTGAATAGCACAGGCCGCCAGTGGTGGACCTGCCAATTCTGGTGTTCAATGGCAAATGCCAAACAAGCTGCAATTGCAAAATGCAAAATTATGCAAAATGCAATTATGACGCATAATGCTGCGAACATTTTAAGCTATGACATCTTACCATAAATGCAGGTTTACTCGTGTCATTAAGGTAATAACTCAAAGTTGGGAGTGTTGTAATAGCAAGAGATCTGTGATGGTGATATTCTGCTGTTTTCAGTGATGAGTGCCTGCAGTCAATAGTTCTTTTAAAAATGTAGAAAATATTGCACAAGACATGAGTACAAATCCTTACTGACTTTATATGTGTTCGTTTGGGAATGAAGGCTAACACAATTTAATCCACAGCATGCACATCTCAGCATTATCCTACTTTATGATATAGAATAGGACAAACTCCTTCTTGAGTCTTCTCTGCATACCTTATGTCACTTTTACACGTGCCCCAGCTACATTTTTATATTCATACTTTTGAATTACTTCTGTATAAAGCAGTGTAAAATGACCGAAGATGTAGGACCTTTATTATACAATTCTTAGACAAAATGGCTGATGACAACAGCTTCCAAGGTAGGATTGGTTAATAAAATTAATGCAATAAATATTCTAGATATCTACATTGAAATTCTTCCCAGTCACAAAGCTAAATGCATATCCCCAAAGAAAGATCTTCCTTGTCAAAAATCTGAATGAGATCCATAATTAAATTGCAGATATCTTTAAATGAGATTTGACTAGGAAGAATTCCAGTTCAATGAAGCCTATTTCTTAAGTTTTGCCTGGTCAAAAATCCTTTTGAATTAATATCTTAATTACATATACTACAAGTCAAAATTGCAGAATAGATATCTGGAATTGGGATTTTGACTAGTCAAAGCTAAATTACGATTAGTGGAGCCATGTAGACTGGGTAAACCCAGCCTGATCTGCCGGCGATTTGATTTCGCCCTGCAGCTCAATCTGGAAACCTGTACATTAATTTATCCTGCTTCTGTTACACATTTGCGGGAACCAATCACAGACTGGCTTATCCACCTGGCGCACTGTTGGCGGGCTTAATGCAATGACGGATAGAGAAGCGATGGATTGATGCAGTTGATCACGCCTCTTGTGGTCTGATTGGTTGAAGGACTATCCAATTGCGTATGTCATTTGAATTATATCACGCCTCTTGTGCAGTAGAAAATACATAGCAGACTCCCCAGACCAATGTTCAATCTTAAAAGATTGAGCTTGGTCTGGTGACCAAAAGCCAGGGGCATTTAGTGCTAATACGGCTTGCCATAGGCTAACGTCATGTTGCTTAAACACGTAGCCTATGAGAGAAGCCTTCACTGTAGTAAGACTGGTATCTCCGCTAGTCGGATGGGGCGCACCGCTACTATATTATGTGGGATGCTTCATCATAAGAGACGATACACGTTCAAATAAATACCATGACCGTATTAGCAATAAATGCCACCGACTGCACTGTAAATGCGTTGCATTTCGTGCGTTAAACGCAGACAATTTGTAAATCGTATTTTTTTTTGTATTTGTGCGCTATTGGGATTACCTATACAGACATCAGTGCGATTAATAGCCTATAATTATTTCTTAAAAATGAAAGTGACGGTGGATTTTGAGGAATGCCTGAAAGATTCGCCACGTTTCCGGTGAGTCTGATGCTGATATCAATACATACACACGTACATGATGCACAAAAGCTCTATCACTTTCTCCTTATGGATGCAACGGGGTGCGCCTCAAAAGCTAGTGAGCTGCTACCTAGACAGTTCTCCTGGTAACCATATGAGCATATGCTCATGCTGACTAGACGTAGTCAGTTTACCATCTTTCGAGACAATTGTAGAGGGGGTGGGGGTAGTAAAAAAACTCATTGTGTCGGCTCTCTCTGTGCTTTATGTAATTGTGTTATATTCTGCCATTTTATATAAATGATATTCTGACGTGTTTAACCTTGCGTGTTTGATATAGACGAAGAATGATATGACTCGTCGATGTACAGTTATAGTAGTGACATCAATAATACGTGTATCTGAATCTGAATATTGTGGTTGTGTGATGTTATTTCTGTGCACCCCCAGCACATGGATCCTTTACCAGCAACAATATCAGTACTAGGTCTAGTTTTCTTCTCTACAGATAAATACTGCATGAATATGCAGTAAATGTTCATTAAATTCAAATTTATGGTAGCACTTTACCTCACAGTCCTGCTCCCCATGTACATTCTGTGTACTTATTATAGTTATCACAATAACTGAGTAATAAGTCAAGTCGAGTCACCTTTATTTATATAGCGCTTTTTACAATGAAGATTGTTTCAAAGCAGCTTCACGATGGTAACAGGAAAATATTGCAACAGAATTTAAGAGAAAGTAATATAATTAAATATTTAGCTAATATAATAACTAGGTACTAACCCTGAACCTACCCCTAAACCTAGCCTTAAACCCATGTAGTTACCCATGTAGTATTAACCAGTACTTTCTTGGGTAAGTACATGTAAGTGCACGTACTGTAAAATAAAGTGCAACCTTTCGATTGTACAAATTGCCAGATCAATAGCATATTGTGCCAAAGTTATCCCAAGTGTTCATGCAATAACTTACAGTGTAGAAATGGAGACATTCAGTTCATTACTGGACTATCAGTACATATTTTCAAATCACTGATAATGTTCAATAAATGGAGCTAATCAGTTTAGATATTGTGTTTTTACTGAAATATTTTAAAATATGTTCTTGGTTAATTGTCATTACCTGCTTTCTGCTTACTATGCGGTCTCATAGACTTCTTTTGATGTTACATCAACCATATATTAGTCCAAATTTGACCCATATTTCTGGCCAAAGAGTCCTGGAACTTTTTTCTATACTTATAGACTCCTTATTTTTCATCAGCCAGACAGTAGTCCATAATTGACCTACTGAAAATATTTCTGGCCGAAGAGTCTTTGATTTTGAACTTTCTATACATAGTCAATAGCCGCGTTTCCATTACCCTTCAAATTGCGCAAATTGAAATTGCAAATTGAAAAAACGACCAATGGAAACACGTGAATTTCACAAAAATTCCCAGATATTGCAGATTTTGATTCGGCTGTACAGCCGCTCTGGAGAAAACAGTGATGTCATCCAGCTAAGTTCAATTATCATATAGTGTCAATGCAGGCAGATCAGTAATATAGTTGAATATTTAGCGTACCCAACTAAGCAAGCCAAAAGCCAAAGGCAAAAGACAAAATGTGTCCATATTTGGCTTCATATTTCTGGACAAAGAGTTCTCAAAGTATAACTTACAATACTATCTCATAGATTTCTTCTGATGTTATATATCAGCCATATAGTAGTCTAGCAAAGACACTTATATAATCTATCTGTGAAATTTATTCTGTGAATTTAAAACAATTATTTATAAATAAGAATCATAATAATTGCAAACTATTCAACTTAGTGTTGCATAGCACAGACTTTGCAAGTAAAAAAAACAACAAAATCACACTGTACATTAACATGCAAATAACATGCAAACCTCAAAACCCTGGAAACAATGTTTCAGCGGTCTCAAGACCAAGACCAAGCTCAAGATCATTTCCGATTCGCAGGCCTGTCAAATCAGACCTGACATACAGTGTACCTCTGTCCTAATACATTTGAGAAGTGATCAAAATCCCTTTATCAGTATTCAAATCACGGATCACTGGAATTACATCTAAAAGACATCTAAAATGTGCAGTGTTAGGGGTACTCCAGGACCAGGGTTAGGAACCACTGCAGTAAAATACTCAAATGGTGTGGTTTTCAATCCGGTCTAGGGGACCCACTGCTCTGCACATTTTGAATGTCTCCCTTATTTAGCACACCTGGGGTCATATTCATAAAACATCTTAAGGCTAAAAGTAGCATGTAACTTAAAGATTTAGGAGAAACTCTTAAAAATAATGGGCGTGTCAGTCCTAAATTTAGGTCTCCTACATTTTTGCCCTAAGATAATTTACAAAGCATAAAACCAGCTCTTAAAACTGAAAATTTAAGACCCAAATCACACATAATCCTAAAATGCTGTTGCTGGCAATCCACATCAGCAATCCGCCAAAAGACATTGTACACCATTGAGGCAATAGGCGATATAGTCTTGGGTACGGAGCCTTTTCTTCATAAATGCAATAAATATTTTGATTTTGTTGTGGCAATTTTCTAATCAACTTCTGAAATAAGAGACAAATCTTCGTAAATTTAATAAAATGGTTTATTCTTTTGCAAAATAAGAGGCAACGGTCATACAGCCATCCTGAATGTCTGCAGAGCGATGTCTGCCAGACTAAACAGTTGAATTTCCTCTTAAACCCTTCCCAAGGTCAGCATCTCTGCCCCTTTCAGTAATCCACATATCCTCAAATAACCCCATGTGTCTTTCATGCAAACACCGTGGATTTTAAAAGGCAGGCATAGCAAACAGAAAGCACATGCATGATCCTTTGATATATGGATAAATGTGAACTCTCATTCATAATGATTAAAATTAATTTTCTTCTATGATTACATTTTCCTATAACAATTTATAGATTTTAATCTGCAATGACATAACAGGCAAAATTCATTGAATGATGGAGAGTAAAACATTGCGGTCAAGTTGAAAATAATATCCCATCGTCTGTGCTGATAGCCTTGTGGGCAGCTCCGGTGACCCGAGTTTGAGTTCCGGCAAATTCCTTCTCAATTTTCACTCGCAGAGAGGTTGGAGGGATGCAGAAAAATATATGACTCCTTTCGAGCTGATTAGATTGAACATGCTCCTCCCGAACTTTGTTTATAAAATTCATTAATTTATTCATTTGTTGCGAGATGCAGACATGTAAGAGGTTGACAATTAGCTAGCAGAACATTTACTTCTTTAATTAGTGACACTTAGGCCGAGTAAAGACTGCACGATTTTAGGCATGATTTTCACTCGCAGTGAGGTTTTGAGAATTCACTGACAAATACTCGAAATCATTGGCAAAACTCGTTCATGCGAGTGACAATCAATGCAGTGTGAATTATCAAAAACACAGACGTTGCCGATACCTGTGAGATATTTGCCATGTTAAATATCCTGACCTGTCAGCGATTCACCTTGAGTTCATAGTTAAGTAAGCATGTTGACATCATCCATAGCAGCGAGATCGTCTCGGTTACGTATGTAACCCTCGTTCCCTGAGGAGGGAACGGAGACGTAACGTCAGTGGGGGGAATTGGGGGTTTCGCCTAGAAGCCTATCATCTTCGAGATCTAGAAAAACTATCTAGATCCAGTGATCCCATGCGGAATTTGCATAGCGTAACTCTGCCCCACAGTGTGGTTATATAAGGAAGTACGCTGGCACATCGCATTATGTTTACCTGCTGAGGAGCCAAGACTGAACTCTGGCCGTTCCAGCAGTACAGCGGAAGTGGCAGAGGGAAGTTACGTCTCCGTTCCCTCCTCAGGGAACGAGGGTTACATACGTAACCGAGACGTTCCCTTTCGTTCAGTCACTCAGTCAACGTTCGTTCGTTCAGTCCCAATATAATCCCGCCACTCTGCTGTCTTCCAGTGCCCTGCGTAAGCGCGAGCTCTATATATAATTATATATCTATATATATATATATATATATATATATATATATATATATATATATATATATATATATATATATATATATATATATCATTTTTTTTTTTTTTTACTCAAAACACATTTCCTGTAAACTTTTATCTAGGCCTATACTGTTTTTATACTCAACAAGTAGATCTCAAATACAGTTAATTGAATTGTACATTTAATCATAACAAGTCAACAGAGGATTCAACAAAAATACATTATTGAAGTGGGACTAAAATATTTAACAAATTAAATTATTTCATTTGCAAACTGCTCATTGTTACATTTGTGCTGTAGGCAAAAATTGTGGAAATTCTGGCCTTACAGCACCTGTTAGCAGAACAAACTAGATGTTCCCTTTCAATTGGTCACATTCGATGTACGTCGGAACTGACCGACGAATTGGGATCTGTTTTCAGAGGCCAATCTGCTTCAAGTGTTTCTAAGCGAGCCAATGTCCATTGGCATGCGGTCCACGCTCCGCCCGCTGTGCGGGTATAAATACAGAAGTGGAATACCGCATCCTCGCTTTTTACTTCGGAGCCAAACATTACTGCAAGTCAGTGTGTTCCTGCAAAGAGTGACGAAAAACGAGTTAGTGCGAGAGGATTGCTCTGCAGTGTTGGAGAGACGGCACATTACAGTGGCGGTCACGAGTGTGTTATACACAAAACAGCTGTTCTCACAGCTCGCTGGGCATCTCTGAGTGCTTGCAGTGGGCTTGCACTATTGAACTACTGCAAGCCGTGGCCATCTCCCCTGTGTGCCTCGGCACTAATAGAGCAGTTTTTCCTTTTCTAAAAGAGCAACACAGTTTGACCCTGCGTCTTTTTCAAGATGTCATTCAAACCGTGTGTTTCTGGATGCGGTCGTTTCCTGTCCCCAGTTGACGGCCATGATCGTTGTCTCACGTGTTTGGGCATTCAGCACGCTGAGGCAGCTTTCATGAATAACTCATGTTCCCACTGCGGGAACATGACCGTTGCAGTCCTACGGTCTAGGCTCGATTACCTCAAACGGGGTGGAGTCCCATTCCACATCCCCCGATCTAGTGGTCCTCCCTCTGCGAAGCAGAGGGCTGCTACTTTGGTTGATGCCTTTGCTGGAGACCTGAGGGTTACTGTGAGGGCACCCCTGACGGGACACCAAGCCCCTTGGGACCCTCCCCCCTACGCTGCTCGGATTGCTGCATATGAGACTGCTTCAGCACTGGCTTCACGGCCAAGTCCCGAGATGGGCGTGGCAGAGCAGCAAGTACCGGGTCTCAGTTACTCCTTACTGCCGCCAAACCTTCAGCCCGTGGTCGGACCCTTCGTTTCTACAGGTGGGAATGTCCCTAGAACAGGTGTCCAGGCATGCTGTGGTCTTCACGGATGCCTCATCCACCAGCTGGGGGGCCACGTACGACAGGCATGCAGTTTCAGGTCTGTGGACGGGGCCCCAACTGCATTGGCATATCAGTTGCATAGAGTTACTGGCAGTATGTCTTGCTCTGGGCCGCCTCAAAAAGCCGCTACAGGGCAAGCACGTACTGGTCCGCACGGACAGTTGCGTACATCAACCGTCAGGGTGGTCTACGCTCCCGTTGCATGCTCCTACTTGCCCGCCATCTCCTCCTTTGGAGTCAGAAGCATCTGAGGTCGCTTCGCACCATTCACATCCCAGGTGCGTTTAACCGGACAGCCGACGAGGTGGCCTACCACAGGTGGTGGTAGACACCATCACTTCCGCTAGAGGGTCGTCAGTTAGGAACCTGGGTGTGCTCTTTGATACCAATCTTTAATTTGAAAGCCACGTTTCTAACATCTGTAAAACTGCATTCTACCATCTTAAAAATATATCTAAATTACGGCACATCCTTTCAATGCAAAATGCTGAACAGTTAATTAATGCGTTCATGACCTCAAGGCTAGATTATTATAATGCTCTACTGGGTGGTTGCACTGCTCGCTTAATAAACAAACTCCAGCTGGTCCAAAACGCAGCAGCTCGAGCACTTACTAGAACCAGGAAGTATGACCATATTAGCCCGGTTCTGTCAACACTGCACTGGCTCCCTATTAAACATCGCATACATTTTTAAATCTTGCTTATTACTTACAAAGCACTAAATGGTTTAGCTCCCCAGTACTTGAGGGAACTCTTAACGCTACTATAAATACTAATTTTCACTGGATCACTTGCCCACCACACCTACCATTGTTTTCATTTTCATAATAATAAAATAATTTAGTTCAGTTAGAGAACAGACAAAAAACTGAACGTGTCTGTTCAATATAATTCTGTGAGTGTGATCCCACCCCCCATGGGCGGGTTGAAAACATCCAGAACTAGCTCCTACTACTGACTGTAGTCTTTAGCCTCTGGCAAAAAAAATTCTCCACTGAAGCAAAATGACAATATGTGCATCATCAGAGGATTTTTTCCAGAAATAAAATACATAAATCTCTCCTCTCAGGCACGATTATTCGAATATACTACCGGATTTCTACTGATACAAACCTTAATGCTAATCGCTGAAGGGATTAATAAATTAAATTAGATAAATTCTGTTCAACTGTGTTTAGTTAATTATCTCGTTTCTGTCTCCTATTAAAGTTCCTCTTGTTCACTCAGTCTTTGTATAGTCTCTGTTATGTTTCCTGATTATGTTTCCACAATCATGAGTTGTGCTGACATTCATGTGCATTTTAACTCATAAATACAATCTTTCTGACATGACTTGAAAACACCATAACTGCCGAAGCTAAACCTTGACCCTCATTGGCCTGCCCCAACGTCTTACCATTGGTTTAACCAAAAGTTGACAAGTCAGACTGCTATGCTTGATCTATGTTTCGAACACACCATAAAGCCAATGCCATCACACTCACCAACAACTGGTTTTGCTGTACTTTTGCTAAATAACCGAACTCACTAGAGTGCACACTATTGGGAATGTTGCAGATTTTGAGAATGATGAAGTTATTTTTAGATGATGCTATGTAATTTTGTTTAGATGGGGCTTTCTTCTGCTAACAGGTGCTGTAAGGGCAGAATTTCCACAACTTTTGCCTACAGTGCAAATTTAAATGAGCAATTTGCAAATAAAATGATTTAATTTGTTAAATATTTTAGTCCCACTTCAGTAATGTATTTTTGTTGAATCCTCTGTTGACCTGTTATGATTAAATGTACAATTCAATTAACTGTATTTGAGATCTACTTGTTGAGTATAAAAGTATAGGTCTAGATAAAAGTTTACAGGAAATCTGTTTTGAGTTAAAAATAATAATCATGATCATGTTTAATAATAATAATAATTATGAAAGTTTTATAATTATGACCTTTACCTTTTCAATAATTTTCCCACACTTTGAATATCAGGTAGGCTATTGTTTAATTCAATTTAAATTTATTTCTAGCACTTTCCACAATTTTGCATGATTGCAAAATAGCTTTACATACAAGTAGTTATAAAAGTTATATGAAGACTAATTATGACAAAATGAAAGAAAACAACATATAGTCAGTTTGAAATGGTGAAAGAACGTACCTGATCAGACGTTTTATTACTTTAGTGTATTCCTAATACACTCCAATGCACCTGTACTAATGCATTTTTCTCATTAATGGTACTTTCATGGCCTTGCATTATGTATATTATATTAAATGTATCCTAACCAGTCCTCAACATTTACACAAAAATAAAAAAAGTTAAAATGTCAAATAAATTCAGAAACATTAACTGCATGAAAAGTAAATAATTTAAATTCATGTGTCACATATAAAGAGTAATGAGAGAATAGCTCGCCAAATATTTTTTCCATCAGGAGCAGTTGTGCTGTACATTGAGAGTCGAAGCACGCAGAGACAATTGGCAGAGATATGTTACTGTTTTTATTTCATCTGCATGCACTGAAACATACACTGTTCTGCACGTTCACATTCTTTCACCAACGAACGGAACAGTCTATGTTTTAGTGCGTGCACAAGAATAAAACTAATGTTATATGCCAGTTATGCATCATGTCAGGTAAAAGGAAAGCAAAACATTCTGTAAATGATATTTAATGTTGTATCTGCTGGCTTTATTTTTTTCAACAGCTCCAAGTTAAACGCACTTTTATGTTCTATACAGACCGTTTTGCGTTTATTTTCACGCACTGCTTACTGCGCCTATATTGAGACTTTTCTCTGTGAGTCATCGTATTTAAATCCATATAATTTTTCCTGTCATTGTCAAAAATCTGTTTGCTTACAGCAGTACTTGTAACAGTATGAAAGAACACAAAGTAACACCAGTGGGCGTGGGTGGCCCATATCTGTGTGGTGGCGTAACTGGTAAAGTCAGTGCACTTGTGTGGCAGTGACCAGGGTTCGATTCCTGTTCGTACTGGTTCCTACAATTAATATACATATATCTGTTGCCATTGTCTCACTGATGTTCACTGGATAAGCAAGTTAATGGTATACTACAAGGTGACTATAAAATGTCAGCAAAAGGCAAATTCATAAGCTGTGCCATTATTTATAAAGATTACTTTAAGCACACTATAATGATACCATTAGCACACTTCAAGTTTACTTGGAATGCCATTGCAGTGTGTTTTAAAATGATGTGAATGATGTGTTTTAAAATGCTGAGTGAATTCTGCATTTATACAAGAGTATATTTAAATTGTACTTAAGTATACTTGGAATAGTTACACTTTAGCACAAACAAGTATAGTTAATACTTTAGTTGAACTTTAGTACTGCTTTTGTACAACAAAAATGCATTTAGTAAATTAGTTGTTCCAATTTAACAGACTTTAAGTATACCAATTTATAGTGTGTCGCAAATGCATTTAGTTAAAGTACATACGAATAAATTGTGCTTAAGTATAAACATTTTTCACTAGGGTTACCATAGTCTCTGACTGTATTTACAGAGACTAGAGCCATGTCGCTAGTTTTATCCAGAAAACGTTCACTGTCTGCGTATTTCATAAACGTACATTTATTATGCATTGTATAGTCGGGTGACAAGACGTGTTATGTTCCCACACAAGCACCTATACAACAATTTATAGATTAACATGACGGTACATGCTAGTCGATGAGTTGAATAAATGTAACATCCACTAACCATTCAGAAATGTCCAGGTGCAGTCTAAAAGTTGCAACCTCTTTCTGAGTCTCTCATCTGTGTCCGACTATGGTTTAAACATGTAAGACTGCACTCCACAACTGGTTATTTCTGACATTTAGGCTGAGTTAGATTTGTTTTGTTGTTGACGTTGTATCCGTAGACTGTAAAAAAAAATATGGATGTAGTATCCGTGACTTCACCTTGGTTTATGATGGATGAATGCACTTTTTTGTGTTTCAAATTTTGAGCTGCCATATACTGTCATTATAATGCTTGGAATCCAGAACCCAGACTATTCTATTCCTTAGTAAAAGTTGATCTCAGTAGTTTTGTGGATAGGTCTTAAGAGGAAACTCTTACCTAAGAACCTTTATTGCTATTCCAGAGAACTGTTAGTTTTGTGAATACAGTCCCTGATTCAGATCATTGGAGAGCTCCATGAACTGTCAATGTCTCAGATAAGAAAGAGCGGTGGGTCCCCAGATTGAAAAGCACTGCTCAGGCTTTAAATTCTTGCTCCATAAATTTACTGTTTTTCCTTCAAATGATGTTTACTTTCACTATCAGGTCATTTTTGGTATGATGTTTTGTAGGGCCACAGTAGAAGAAGTGGAGGGAGACGTTGGAGAACTGGAGTCAAAACTCGACAAGGTATGGTTTTTATTACACCCTGTAAAGCCTGACATATTTTAAATAAAAGGTTAATTGAACCTTTACACAAAATTTTAAATATATATTTTAAAAGAAGTTTGCATATGTTTGAGTATCATATTTGATACGTCAGGCTTTTATGGCTCATATAATATGATATAGGAGAATATGGACCTCTATACTCAAGGAGGAAAAAACACCCCAATTTTATTAAGAGGCCCAAACTAAGCAAAAAATATGCAATATGGTGTAGTTTTTCACAGGTTTGGTTCCACAAAAGGCAATTGGAGGATCTACAGTTGTGGTCAGAATTATTGGCACCACTGGTAAATATCAAAAGATGGCTGTAAAAATAAATCAGCAATATTTATCCTTTTGATCTTTTATTTAAAAATTCGCAAAAATCAAACCTTTCATTGAAGTAAAAGAATGGAAAGTAGGGGTAAATCACATTATGAAATAAATGCTTTTCTCCAAAACATGTTGGGCATAATTATTGGCACCCCTAAAAAAATTTATTTGTAAAACATCTATCAGGTATATTCCCATTAATAATAATAAAAATATATATATATCACACCAGGGTGACTATGAGCATGAAATTGTCCATCTATGACTGTTTCACAGGAGTATAAATATGAGGAAACAGAAAGGCCAAATTCCCTTAATTATCCATCAGAATGAGTAAAACCAAAGAATATAGTTCTGATGTGCAGTGAAAGATTGTTGAGCTTCACAAAATAGAAAGTGGCTGTAAGAAAATAGCTAAAGCATTGAAAATTGTGGACAAAGACTTGCAGAGTTTAGTTGAGTCTTAGGGTCAGAAAGCCTTTTAAAAAAATATAAAAAACCCTATAAATGACCACAAGTTGTTTGGGAGGGTTTCAAGAAAAATCTTCCTCGCTCATCCAAAAACAAACTCCAGCATATTCAGTTGTTGGACACGATTGGAACTTCAAAAGGGACCTGGTTCTGTGGTCAGATGAAACTAAAACCTTTGGCAGAAAACCCACCAGAAGTGTTTGGTTGCAAACAGGGATAAAAAGTACCCCATGTCCGCAGTTAAAACTATTGCTAGATCTTTAATGTTGTGGGCCCATTTTTTTTTTGCTGGAGATCCTGGACTTCTTGTCCAGATACAAACCCGATTCCAAAAAAGTTAGGAAACTGTACAAATTGTGAATAAAAACAGAATGCAATGATGTGGAAGTTTCAAATTTCAATATTTTATTCAGAATACAACACAGATGACATATCAAATGTTTGAGAAAATGTATCATTTTAAGGGAAAAATAAGTTGATTTTAAATTTCATGGCATCAACACATCTCAAAAAAGTTGGGACAAGGCCATGTTTCCCACTGTGTGGCATCCCCTCTTCTTTTTATAACAGTCTGCAAACGTCTGGGGACTGAGGAGACAAGTTGCTCAAGTTTAGGAATAGGAATGTTGTCCCATTCTTGTCTAATACAGGCTTCTAGTTGCTTACCATCAGAGATGAATGGGTTCAATGAAAGGTTAGATTTTTGCGCTCCATAATGCTCACATTGAAAATGGAATAAATATTCCTTCTCTCTTTAGAAATTTGAAGTAAACGTATGATAATCCATCAATATTTCTTTAAATGTGCACACCTTTGAACTAAAAGTACACCAAAGTGTTTTTTCCAGAAGCTAGCATATTTTTTCAATTGTTTACAATGGGAGCGCCGCGTTTTTTAAAACCAGTGTTATTTAACATGTAAGACTGCACTCCACAACTGGTTATTTCTGACATTTAGGCTGAGTTAGATTCGTTTTGTTGTTGATGTTGTATTTCACGCTGAGTGCTGAGCGCTCTGCATTTTTTACGGGTCACTAAGAGATGAAGAATTTTCAACTCTGGGTAAAATGCAGCGCTGGTATTTTCAGCTGGCTAAAAACACTTTGGTGGGCACATGGCCTAAAATAATTTTTTTAGTCAAGCGCAGGACATACTTTTTTTTACAGTGGATATGGCTGAGGCTCATATTTCATATTAAAGGTATTGACATTTTTCATTTTCATAATTTCATAATCCTGACACAAATTGCCATCACTACAAGTGTGGCCTTCTTGGTGCCTTTTTAACACAATCAGGGCCGGCCCTAGCATTTTGGGGGCCCTAAGCAGATTTCTAAAAGGAGGCCCCACTACACTACAGTTTCACCTGACCACCCCCAACCCAGATTCCAACGTACACATCCTACACTGACACCTTATTGTAAAGTTTGACCAAATTGTCTTACTTAATATATTTATGTTTCAAGATATAATATGAAGATATCTTTACTTATGCAAACTTTAAAAATGTTTGAAGATTTTAACGATTGCTTTTAGATAAATGTATAAACATTTAGTGAATTAATGCTTTAATAAAGAAAAACACCTGCCAATGGGTTATTAAAATTACAATAGAGAATAGTATATTAATAATTAATTATAATAATAGAAGATAGGCTATACTGTTCTGAGCTGGCATGTTTTAGTCCAAATTAAAATGCAAAGAACTTAAAACACATGTTTGACAAGTAAATAAAGTAAATATTTGGAGTTGTTTGATAAACACTAAGGCGAATACAAAATTCTGAATGGCTGTTTGAAAACATAAATACCGGTTGCCTTGTTTTCCTCTCCATTACGAGCAGTAACAAAAAGTTGTGCTTGCAGCGCTGCTTTGTGTGCAGGGGTAACCATGGTAACCACCGTATGGAACAGCAGAAGCTGTTCTCGTAAGCACTCCTGCCAGAGTGAACGAGAAAACTCAAGTGGTACTCACTGCAGAGTAAAATAACATTCAGCTCCTCCTCTTTGGAGCTCCAATGGGTTGGAGGGATAGAGTTGTGGGTAGGGTTAGGGTGTGGTTGGATATTCTAGCTCCACCCATTAGGCACAAATTACATTCGCCCCTCCTCTTTGGAGTTCTAGTGGGGAGGAGCTACATGTACGCTCCACCCATTTGCTCTGCAGTGAGCAGCCATAAAAATTTGCATTTTTATTCAGCCCGTCTGCTGCTGCTTGTACAGATGATCAATGCGAAAACCAGATCAAATTTACACGCAGCAAACATGCAGTATTGTAGAATTGCACTTGTAGATGGAAAATAAGCTAAATTTGGATATTCTAGAATAATTAACGTATTTTGAAGTGCCCAAGATAATAATGCCATGCACGACACTGATACTGTGGCACATCTTCCTCAAAGCGCTCGTAAATACCGAATTAAAACAATAAGACATGATGCAGCAACCGCCATTTTAATATCTTTTTAAAAATGTAAAACTCTTATCTTGTTCACTTTTTTTTCCCTATTTTCCTCTTCTCTGCAACAAATTGATAGTGTCACTGCCTCTTAATTTTTACTGGCACAAGCAAACTTGATCAAACTTATTACCACGCATTACTGTCTTAACACCTGGCGGGGGCCCCCGTGGCACCACATTTGCAACCGCTTATATCGCTTATTAGGTGGCACTGAACACAATTTCTCAAAAACGACTGAAATAATATCTTGATGTGCCACAGGCCAATAAAAGTATTACTCTATAAACTAATTAAATGACCAAGTTGGGCGCTGGTGTAAAAAAATAAGTAACACTTTATTTCTTGTTGTTACACGTCATTATAAATATATAAATACTAATATTTTTACTCCAAGCTGAACAAATTAAAAGGGTATATTGAAATACACATATGCAAGACAAGTTGTAAACCCTATAAATGTTAAAACCTAATACACACAATACTTTACACATAAACAAACCCGATTCCAAAAAAGTTGGGACACTGTACAAATTGCGAATAAAAAAGGAATGCAATAATTTACAAATCTCATAAACTTATATTTTATTCACAATAGTATATAGATAACATATCAAATGTTGAAAGTGAGAAATGCCAAATATTGGCTCATTTTGGATTTCATGAGAGCTACACATTCCAAAAAAATTGGGACAGGTAGCAATAACAGGCCAGAAAAGTTAAATGTACATATAAGAAACAGCTGGAGGACCAATTTGCAACTTATTAGGTCAATTGGCAACATGATTGGGTATAAAAAGAGCCTCTCAGAGTGGCAGTGTCTCTCAGAAGTCAAGACGGGCAGAGGATCACCAATTCCCCCAATGCTGCGGCCACAAATAGTGGAGCAATATCAGAAAGGAGTTTCTCAGAGAAAAATTGCAAAGAGTTTGAAGTTATCATCATCTACAGTGCATAATATCATCCAAAGATTCAGAGAATCTGGAACAATCTCTGTACGTAAGGGTCAAGGCCGGAAAACCATACTGGATGCCTGTGATCTTCGGGCCCTTAGACGGCACTGCATCACATACAGGAATGCTACTGTAATGGAAATCACAACATGGGCTCAGGAATACTTCCAGAAAACATTGTCGGTGAACACAATCCACCGTGCCATTCGCTTTTGCCAGCTAAAACTCTATAGGTCAAAAAAGAAGCCATATCTAAACATGATCCAGAAGCGCAGGCGTTTTCTCTGGGCCAAGGCTCATTTAAAATGGACTGTGGCAAAGTGGAAAACTGTTCTGTGGTCAGACGAATCAAAATTTGAAGTTCTTTTTGGAAAACTGGGACGCCATGTCATCCGGACTAAAGAGGACAAGGACAACCCAAGTTGTTATCAGTGCTCAGTTCAGAAGCCTGCATCTCTGATGGTATGGGGTTGCATGAGTGCGTGTGGCATGGGCATCTTACACATCTGGAAAGACACCATCAATGCTGAAAGGTATATCCAAGTTCTAGAACAACATATGCTCCCATCCAGATGTCGTCTCTTTCAGGGAAGACCTTGCATTTTCCAACATGACAATGCCAGACCACATACTGCATCAATTACAACATCATGGCTGCGTAGAAGAAGGATCCGGGTACTGAAATGGCCAGCCTGCAGTCCAGATCTTTCACCCATAGAAAACATTTGGCACATCATAAAGAGGAAGATGTGACAAAGAAGACCTAAGACAGTTGAGCAACTAGAAGCCTGTATTAGACAAGAATGGGACAACATTCCTATTCCTAAACTTGAGCAACTTGTCTCCTCAGTCCCCAGACGTTTGCAGACTGTTATAAAAAGAAGAGGGGGTGCCACACAGTGGGAAACATGGACTTGTCCCAACTTTTTTGAGATGTGTTGATGCCATGAAATTTAAAATCAACTTATTTTCCCCTTAAAATGATACATTTTTTCACATTTAAACATTTGATATGTCATCTATGTTGTAGTCTGAATAAAATATTGAAATTTGAAACTTCCACATCATTGCATTCTGTTTTTATTCACAATTTGTACAGTGTCCCAACTTTTTTGGAATCGGGTTTGTACTACAAATACATTTATATTTGTGTACTTAATATAAATACCCTGCAATTGTACTTTCAGTATACTCAATTGGTATACTTAAAGTCTGTTAAATTGGAACAAGTAATTTTGTAATTAATGTCCTTTTGTTATCCATAAATAGTTCTGAGGTCTGACTAAAGGTATACTTAAGTATTTGATTGTGCTAAAGTGGAACTATTGCAAGTATACTTTAGGTTCACTTTAATTATCTTGTATTTAAATTAAATAGTGATAATGCTATCCTTAGTAATAATGATATTAAACACATTTTAGGCTTAATATTAAGAAATATGCATTGTGCAATAAAGAAAAACTCCAATTAAATTTTAATTATAATATTTATATCAGTAAGTCTCAAACGATATGTCAGTAAATATATTAATGGGTTTGTAGTATAGTTAGTATGAAATAAATGTAGGCCTATTTTAAATACATTTGGCATAGTTTTTTCATTAGGGCAGACTCTGACATGTTTTCCATTGGCTCTGACATGTTTTCTCACTGTCACGCACTAGGGATGGGCGATATGGCGTAAAATCCATATTGCGATATACATTGCAGCTTCTTACGATAACGATATATATATCCCGGTATATAAATTATAATAGAACCATTTCAGAACAGGTTACCCTAAGGAAAGCCAAACTGTTAAGTGTATTTTTTTTTTTTTAAGAAAGAAAGAAAGAAAGAAACGTTGTATGTAGTTTTGAGGACATTTATTGTGCAAAACTGTAATTATACAACATAATGTTGCAGATAAATAAAATTCAAGTACACTAGCTGTACACTAGCTGCAGAGACTTTAACAAATAAAAAGCTTAAACGGATAGTTTTCCCTGAAATGAAAATAAAACCATCTTTATTTAAATACCCTATGTCCTTCTATCTTTTTCAGACCTCAAAAGCAGAAATTTAAAAAAACGTCCTGCACACGCTCCTCCATATAATGTCAGTGAATAGCGACCAGGCTAAAACTTTACGAAAAGAATGCAAAAGTATCACGCAATGATACAGGGAGAAGTGCGCCATATATGTGTCACAAATGCCGGTGAAGATTCCACCGTCGGCCACCAGGTCGAACTCACCAAGATTCATTCAAGATTCAAGATAGAAGTAAACAGGTCTGCTCCATGGACAGTGCAAATTCACAGTTGAAAACACAAGGAGGAAATTATAATAGAAATAGAATAAAAAAGTACTCTTTCTCTCTCTCTCTCTCTCTCTCTCTATATATATATATATATATATATATATATATATATATATGTAGAATTATAAATAAATCAAATAAAAATAAATAAAGAAGTGGAATAAAATAAGTGAAATAAACTGTGCAGTGAGTAATCTGTAGACTTAATAATATGTGGTTAACAGAAATGTACAAAGTATAACATAGTAACAACGAGAACAGAAAGTGCAGTGCAATGTCAGTATGTCGATGTTTATCCTGAAGTGAAGTCACGTGATGTTAAATGACTGAGTTCAGGAGTCTGATGGCCTGGGGGAAGAAGCTCCTCCTGAGTCTCTCAGTTTTGGCCATCAGGCTTCGGAAGCACTTACCAGATGGCAGCAGCGTGAAATGAGGGTTTGCAGGGTGATTAGAGTCCTTGATGATTTTAGTAGCTCTACCTTTGCAGCGTTTGGTGTCGACGTCCTGCAGAGATGGGAGAGCTGACCCTGAGATATGCTCGGATAAGCGCACGACTCTTTGCATGGCTTTGCAGTCATGACTGGTGCTGTTCCCATACCACGCTGTGATGCACTGAGTTAATACACTTTCCATTGCCCCTAAATAGAAAGTTTTCAGGATAGCTGGTGAAACCCTGAATTTCCTCAGCTGGCGCAGGTGGTACAGTCTTTGCCTGGCTTTTTTCACCTGTGTCTGAATGTGTGCAGTCCAGGTCAGGTCCTCTGAGATGTTTACACCCAGATGTTTACACCAGAGTACTAACCTCCATTTCATACTTCATTTCCCATACATCCTCACTCCAGAACTTATTACTGCACACCTGTTCCTCATCACCATGCCTATATATACTCTGCTCTCAAAGTCTTGTTTGCACCGGCTGCATTTCTGAACGTTATTCCCTGTGATTATCCTGCCTGTGTTTGACTCTGCCTTGGACTACCGTTTGCGACCCTGTTATGCCTGGCCTTGATCTTTGTTTCCCTGGACTTTGTTTCTCGTTTGCTTGCTGCCTGCCCTGACCTTTTACCTGTTATGACCATGATTGATGCACTGCCTCTGATATTGCTGTTTACCCTGGTTTACCGACCCACGCCTGCTTGTTCTGTGAGTTTGTATTATTTTAATAAACTGCACATGGATCCCAATCTGCCTGAGTCCTTGTTACAGAAGACTTCGCCAACTAGTGATCCAGTGGTTCTCATGCACTTCTCCAATGAGTTAACAGTACAAGCCAACCAACTCATGGTCCACCAACAGCAACTTAGTCGTTTGACCAACATGACGAAGGAACTGGTAAAAGCGGTCCAGAACCTTCATCAAACGCCAGCGGTCTCCAACGTCCCAGCGCTGCAGCCAAGTCAGGTAGTACCACCAACACCTGTTAACAAGATAACAAGCAACCCTTGCCTGGCATTCCCCGAGAAGTTCAACAGCACTCCATCTAAATGTAAAGGCTTCCTCACGCAATGTTCAATGTTTCTGGCCCAACAACCATCTCTTTACTCGACTGATGCTGGCAAGATTTCACTGGTGTGTTCCCTTCTCACAGGCAAGGTGCTCGAGTGGGCAACGGCGGTCTGGGATAATCAAGCCTTAGAACAAGTCACATACACACACTTCATTCAATGTTTACGCACTGTGTAATACACCACTACCGAACTCAATCTCCAAGTGGGCGCTCTTCACTCCGAACTCATCCGTCTCTATGTCATTCACTCTCCACATAACCTTGTCATTCTGGGCTTCCCATGGCTTCAAGAACACAACCCACAGATATCCTGGCAAGAAAAACAGATCACACGTTGGAGCTCCACCTCCAAATATCTATGTTCGACACAACCACAACCCAGCAAAGCCACGGTCCTGATCAACACTGTAAACACCACTCCTGGGGTCCCCCCGGAGTACACCAATCTCATCAAGGCTTTCACTAAGTCCAAAGCTTCACAACTCCCACCGCATCGCAACAATGACTGTGCCATAGATCTCCTGCCAGGAACCACGCCACCTAGGGGACGCATCTTTCCACTCTCTGAGCCTGAGGATCAAGCCATGAAAGATTACATCAAGGAAGAGCAAGCAAAGGGCTTCATTCTACCATCCACATTACCGCCTGCAGCTGGCTTCTTCTTCATGGGGAAGAAGGACTGAGGTCTGAGACCTTGCATTGATTATCGTGGCCTAAATGACGTCTGATTGATCATCAGCTCTACGCCAAGGCCAAAAAGTGAGTTCCACCAGTCATCGGTGTCATTTCTTGGGTACATCATCAACCCGGAAGGAGTGGCGATGGACGAAAAGAAAGTTTGGGCAGTCCTGAGTTGGCCTCAACCTGCTACATTGAAGGAGCTTCAAAGATTCCTGGGGTTTGCTAACTTCTACAGGAGATTAATCAGGAACTTCAGTTCAGTTGCCGCACCACTCACAGCCATGACAAGGGGAGGAAACAACAAACTGCGGTGGTCTACAGATGTTCTCCAGGCATTCAACAAATTAAAGAGTCGTTTCACTACCGCTCCCATCCTACACCATCCTGATCCGCACTTGCCGTTTGTGGTAGAAGTGGATGCTTCCAACACCGGAATCGGTGCCATTCTCTCCCAGCGACAAGGTAACCCACCTAAACTGTTCCCATGTGCTTACTTCTCCAGAAAACTTTCAACCACCAAACAGAATTATGACATGGGAAACCATGAGCTACTGGCTATGAAGACTGCATTTGAGTGGCGACATTGGCTGGAGGGAGCGAGACACCAGTTCTTGGTACTAACTGATCACTGGAATCTAGAGTATCTACGCTCAGCTAAGCGAATGAATCCCAGGCAAGCCAGATGGGCACTTTTCTTTGTTTCAATTTCACCATTACATACATCCCAGGTTCAAAGAAAAACACTATCACAACAATTTGATCACACCCCTCTAAACACTCAACAAGAGACCATTATCTCTCCCACCTTAGTCCTAGCCCTGGTTCAGTGGGACATTATGTCCGAGATCATGCAGTCACATGCACAGAATCCACCTCCTGCAGAATGCCCCAACGATCGAACATTCCTTCCACCAGAACTCAGGGAAAAGGTCATACGCTGGGTTCACTCAGCCACAAGCTCGGGTCACTCTGGAATTACAGCAACAACATGGCTGATAATAAACCGATTCTGGTGGGACACACTGCAGACTGACGTCAGCGAATTCATCAACTCTTGCCACACATGTGCCGCAGCCGAGACCCTGAAGCAACTTCCAACAGGCCTATTGCAACCATTACTCATTCCACAATGCCCTTGGTCACACATTACCATTGACTTTGTCATGGACCTACCAGTATCACAAGGTAACACCATTATACTAACTGTTATTGATCGTTTTTCTAAAGGATGCTGACTGATCCCTCTGCCCAAGCTTCCCACAGCCTTTGAAACCGCCAAACACCTGCTCCATTACGTATTCCGATACTATGGACTCCTCTTGGAGGAAACAATGTCCAACAATGTTGCCAGAATTATAATCATACACTGTTTGTTCGTCGGCCAGAGGAGAACTGGCACCCCGACTGAGCCTGGTTTCTCCCAAAGTTTTTTTTCTCCATTCTGGCCCTGAAGGAGTTTTGGTTCCTTGCCACCGTTGCCTCTGGCTTTTGGCTTGCTCAGTTGGGGACACCTAAATTTCATCTATATTACTGATCTGCCCACATTGACACTATATGACACTTGTAATTAGCTGGATAACATCACTGTTTCACCAGAACGGCTGTACAAATTCTGTTGCATTATTTTCCTGTTAACAGTGTGAAGCTGCTTTGAAACAATTGGACTTGTTAAAAGCGCTATATAAATAAAGGTGACTTGACTTGTTTCAGATTGAGGATCCCAATTCATGTCAAGGGTATGGTCAGCCTTCTTTTGATTATTAAATGTGAATATAAGTCTCACCTCTGGCTATCACCCAAACCGAACGGCTAAACCAGGAAATCTCCAAATTCCTCCACATGTACTGTCAACAAAATCAGACGGACTGGAGTCGCTTCCTCCCCTGGGCAGAGTACGCACAGAACTCAATCCTTAAATCATCCACTAAATGAACGCCTTTCCAGTGCATCCTAGGATTCCAGCCGCCACTCTTTCCCTGGTCCGGGGAACCATCTGAAGTCCCTGCAGTGAACGATTGGTTCCAGCACAGCGAAACTATCTGGAACCAGACACACGTACACCTTCAATGAGCCATAAACAGGGTCAAGCAACAGGCTGATTGTCATCGTCGACCCCATCCAAACTACACACCAGGACAATGGGTATGGCTATCCACCTGGGACCTACGTCTACGACTCCCATCCAAAAAGCTCAGCCCCAGGTATGTGGGTCAATTCAAAATGATCAAACAAATTAACGCGGTACGGAATTACCTGCCACTTACCGCATCTCTCCCACTTTCCATGTCTCTGTTGAAACCGGCCAATGGTCCGAGGGTGGAGCAGGAGTCCGGTGAGGCAGGCCCCCCACCCATGATCATGGAAGGCGAGAAGGCGTTTGCTGTACTTTAGAGATTCTAGATTCCAAATGCCGGGGGCGCCAACTCCAATACCTAGTCTACTGGGAGGGGTACGGTCCAGAAGACCCATCCTGGGTCAACTCAGATGACATTCTGGACCCCAACTTTTTCAATGAATTCCATAGGACTCACCCAGAAAACCGGGCCAGAAACATTGAACATTGCGTGAGGAAGCCTTTACATTTAGATGGAGTGCTGTTGAACTTCTCGGGGAATGCCAGGCGAGGGTTGCTTGTTATCTTGTTAACAGGTGTTGGTGGTACTACCGGCCCCGCGACCGCGCGGAAGACCCCACCATCAGGGCTCTGTCACAAACGCCGGTGAAGGTTGAACTCACCAGAGTACTAACCTCCATTTCGGACTTCATTTCCCATACACCCTCACTCCAGGACTGATTACTGTACACCTGTTCCTCATCACCATGCCTATATATACTCTGCTCTCAAAGTCTTGTTTGCACCGGCTGCATTTCTGAACGTTATTCCCTGTGATTATCCTGCCTGTATAAACTCTGCTCTCACACTCATTCATTGCAAAGTCTTGTTTGCCCTGGCTGCATTTGTGAGCATTATTCCCTGTAATTATCCTGCCTGTGTTTGACTCTGCCTTGGACTACCGTTTGCGATCCTGTTCTGCCTGCCCTTGATCTTTGTTTGCTTGGACTTTGTTTCTCGTTTACTTGCTGCCTGCCCTGACCTTTTGCCTGTTATGACCACGATTTGTGTGTGTGTGTGTGTGTGTGTGTGTGTGTGTGTGTGTGTGTGTGTGTGTTCACTGCCGCAACACACACACTCACAATAGAGCAGATGGGCGTTGTTGCAAATGCCTCGTCATTCCTCGTGTATCGCTCTCAGAATCCTCTTCACCATCTTTTGCCCGCCCTCCGCTAGGGGACGGCAGTCAAAAGCAATGCACCCATCCAAGCTCTGGCTGCTGGAGATCATGGCTTATGTCACAGCCACTCTCACTGCAGCACACTTACTGCCAGGGTAGTCGTAAAATGGCAGCCTTGTTATGACAGCGCACGCTCTCTCTCCACAGCGCGTCATAGTGCATAGTGGCGTCGTAAATGGCAGCCAAGCCCTGCACCTTTTTTCACTCTCTATCACTCTATCAGTCCCCTGTATTCAGGCAGCTGGAGAGGTTCAACATTGCTGTAAACAAGCCTGTTATGAGGCACACACGCCTGCACACAAAACGCTGTATTCACAGCGAGCCTAATACAGAGTTTTTTCCTCTGTTATGACTGTAGGCAGTGTGTCCACTACACAGTGTGCACCCCTGCATATAAGCACTTAATTCAGGGCCACAAAATAACTCAAAGGATTATCTAAATGTAAAGTGCGTGCCTACTACACAGTGGTTGCTCGCTACAGTTTGCTCGCAGACCCCCACGCTTTCACGCTGTGGTTGAGACATCGGTGAGAAGCAACATGAGTCATGTGCTTCGTGCAGAAGCATTAAAACTGTTAGAAAAGGGAGTGGTGGAAACTGTTGCCCTTACGATAAGCGAGTCCGGCTTTTACAGCCGTTACTTCCTTGTTCCAAAAAAGGATGGCAATCTCAGACCCATCCTAGTCCTCAGACATCTGAACAAAGCGCTTATGAAACACTCATTCAGAATGATTATGGTGAAACATCCTCGCGCAAATTGGCCAGGGGGATTGGTTTTTCACAGTGGATCTGAAAGATGCTTACTTTCACATCCAGATAGCACCCCATCACAGGCCATTCTTGAGATTCACCTTCGAGGGGCAGGCTTATCAGTACAGGGACCTACTACCATTTGGTCTATCTCTGGTGCCCCACACGTTCACAAAGTGCATGGACGCAGCCCTCGCTCCCCTGAGACTACGGGGAGTGTAAGTACTCAACTACCTCGACGATTGGCTCGTTATGGCCCAATCAGAGAAACAGTTGATGACCCACAGGTCCTGGCTCCTCAGTCATCTAGAATGTCTGGGTCTCAGGATCAACACTGCCAAGAGTGCACTGTCTCCCACCCAAAGCATTGCCTTTCTGGGAACAGTTATTGACTCAATACGGAGGAGAGCACGGCTTATATCACAGCACACTCTCTCCATTTAGTGCCTAGTGGCGTCGTTCAAAGCTGGCACTTACACTCCTCTCAAACACTTCAGAGGATGTTAGGTCTGATGGCCTCAACATCTGCCGCACTCAAACTAGGTGTTGAAAACCGCGCGCTCCAGTTCACACGTGATGAACGGGCCAGTTACGCATCAAAGTGAACCACAGCTGTGTCAAAGCCCTGGCTCCTTGGAAGGCGGCCAACTGGTACCAGTCAGGTGTGAGTATGGGCATGGTCTCGAAATGGAAAGTGATCTCGACAGATGCATCCAACCTAGGGTGGGTCACCCTACACAATGGCAGACCCATCTCCGATCTCTGGTCAGACTCTGAGAAATGGCTGCACATAAACTGTCTAGAGATGAAATCGGTCGATCTATCGCTAAAAGCTTTCTACCCTTACATAAAGGGTCACCACGTCTTAGTACGAACGGACAACATGTCAGTGGTGTCCTACATAAATTGCCAGGGTGGACTCAAGTCAATCAACCTGCACACTATGGCAAAACATCTACTTTTATGGGTTCAGCATAACCTGTGCTCGCTAAAGTCGGTGCTTCAGTCTGTGAGCATGAAGCACCTTTTGCTAAAAACTGCTCTTATTGGTACTAGCCACAGTCAAGCGGGTTAGCGATTTACATGCACTCTATGAGCACTTCTTGTCTCGAGTTTGGGCCAAACGACTCCAGAGTCGTCCTCAAACCCAGACATGTTTACATTCCTAAAGTGCTCTCCACTCCATTCAGAGCACAGGTTATTTCGCTATCAGCTCTTCCCTCGTCTCGGACATGAATCTGCTCTGCCCAGTTAGGGCCCTAAGGCTCTATATGGAGCTGTCCTCTAGACAGTCAGAACAGCTCTTCGTCTGCTTCAGTGGCCACACCAGAGGATGCGCTGTCACAAAGCAGAGATTGTCGCGATGGATAGTGGATGCTATCTTGCTGGCTTATGAGTCAAAAGGCCTCTGCTGCCCAATAGGCATCAGAGCTCATTCCACTAGAGGCATGGCCTCTTCATGGGCCTGGGCCAGTGGAATACCACTTGAAGATATCTGTGCGGCAGCAGGCTAGGCCTCTCCGTCTACATTCTCTCGGATTCTATTACTTGGAGGTCCCTGCTTTGCAAGTTAAGGTACTTTCCATATGAACAAGTGTATAACACGGTTACATTAACTTGGGCCTGACTCTGTCCGGTCTAGTTTTTGTCTATACTCCATATAACAAATGTTTTCATTGTAAATATTATGACCTGAATTCTTCCGGTCTGGGGTTTTATTTCAACCCCTAATAAGCTATGTGTAACACAAGCATGTTCAATGTATACTATGTATACACATTCAATAAGGCCTGACTTTGTCCGGTCAAGTTATTGGTTATCACACAGGAATATTCTTCCTGCATATACCCTTATATCAGGCTCACTAATGTTGGCCTCTTTTTTGGTTTTCACACTTTTTCTCTGTTATGAGCCTCCAAAAGTTCAAGCCCGCACAGCATTTTAAATCAGGTTCCCATAAGCGTAAGCTAAACTTGCGCAATACGAGAGTACTCTCGAAAGGGAACTTCTCGGTTACTAACGTAACCTTGGTTCCCTGAGAGAAGGGAACGAGTATTGCTTAACCTGCCGTTCTATTGTTCTTACGTCAATGTGTCACTTCAGTCGATTATAACCTGAATCCTATGGCTTGACATGGGCTTTTATAGCCTAAATATGCAAATTTAGGCGGCATCTGATGTGCTTTTGGGCGCGAATCGACCCCATTGGTGCACTGCTCAGCCGCCTTGCCATAGGTTTGTACATTTATTAAAGGGGTGATGAATTGAGAAATCAACTTTTCCCTTGAGCCTTTGAAATATTAAAAAAGTTAATCGTGATATAAGAATATCCTGTACGTTTCGGAGCTGAAAACTTCCTTGTTAGTCAAAGAAAAGCTTTTATTGACACCAGGCCCAGAGAACGAGAGCTCTCAAATCAATGATGTAATAGAAAAAACGCCGCCACCTCAACAGATAAATATGTATGCCTGCTTCTGTAGCCCTGCCCACCGACTAGTAGAGCTAAACAGATCACGCTACTGAACCGAGCAATAAACATGCCGAAGATAGCAAGATATTGCGCTGTGCCTGGTTGCAGAAGAACACAGTCACTGCATAAGCTTCCTTCGGATTCTAATATTAGGAATGAGTGGTTGAACTTTATTTTTAATGAAGTTCCAGCGCACGTTTGTTTGCTTCATTTCACTGTGGAGTCTTTTGTAAACTTCTATATTAGATCCGATTATAGTATTGCATTGTTACAGATCGTTTTGATTGTGTGCATGTCTAACAGAACATACCTTAGCACGCTGTCACAGGCAGGACTGAGAATCCTTTTTTTGTTGGTTCATTGCGATTCGGGATCAGACTCGGACATGTATGGGCCAGGGCTCGCAAAGCTCAAAAAAAAAAAACAGTTCATGACACCTTTAAAAATTATAAGGATAATTTTTTCTTCATATTCTCGAGAAATAAGGAATTTCCCATAAGCGTAAGCTAAACTTACGCAATACTCGTTCTCTTCTCTCAGGGAACCAAGGTTACATTAGTTACCGAGAAGATTTTGCGAGAAACAAGCTCGGCCATTACTCTGTGCGCGTTCCTGTGAGTGTGCGAGAGCCGCATGCTCATGCATACTTTAACTAGCACTGTTGTCATGGCACCCAGGATAAGCACACACCATTTTGAGAAATCAGGCTCAATAGAAACAAACACGACTCTCGTCTTTTTTATAAGGTATATAATAAATAATACAATAATACTAATAAGGTAAACCTCCTGTCAAATAAAGTCACCTTTATTTATATAGCGCTTTTTACAATGCCGATTGTTTCAAAGCAGCTTCACAGTGTTAACAGGAAAATAATGCAACAAAATTTGATTCGGCTGTCCAGGCGCAGGTCCGCCATCTGGTCTGGATATGGCCCGGATCTGGCTGACTGCAGTAAACCTCGGGATAAACAGAGAGACTAACATTAGCGTAGATGCCGTTCTTCTTATGATGTAACGAGTACATCAGGTGATATGGGAAGTGTTCACAGTTCCGGCTGACCTACTTAATGCAGCCTAACAATCATTTAACTGATTTGAATAATAGTGATAATGTTCTATGTGTATGCCATAGTAAAGAGATGTGTTTTTAGTCTAGATTTAAACTGACAGAGTGTACTGGTTGTCATGACAACATCGCGTGAGCGACCGCTGACGGGAGTAAGTGCGAGTAAGGAACAGACTGTACTGACAATACTTTCAGTATTAGGCAAGGAAAATTATTTTGTGTAATGCACAGATACGGATACTGTGAATTAGGGAAATACTTCCAGTATTAGGCAATTATTTGAGGTGGTTGAACAGATTAGTCGTGTTGCCTCTCTTAGCTGGAAATGTTGGAAACTTTCAGCCATGTTTACTCAAGATGACGAATACAATGATGCATTGCAGCCAGTTGCAGATTGCTTTATCAACACGCATTATCGCGATTAAATTAAAATCTCTATCATAGGCCAATTTAGTATCATTTATATTGCATATTGTTTCTATCGCCCATTACTACCACGCACCTAACTCGGAAAGTCTTCAGAAAGTCCAAAGTAATCAAAACTCATAATCACGTGTTGTGCTGATATTCATGTGCATCTTAACTCATAAATACATTCAAAATACACTGCTCTTCATTCAGCCCTCTCCCATTTGGAAATTAAGGATTCTTATGTGAGAATGCTTTTTATAGATTTTAGTTTGGCTTTTAATACCATCATCCCACAGCAGTTAATACAGAAACTGTACCGGCTTGGCCTCAACACCTCCTTGTGCAATTGGTTGCTGGACTTTCTTACTGGAAGACCACAGGCAGTTCGGGTTGGCACCAACATATCCAGTATTATCACATCTAACATGTGTTCTTAGCCCCTTCCTTTTCACCTTGCTAACCCATGATTGCACACCAATGTACAGCACCAATCGCTTCATAAAGTTCACAGTTGACACAACTGTGGTGGGTCTCATCAACAATAATGAGACAAACTACAGAAATGAGGTGAGTCAACTGGCCAGATGGTGCAGTGACAACAATCTCTCTCTAAATGTAGAGAAAACAAATGAGATTGTTGTTGACTTTCGCAGAGCATACAACCAGCACCATCCTCTGACCATCAATGGTGTTGCTCACCCTCTCCACAGCAGCACCATTGATGGTTGTATGCTCACATGTCTGCTAAGAAAGCCCAACAGCGCCTCTATTTTCTCCGCAAACTGAGGAGAGCCAGAGTCCCGGCAACCATCATGTGTTCATTATATCATGGCACCATTGAAAGTATCTTGACCAGCTGCATAGCGGTGTGGTTTGGAAACTGTACCACCTACAACCAGAAAGCCTTGCAGCGCATAGTAAATGCAGTAGGAAAGATCATTGGTGCCACACTACCTTCTCTCATTTACAATATCCGATTAACCCAGAAAGCACTCAGTATAGTGGGGGATCCCACCCATCCCTCACAGTTTTTTTTAGTCTTCTGCCATCTGGGAGGAGGTTTCAGAGCCTTCAGGCCCGAACCACTAGACTGAAGAATAGTTTCATTCACCAGGCTGTCAGGAAGTTGAACTCTCTTCACCCTCTGTACTCGGATACATTGAACTAACTTTCTATTCTTCTAATACACGCATACGCGCATACACACACACATTTGATCATATAATGCATGAGGCACTTTTACAGCTGCTGCTATCTTGTTTGCATATTGTTGGCACTTAATAATATTCCTTAAACTTTCATGGTTTGTGACGTTTTTGATGTTTTTAACGTATATATTGTATCTATTTATTTTTAATACTTGTCTTTTATGTTGTTGACGTTTTTGTACACTGTAGGTCTGAGGGAAACAGAATTCCAATCCTCTGTATGTCTTGTACATATAGTAGAATTGACAATAAAGTTGAAGTTGAAAAAGATCAAGTTATCTGCATCTCCTGCGCTGCATCAAGAAATCCCATAATATCCGTCACCACTCAAATCAATGTTCAGCTCAGAGTAATGTTACAGCATGTGTGTAAAACTCAATAAAATTATAAAGTAATTATTCCATCACAAATAAATCTCTGTCAAGTGGCTGTGTCTATAGTATTATACACCTTTTACACAACATTATTATATTATTTTCAAATACATTTTAATATTATTATTATTATTATTATTTAAAAATATTATTTCCCTGGTTCAATAAGGAACTCTTGTAATAAAGTAGCAGTGGCTGGGACAGATTTTAAGTATCACCTCAAGATGCAATCTAATCCTGTTTACATTAAATAAGCCTGCTCCCGAGCAGGTTTAAAGGGGGAGTGAAACACTCAGTTTCAGTCAATCTCATGTCAATCTTGAGTACCTATAGAGTAGTATTGCATCCTTCATATCTCCGAAAAGTCTTTAGTTTTATTATATTTATAAAAGAAAGATATGCTGTACCGAGTCTTTCTGAATAAAACCGAGCGGCTGGAGGCATATCGTGTGGGCGGAGCTAAAGATTCACGAGCGCGCGCAGCTTTTGTGTTGAGAATGTCTGAAAGCTAGTGTCTGAAGTGTCTGTAACATCCTTAAACATGGAAAAGAAAAGTTAGCCGGAATAGACCATGGCTATCAATCAGATTCAACCATACATATATGATCCAGAATCTGATCCGGAGGCTGAAATTGAACAAGAGCAGCAGCAACAAAAACTAAAGCAGGACGTCTCTATGTGGTATGTACTGTAACTGTATTTGCTTAGCGGCTTGTCATGCGCGAGTTTTACAACATTTGTGTGTGTTTACTCATGGTTTATGAGGACATGAGTTGGTTTATGGACTATTGTATGCGACTAAATGTTAGCAGCAAGCGGAATGGTTTTGTACGTCACATGCGTGTTTACATAGAAAAACAATGGAATAGTAGCGCATTTGAATTAAGAAGCATGCTTTGTGTGAACGGCCTAGAACGGGAAACTAGGCTATATGTTTGGGGTGGTTTTACAATGAACAAACACCTATAGTGGTCAGCTAAACCAATGTAAACACACATCATACATCGCATGCTCCATTGATAAATTAACTATACACGATCATGTTGTTTACTGATGTGTACTTACGCGACGATAGCCAACAACACAGACATTTGAAGCAATTTTACTCACCGCCTGCGGTTCCAACGCACGACCATGAACCTTTATCATTGGGACCGCTCCATCTTTCAGCATTAGACAAGCTACACATCCAGCGTCGAACTGGGCCTTGTTTATAAAAACAAATCGTCGCCGAAATGCAATGGAACAAACAAAAACACTTGCGCAACTCCATTGCTGCTCCGGAAAAACAAACTGCATCCACTGTCCCATTAATGCTGGGTTCTTTGGGAAGCTGTACAGGGATGTCTTGCCCTGACAACCAAAAACACACTTCTTTGGTGACATTGTTGATTTCGTGAAGTCCTGTGAGTGCAGTGCAGCCGGCCTCCCTAAAGCTGAGCAAAGCGCGTTAATGGGCGTGCATTTGCTCTCTTGCTCTGGTCGTGCACAAGCCCTTTCAGGAGAAGAGCCGTACGGGCCGTACAAGGACATTCCGCCCTGTTGACGTCAAGCAGACCCATACTCGAAAAAAAACGTTCCGAAACTTGTGAGAAACCGGAAGGACTATTTTTGACACAGAAATACCAACCAGGATTTACTAAAGACACGCAGTGAAAAATTTGCGCTGAAAAGGCGTGGACAGAGTAATTGCTGTGTCTGACCTTATTGCATATGCATTTGTAAGAGTTTCCCTTTCAGACACAAAATTTATGAAAGGGGAGTATTTAAAGGAATCATGCAAGTTGATTTACTAAGGTTTGTGCACGTCAATTTACTGGTATTTGTGCCATTATTTACCACCCAGAAAATATCTCTTAAACCAGACGCTAATTTGCGCTGCTCTTGGTAGATTGCATTGGTCATTATGCAGATGATCCGGCTGCTTCTGTGTTATTTCAGTAGATCACGCACAAAACTTTCCACTCCCATCTGAGTTTTTTTGGAATTGCGCTCTCACACTAATTTGCCCTGTTTAGTAAATCTGGCCCTAAGTGGGCTATTAAAAAAGTGTTATTTATACACTGTATTGCCAAAAGTATTGAGACACGCCTCCAAATCATTGAATTCAGGTGTTCCAATCATTCCCATGGCCACAGATGTATAAAATCAAGCACCTAACATTGCAGACTGCTTCTACAAACATTTGTGAAAGAATGAGTTGCTCTCAAGAGCTCAGTGAATTCAAGCTTGGTATGGTGATAGGTTGCCACCTGTGCAATAAGTCCATTCGTGAAATTTCCTCACTACTAAATATTCTACGGTCAACTGTTAGTGGTATTATAACAAAGTGGAAGTAATTGGGAACAACAGCAACTCAGCCACGAAGTGGTAGGCCATGTGAAATCACAGAGCGGGGTCAGTGCACGCTTCTCTGTCTGGCAATCCGATGGATGAGTCTGGGTTTGGCGGTTGCCAGGAGAACGGTACTTGCCTGACTGCATTGTGCCAACTGTAAAGTTTGGTGAAGGGGGGATTATAGTGTGGGGTTGTTTTTCAGGGGTTGGGCTTGACCCCTTAGTTCCAGTGAAAGGAACTCTTAATGCTTCAGCATATCAAGACATTTTGGACAATTTCATGCTCCCAACTTTGTGGGAACAATTTGGGGATGGCCCCTTCCTGTTCCAACATGACTGCGCACCAGTGCACAAAGCAAGGATCATAAAGACATGGATGAGCGAGTTTGGTGTGGAGGAACTTGACTGGACTGCACAGAGTCCTTACCTCAACCTGATAGAACACCTTTGGGATGAATTAGAGTGGAGACTGCGAGCCAGGCTTTCTTGTCCAACATCAGTGCCTGACCTCACAAATACTAAATAGAATGGTCAAAAATTCCCATAAACACACTCCTAAACCTTGTGTAAACCCTTCCCAGAAGTGTTGAAGTTGTTATAGCTGCAAAGGATGGGCCAACTCCATATTAAACCCTACGGATTAAGAATGGGATGTCATTAAAGTTCATGTGCATGTAAAGGCAGATGTACCAAAACTTTTGGCAATAAAGTGTATGTTGAATTGTGTTTTTTAAAACATACACGCAGAGTGTGACGCCATATTAGGACCGTTGCAGTGTACATAGAAAGAATTTGTCTGCTCTACTCCTGACCGCAAGTCCACCTTCGTTGTTATGTAAGAGAGGCTGTTTTTTTGTGTTTCCTTCCCATTTTTATTTCCTGTCGCTGTGCAGGCTATGACAGTGTAAACAGTTCAATAACCCTTTTATTTAAATGCTTAATTTATGTTCCCAGATAGCACACGTACATAGCAAGGAGACGTCTATTTGATGTGCATTTTTTCATCTGGAAGACGTGTTTTTTGAGTGTCTGCAACGCGTATATGAGACGTTTCCTGTCAGATGTTAAATAGACATTTAGAAAATGTCTTTAAGATGTTTATGATTTAGAATGAATGTAAAGCTGACATTTTAAAGACGTTCATCAGATGTTTGTACACAGCAGATGCTTTCCAGATGAAGTGCTCTTTATAAGACATCTTGGAGACTCTTGTGTGCTATCTGGGTTGCATTACGATTGTAAGAATCGTATCAATAATGTCAAAAATGTGATGTGCTGTAAAATATCCTGCTGTGTATGCTATTTAAACGAGTTCTCACCGATGCACTTGTTGTGCTTTGTTTTATAGAATTGATATCATTTGTTATTCATATGTGGTGACCCACCCCACCCCCCCAAACTAAAAAAATACACAGCACCCCCAACCTAAAACATCTTCCCGTGGCCCTGAGCCTGCCAATTAAGGGGTTATCAATAGAAACACAAAAAAACTACGAATTTATTACGTTTTGAGAAAATTATTACATCATTTTGTTACAATAATAATGCAATACTTATTCCATTATGTGCATTTATTACATTATGAGTTGCTACAAGCCGCATTCATTTTTTGGTCTGGGTTTACCTAACTTCTGTCATTATTTTTGGGCATCAAATTTGGCAAGACTCTTTTCCAAGCATTGTTCAAACAGATGCTCCTAACTTGCTGCTCAGCTCTGCTTTTTTTCAGCTCCCTTGCCAAGTAAAGCGGTCCCCAAAAATACTTCCATGGAGGGCTGGGGTATCTTTTTTGGTTCTGTCCACTGTAAGACTGGAGAAACTGTAAGAACTGTAAGAGATGGTGAATCTCAGTGAGAAAAAAAAAAAAAAAAAAAATTTACATTCGAACTCTCTTGTGAAGAGTGGCATCCCCACCCGAGGTACAGCCACACTGAGTCAATCAACTTAATTTACATTTCATACCCCTGACCATCATCTCTCCTCTCCACATGTTGAGATGACCTGAAATTCACCCAAAATCTATATGGGTTAATGTGAACAAATACTATACAGTATTATACATGTTTGGTATCATTTGAAATGTCTGAGTGCGACTGGTACAAAGGTCTCATTCCCACAGAATCAAACCAAAAGGTAACAAAGGTTTTAAGAGTTTAGAGATATTTAGCTTACTGTGGTGGGTGTGTCCTCCGCCAATTTGTCTTTCATGCATATTACCTCCTGCCCTCAATAAGGTGTAAAATACAAGTCTGGAGGCTTGATTAATGCAAATTCCTATTGTGAAATCATTTTTACATTTGAAAGAGGTTTCTGTCTTGGTCTGGTATTTAAGGAGATGTTGCCGGAAGTTTTGGATGCGATTCTGTAGTCAGATCAGCCCATAACGCTGTGTGTCTCCCAGACACTCGGTGTTATGTAATTGTCAGGTATGCGTCTTTTACTCTTTACTAGGGGTGTGACAAGATCTTGCGAGACTAAAATGTGACGAGATTTCTTGTCGAGGTGAAAAAATGTCTTGCGTTATATTGTCATAGCGGATTGTGAGGGTGAAGTTAGAATGTTACTGCATCCCGATTTGCCTACTTATACTATGACCTAAAAGTATGTACTCCTTTTTGTGAAAAAGTGTAGCAGGAGAGTATGCTAGCTTTGGGACATACTACTTTGTCATCTTTAACGGACTCTGTTGCTTATTTGCATGCATCCCATCACCGTTTAAACTGTCCTGTCAATCATCGTCAGTTAAAATCCTTCACATTCAGTTTAATTTCCTACCGTATCAGAGAGAAATGTAGTAGCATGTTGATCTGCCATTCATGGGTCTTTAATGCAGAGACTCTCCCCATGTGTTTGCAGTTAAATTTAATGATGCATTTAAAAGTTAATGGCCAAACGTATCATTACAAAAGTTCACAATGCTGCTGCAGGTGAAATATAATGTGGATAACACTGAATAAATATATTTTCGTCAGGTTAAATACTGATAATTGATCACTCAAGCCCCTTAAAGGAACACTCCACTTTTTCCACTCCAGGCTCATTTTCCAGCTCCTCTAGAGTTAAACAGTTGAGTTTTACCGTTAAGCTATGCTAAATGTGCCGCTAAAATTTAGCATACCACTAAATGTGCTATGCTAAATGTGCTATGCTAAATGTGCTTAAATGTCAAACAATCGAAAAATTGAAAGTGAAAGCAAACACGAGCGTGCATTCAAACGCAATTTCAATACATAGCCTAGCTACCGCTGTTTGAAAGCGCCTCCCTGAAGCATGTGGATATCTCTCAGTATGAAAGCTTTCTGTGTAGTTAACCATGTCTTATCTCTGTATCATGCAGAAAAAAATGGTCTCTTTTTGCACTTAGAGAAAGAAGTTAGTTGAGAAAGAAAAAAGAAGCCAGTTAGTCGAGTTTGTGGCAAAACCTTTACAGTGCTTGCGTATTGTTGTCTTTCACTGCATATGATAACTCATACTCAGAAAGTAGAACTGAAATGACATTCATTACAAGATGATGAGTTAAAAGTTAACAATTTTTCTAGTCATGTATTTCAACAAGGATTAAAAATACTTAAAAATACTATGTAAAAATCTTGTTTTGTCTCGTTCTTATGAACCCAATCTCGTGTCTCGTCTCGTGAGATAAGCGTCTCGTCACACCCCTACTCTTTACCTCAGAGCATTTGATTTTATGTATTGATTATCTTTGAATTGGATTATGTACAAATCCAATTCCAAAAAAGTTGGGACACTGGACAAATTGTGAATAAAAAAGGAATGCAATAATTTACAAATCTCATAAACTTATATTTTATTCAGGAGTTTCTCCTGAGAAACAAGTTTCTCAGAGAAAAATTGCAAAGAGTTTGAAGTTATCATCATCTACAGTGCATAATATCATCCAAAGATTCAGAGAATCTGGAACAATCTCTATGCGTGAGGGTCAAGGCCGGAAAACCATACTGGATGCCCGTGATCTTCGGGCCCTTAGACGGCACTGCATCACATACAGGAATGCTACTGTAATGGAAATCACAACATGGGCTCAGGAATACTTCCAGAAAACATTGTCAGTGAACACAATCCACTGTGCCATTCACCGTTGCCGGGTACTGAAATGGCCAGCCTGCAGTCCAGATCTTTCACCCATAGAAAACATTTGGCGCATCATAAAGAGGAAGATGCAACAAAGAAGACCTAAGACAGTTGAGCAACTAGAAGCCTGTATTAGACAAGAATGGGACAACATTCCTATTCCTAAACTTGAGCAACTTGTCTCCTCAGTCCCCAGACGTTTGCAGACTGTTATTAAAAGAAGAGGGGATGCATGGCCTTGTCCCGACTTTTTTGAGATGTGTTGATGCCATGAAATTTAACATTATTTTATGGTATTGGTCATAACCTCGGGTTACTTTTTCAGCTTTAACTAAGTTGATATATAGGCGACTGTAGGGGGCTACATGGGTACTTTTTAACAATAGCAAGCATGGGCAATATTGTTAAATCACTTTAGCCATAACCTTTGATTAATGATCGGACTGAAGAATTTGTGATCATGGGCCCGCATAACGGGCCAGTGCGAGGACCCTGTGCAACTCGAATGAATGATTTCAATAAAAGTAAAGAGTTAAATAGAATAATCAAATGTGTTGTTAAATTGTTATAAGACCCATAAGGCATCTTTACACAGTCGAGTTAAGGCTCATCTAAAGCGGCTCTGTGTCTGCACAAAATTCTATGTAAAGACACAAAATAAAAGCAGATTTAATATAACCCGGGTCTGACCCACCTCAGCCCCTAGTATCAAAGGCGACGCTGAAACGGTGTCCAAAATGAGTCCATTTCACTGAAGGGGTGTGTGTGTGAGTGCAAGTGTGTGTGAGAGAGAGAATGAACGTGAACTTGTGCCGCCCTAAACTATGTCATTGTCATGACAACTGCCTGTCAGTGTCAGCTCAGAATCAAGAACAAGAAGCTGGAGACAAAGCAGGATTAACGCTAGCTCCATATATTTTAGGCAAATAAAAAAAATGTTTACCATTAAAGTAAAATAGTCCTGTACACACATCGTCAAGCAAACCACCAAAATAACAGAGTTGTCGTGTGTAATCAATTGGTGTTCGCCGTTTGTAATCTTCCTTTAAAGAGACTGGCAGATCGCACTGCAACATTTCCTTCAGATACAGTAAATGCTTAACCCAGTCGCCATCACTGTGATTGTGCATTGTTATATTATATTCCAAAAATAATCTATTGGAGAACGATATTTGCTGATATATCTGCTGTCCTGAAACACTAACTTTAGAATCATTGTTATTTTGTTGTGCCTGCTGCAAAGTTACTTTCTGGCTCTTTGAAAAAACTTTCGCCCACTTTTAATCCTGCTGTGATCTAGCCGTAATAATTCATAATTTCATTATAGCATTTGTTCCAGCTGGCACAATTCTACCATAGACTACAATAGCCTATCAGTAGCGTTACCACATAATTAGGACAATCATCAAAGCGTGATATAGCAGGCAGAGGAAATTAAAAATTCTGTATTTTTATTTATTATGAGCTGTATTTCATTGTTTATTATTTCATTGTTTTTTTAATCAATTTATAACACATTGTAAAAGCTTTTAAAATTGTAATGTTCAAAGCATTGTTTCCTGTTATTTTAATCCCTGTGCAAATGCATATGTTATGTTGTCATTTACATAATATATATGAATGTATATGGAGCATGATAAAAAGGTGACCTTGAAATTGTGTTAAAGGTGACGCAAGCCGGGGAAAAATTTGGGTGCCCCTACATTTTGTGCTGGTGCACCTAAATAAAAAAGTTATTTAATATATATTAATATTTAATATATACCTAATTCATATAAGTTATTGCAGAGAAAGAGCAACAGTTGCAGTATTCTTTTATCCCTTCCTTGACCATGTGACCAAAACCCAAATGTGAGACATTCAAACTGACCAATTACAACTTCTCCCACTGTACTAAAGGTGTGACAGACATTTTGGCCTACAGTCCTTGGACTATCAACACCTCTGTCTTTAGAAATTCCAAATGGCCCTTGTGGTAAGAAAGAAACAGTAAAGCAAATGTCTTTGTTCATTTTCAAATATATTTGATTATTTTCAATCCTACACCACAAGTTCTTTGCTAGGTTCTATTCCCTGACCCAATGACAGCCATTCTTTGTTGGTCAGATTTGCTGGTGTCCAAGGATCCGGTTATCTATTCAATATGATAATCCTGAATGATTGGTTGGTTGGTTGGGTGGGTGGGTGCGTCGGTCGGTCAGCTCATATATATATATATATTTTTTTTTTACATTATGCTTTTCATTTTACAGCACAGGTTGTTGTTTTATTGTTTGTCATTGTCTGTTTTGGATTTTGTGAAAATCATAAAATGTGCAAAATAAATATAAAATGTTTTAATGTAAAAATTTCAGTGCTTGTACATTGACATCACTTCAAGATGATAACCGCTAATAAGCATAATTATAATAAATAATTATTCAATTAGATCACCCTGTGATAATGCTCCTCCTATTAATAAAATAAGCCATCTTTATCCTTGCAACCTTTGTATTAACTTGGAAACTTTGAAAATGTGTTTGAGTTTACTCCCGCATGAAGTGAGGTGGTATGTACTTAATGTGAATGCACTGTTTTGCAGCTGGTGAAGTTGTGCATAGGGATGATAGATGCTGGAAGAGTTTATAACCAGGCCAACAAGCAGTTTGTGAATGGAATCAGAGAACTGGCTTTGCAGTCCACCAGAGATGAGGTCATCGGGGTAAGAGTCCAGACCACCTATCCTTTTTGCTTTTCGTTTATCTTTGTTCTTTTTGCTTGCTAATTTCTGGTTTACACTCTTTAGTAATTAATCACATAAACTGTTGTCATGTCCTAAATTGGGCCTAAGCCCTAACAGTCTTCCCTTAAGTCCACAATTTGGTGACGTAATGCCACATACAATAGACTGTCTGGTAGTCTGCTGAGGCCCGCATCGGTGCACATCAAGTGTACCATTTGGGACAGGCTCCTGATTTTTTTTAAAGGACAGGCTACAAGTCATCAGATATGATTTTCTTCTTTGTCTGTCTATTTTTGGAAGCACTGACATGTTGATGCAATGTAGTGTGTGATACATGTTTTCTTTCTCTTCTCAGTCCAGTTTAGCAGCATTTGCTGAGACTCTGCAGGAAATGAACAACTATCATACAGTAAGACATCTGAAAGTATCAAATATCTGTATGTATGTTTGTGAAAACCTCCCTTTGGGGAGACCTCAAAGGTATAAAATATATTAAAACTTCAAAGCTACATTGTAAAAAAAGTATGTAGTTTCGGCGATACTACTGGCACCTAGAATTACAAAAATAAAGCATATTTTCAAACAACCTTGCAAATGCCGCTTCTGCATGTCGAGGCTCCCCTAACTCAAACATCAATACTCAACTCAATCACATACACAGTCAAGTCACCTTCATTTATATAGCGCTTTTCACAATATAGATTGTTTCAAAGCAGCTTTACAGTGATAATAGGAAATTAATGGAAGAGAGACTGTTTTGGCTGTACAAACCCAATTCCAAAAAAGTTGGGACACTGTACAAATTGTGAATGCAATGATGTGGAAGTTTCAAATTTCAATATTTTATTCAGAATACAACATAGATGACATATCAAATGTTTAAACTGAGAAAATGTATCATTTTAAGGGAAAAATAAGTTGATCTTAAATTTCATGGCATCAACACATCTCAAAAAAGTTGGGACAAGGCCATGTTTCCCACTGTGTGGCATCCCCTCTTCTTTTTATAACAGTCTGCAAACGTCTGGGGACTGAGGAGACAAGTTGCTCAAGTTCAGGAATAGGAATGTTGTCCCATTCTTGTCTAATACAGGCTTCTAGTTGCTCAACTGTCTTAGGTCTTCTTTGTCGCATTTTCCTCTTTATGATGCACCAAATGTTTTCTATGGGTGAAAGATCTGGACTGCAGGCTGGCCATTTCAGTACCCGGATCCTTCTTCTACACAACCATGATGTTGTAATTGATGCAGTATGTGGTCTGGCATTGTCATGTTGGAAAATGCAAGGTCTTCCCTGAAAGAGACGACGTCCGGATGGGAGCATATGTTGTTCTAGAACTTGGATATACCTTTCAGCATTGATGGTGCCTTTCCAGATGTGTAAGCTGCCCATGCCACACACACTCATACAACCCCATACCATCAGAGATGCAGGCTTCTGAACTGAGCGCTGATAACAACTTGGGTTGTCCTTGTCCTCTTTAGTCCGGATGACATGGCGTCCGAGTTTTCAAATTTTAAATGAGCTTTGGCTCAGAGAAAACGCCTGCGCTTCTGGATCATGTTTAGATATGGCTTCTTTTTTGACCTATAGAGTTTTAGCTGGTTTTTAGTTTAGTTTTAGTTTAACATCTGAACTGTCAGACGAGGACTGAGAAAGTGCCTCAGCAGTCTCGAGACCCGCTGACAAGTCCATCCGCGAGCCCTATGATCTAAGCCGCCGCGCTGCCTCAACAGACACGGGACAGAACCACGGGGTTCGCAAGCCTGCTGACTTCACAAAATACTCTCTTTTTTGGACAAACAACACCAAATAGACAGACCATTTCAACACAGAGCGCTTGCTGAAGAGCAAAAAGCTAATGTGTTTGTGTGCCAGCATCCCTTTTGTATCTACTACGTCATGACGCAAACTTGAGCAACTTGTCTCTTCAGTCCCCAGACGTTTGCAGACTGTTATAAAAAGAAGAGGGGATGCCACACAGTGGGAAACATGGCCTTGTCCCAACTTTTTTGAGATGTGTTGATGCCATGAAATTTAAAATCAACTTATTTTTCCCTTAAAATGATACATTTTCTCAGTTTAAACATTTGATATGTCATCTATGTTGTATTCTGAATAAAATATTGAAATTTGAAACTTCCACTTCATTGCATTCTGTTTTTATTTACAATTTGTACAGTGTCTCAACTTTTTTGGAATCGGGTTTGTATATCATATGAAGTAAAAGACAACAATATAATGCAAGCACTGTAAATGGCTTTGCAACAAAATCCATCATGCTGCTTTCGTGAGCTTTTCACCTCGACAAGCAATATCGCCACGTTTTAATATCACAAGATCTTGTGTTGTATCAGTATTTTCTAATTTAATTTGTAATAATTTTTTTATTTTTAATCACAAAGAAAAAACAATACATGCAGTATTTCTATTTGCTACTTTTCCTTTAGATATTATTTGATCAAGCCCAGAGATCCATCAAGTCTCAGCTTCAGGCTTTTGTGAAGGAGTGAGTGTTTACATTTTAAATGCTTTATACATTTTTCAACAGTTGGTTGTTTTTGGGACCATTTTTCCTCTCAAAACTTATTTGCAGAGACTTGAAGAAGTTTAAAGATGCTAAAAAGCAGTTTGATAAGGTGAGTGAAGAAAAGGAGGTGGCACTGGTGAAAAATGCTCAGGTGCCTCGTAACAAACAGCACGAGGTAGAAGACGCCACCAACGTCCTGACCACAACACGCAAGTGCTTCCGTCACATCGCCCTGGACTATGTGCTGCAGGTTTGTTAAGCGCCCTTTATTTTATTAATAAACATTGTCCATTTAGGTTGTAGTATCTACATTATCAATCGATCAGTCTGTATGTCTGTCTATCTGTCTATCTATCTATTTGTTTCTTTTTCAGATAAATGTCCTTCAGTCCAAAAGAAGATTGGAAATCCTCAAATCTGTAAGATTTAGAAGAACTACAAATTAAAGTTAACGTGTTGCATTATTTACAAAAGACAATTTATTTACAGATTTTAAAAATATATTCTTTATAATCTGTCTTTGTAGATGCTGTCCTATATGAATGCCAACCTCACGTTTTTCCATCAAGGATATGATTTGTTTAGCCAGCTTCAACCATTAATGAAGCAGCTGAGTGGTCAGGTACAAACACTGCTGCATTAATTAGAAATATACCCATGCATTTCAGTGTGTTCAAATGTAAAGCTCATTTTGTTGGGTGTTTGGTTTTTCAGTTGGATCAGCTGGTGGTGGATTCAGCAAAGGAAAAAAGAGAAATGGAGCAAAAACACTCAACTATCCAACAGATGGTAAAATATGAGGAGAAACTATATTTTAATTTAATTGAAAATGCATACTTTAAGAACTTTAAGTATCTTCCTCTACAAATCTAATTTCTGTTTTCTTTCTACATTATCAGGCTGCTTTGCAGGTAAAACATCTATAAAAATTATTTCTCTCTTAAATTGTAATAGGCAATTTCAAACAAATATTTGTTGTATTGCCTGGTTTAAAAAAAGTCCTTGTATTCGGATAAATAAATAACAAGAATCACAAATTCAATGTGCAAACAAATCTTAATGGTCTTAAAATGTTTTTCTTTATCTATTTTTTTAATCTATTTTAGTGTAAATTGTGACACAAATATGTTCCCTTTCGTCCAGTCACTCCGAGTAACGTCAATGACTGACGAATGGGGGTTTCGCTTAGAAGCCTATCATCTTCGAGATCTAAGAAAGCACTCAATGGCAGTGCCAATGCCATGGGCATGCGGAATTTGCATGCGTAACTCCACTCCACCGTGTGGGTATATAAGGAAGTACGCAAAGCACATCGCATTATGTTTCTGCTTCGGAGCCAAGAGTACGTACTCTTCACTCTGCAAAGCTTTCTGAGTTAATTTTGTCTTTTGTCTTTGTAATTTAAGCTTTTTTTGTCAGCAGCATTCCAGTTGGTGTTGGTGTTACAGCGCGTTCCAGCGATCGCATACTTCCTACCTGCTGATCTGTGCAGTGGTCTGCATACAGCTGGTGTGCGTTTCCCTCAGCGCTTCAGCATCGACTGCGAGGTTTTCCTCTCACAAAAGAGCTCACACGCGGTGCGTCCTTTTCAGGATGTCTCGCCCATGTGCTTCTGGGTGCGGCCGGTCTCTGCCGCCCTCTGATGGGGACAATCACTGTCTGGCGTGTTTGGGCTTACAGCACGCTCAGGCAGCGCTTGTGGATGAGTCATGTTCTCACTGCGGGAACATGGCCATCTCGGTGTTGCGGTCGAGACTCAATGAACTCCGTACCGGAGCGAGCGTCCCCTCTGCTACAACCCAATCTGCGGTCTCCACGCGAGGCGGCACTTTGGCTGGTGGCCAGGGTGACCTGAGGGTGACGGTGTGGAACCAAGCTCTGACGCTCATGCCTCGGCCCACACCCCTGCTGCCCCGCGTGTTTCATTTGGTGCCACAGAGGATGAAGAGATGTCGGTCGCCGCATCTCAAGGTGGGCTAGAATCCTCTGAGGATGATGATTCGGCTGTGCTGACGCCTTCGGGTGTGCCAGCATTACCCGAGTCGGACCCAGAGCTGAAAGCCATGCTTGCCCGGGCAGCCACGAGTCTCGAGTTGGAGTGGAACCCTCCACCCCGGCCTGAGCGCTCATGGTTGGACGATTGGTTTTTGGGAGCGGCACGTTCTGACACCCGTCAGACCACGCCCCCAATACCTTTCTTCCCGGAAGTGCATGAGGAGGTCACGTGGTCCTGGAAGTCCCCATTGTCTTCCCGCGACCATTCGGCAACTTCCTCCGCCTTCTCTGCCCTTGATGGGGCCACGGCTAAAGGGTACACTGGGGTTCCCCCAGTTGAACGCTCTGTTGTGCAACTGTGACCGCAGGGTGCTTCAACCTGGCGTGGCGACCCAAAGCACCCCTCCAAGGCCTGTAGATTCACATCATCCTTGGTGGCGAAGACCTACAGAGCCGCGTGGCAGGCCGCCGCCTCTTTGCATGCCATGGCTACCCTTCAGGCCTACCAGGCTAAGGTATTGTGCAACATGCACGAGGGCAGAGCTGACCCAGGGCTCACACATGCCCTCCGGGCGACGAAGGTGGCCGCACGCTCCCTGGGCCAGGTGATGTCCACAGCTGTGGTCCAGGAGAGACATCTTTGGCTCAACCTGGCCAATATGCGGGACGCCGAGCGGACCCGGTTCCTTGACGCCCCCATATCCCAGGAAGGGCTATTCGGCGGCGCGGTTGAGAGCTGCACCCAACAGTTCTCAGCCGCCCAGAAGCAGTCTGAGGCTATTAGTCATATACTGCCCCAGCGGTCAGCTGCTGCCTCCACCCAACCGCCGCCCCAGTCCGCCCCAGTCCGCCCCAGCCCTGCAGCCCGTGAAAAACAGTGTGGACAGTGGAGCCTGTTTCCAACTGTACTCGCCCCTACTAGTGGCCGGTAATGGATTAGGCTCAGGTGTCTTCGCTTGCTCGCCATTCCACTCCTCAGACTGGATACGTGCGATTATATCCTCAGGTGAGCTTCCCAGAAGCCCTGAGCTCCTCCAGCACTGTCGACGCCGACACCAGTAAGTCTGCCCACTCGCCCAGACCCTCGTGTCAGGCCAGGTACCTCCGTGTGCATGGTTCCCCCTTTGGGCAACCCCCGCACGTGTATTTCCACCGTAAGCCTCCTCGAGCAAGTGTTTTCCATTGGCAAATTTGCCACCCCTGGGGTCAAAAGTCCACCTTCGGCTGGTTCCCCAGAATCTTCCATATGCAGCCCCTAGTGGTCATATGTTTATTCTAAGTCCTCCCCACAGGCAGGCATCCTGGCGGATGTTCCCCCTGGAATATGCTTCCCAGTGTAAGATTCAAGATTCAAGATTCAAGAGTTTTATTTGTCACATACACAGTTATATACAGAATATACAACCGGCAGTGAAATGTAAACAGGTCCGCTCCATGGACAGTGCAAATTCACAGTTAAAAACACAAGGAAGAAATTATAATAGAAATAGGATATAAAAAAAAAGTACTATCTATATATATATATATATATATATATATATGTCCATATCTGTAGAATTATAAATAATCAAGTCAAGAAAAAAAAGGTAACAAATAAGGATAAAGTGGAATAAAATAATTGAAGTAGACTTTGCAGTGAGTAAACTGTAGACTTATAAATATGTGGTTAACAAATGTATAAAGAGTATAATGTGCAAACAGGTTTATGACAGGTTGTTACACAGTAACAACGAGAACAGAAAGTGCAGTGCAATGTCAGTGTATCGATGTTTATCCTGGACGTGAAGTCACGTGATGTTAAGTGACTGAGTTCAGGAGTCTGATGGCCTGGGGAAGAAGCTCCTCCTGAGTCTCTCAGTTTTGGCCATCAGGCTTGGAAGCGCTTACCAGATGGTAGCAGCGTGAAATGAGGGTTTGCAGGGTGATTAGAGTCCTTGATGATCTTGGTAGCTCTACCTTTGCAGCGTTTGGTGTAGACGCCCTGCAGAGACGGAGAGCTGACCCTGAGATACGCCGGATAAGCGCACGACTCTTTGCAGGGCTTTGCGGTCATGACTGGTGCTGTTCCCATACCACGCTGTGATGCACTGAGTTAAAACACTTTCTATCGCCCTAAATAGAAAGTTTTCAGGATAGCTGGTGAAAGCCTGAATTTCTCAGCTGGCGCAGGTGGTACAGTCTTTGCCTGGCTTTTTTCACCTGTGTCTGAATGTGAGCAGTCCAGGTCAGGTCCTCGGAGATGTTTACTCCCAGGTACTTGAAGCTGCTCACTCTCTCTACTGGTGACCCGCTGATCATGAGGGGGAGTATGTCCGTTGCTGTCTCTTCCTGAAGTCCACAATCATTTCTTTGGTCTTGCCAACATTCAGAGAGAGACAGTTGTCCTGGCACCATGCTGTTAGATGCTCCACCTCGTCCAAGTATGCCGTCTCATTGTTGTTGGAAATGAGGCCCAGGACAACAGTATCATCAGCAAATTTGATGATAGAGGTGGAGCTGTGTGTGGACAAACAGTCATGCGTGTAGAGAGAGTAGAGCAGGGGGCTCAGGACACAGCCCTGTGGAGCTCCCACACTCAGGGTGATGGAGGTGGAGGTGGACTGGCCTATTCTCACCACCTGAGGCCTGCCAGTGAGGAAGTCCTCAATCCAGTGGCAGAGAGAAGGATTCAGGCCGAGATCCAGGAGTTTGGAGGTTAGCTTGGTGGGAACTATGGTGTTAAAGGCTGAGCTATAGTCAATAAATAGCAGTCTTAATGTAGTTCCCACTTTTGCTGTCGATGTGAGTGAGGGAGGAGTGGAGGACATGAGAGATGGCATCTTCAGTCGATCTATTGGGACGATAGGCAAACTGAAGAGGGTCCAAAGTGTCAGGAATGAAGGCGCAAATGGTGTTTTTAATGAGTCTCTCAAAGACCTTCATGACTATAGACGTGAGAGCCACTGGACGATAGTCATTTAGGCAAGAGGGTTTACTGTTCTTAGGGACAGGGATGATGGTGGATTTTTGAAGGAGGTGGGGACCACAGATGTAGCGAGGACTCATTAAAGATAGATGTAAACAACCCGGTGAGCTGATCAGCACAGGACCGCAGAACACACGACCTGAAATACCATCCGGCCCAGCAGCTTTCCTGACGCCCACACGCTTGAGTGCTCTCCGAACTTCATCCTCCGAGACAGAGATCACGTGATTGTTGCTGCTCTGAGTAATTTCCTCTAACGCGCCACTTGGCGGAGTCGCGTTGCGCGGTTACAGTCAAAGCGAGCATAGAAAGAGTTTAACTCGTTCACGAGCAACGGATCAACGCTTGCCTCTGCAGAGGATTTAGATCCAAAGGAGCAGATGGACCTCAGACCTTGCCACATGCGCCGCGAGTCGTTGAGTTGGAAATGAGACTCCACTCGGTCTTTATAACGGAGTTTTGCGGCTTTAACTGCTCGTCTGAGAGCATAACAGGACGATCTGTATTCATTCATATTCCCTGAATGGAGACCGGCGTTGTAAGCAGCAGTGCGTATGCGTTCACTGCCGCATGGATTGAATTGTCCACCACGGTTTCTGATTTGAGAAGGACGTTATTGTTATTGTTTGCGTGGCTTGCTCTGTAAGCGTGTTGATGAAGCAAAGCGCCACGCCTGTGAACTCGCTTACGCCAGCTGAACTCGCTCGAACATGTCCCAGTCAACGTCATCAAGAGCTGCCTGAAGCGCGGTCTCTGAGTGGGGCGACTAACGCTTAACTTCCCGCCACCGGGGTTCCTGGAGGAGCTTTTGTTTGTATTCGGGAGTGAGGAAAATGGCGGCATGATCCGATTTGCCAAACGCTGGAAGTGACCGCGCTTTATAGGCGTTCTTAAACGGAGAGTAGCAGTGATCCAGTGTGTTTGCTCCTCGTGTGGGGCAGGAGACGTGCTGGTGAAAGTTTGGCAGGACTTTCTTTAGGTTTGCTTTGTTAAAATCGCCCGCGACAATGAATGCCGCGTCGGGATGTTGGTTTATGACGCCGCTGGCAACATCATGAAGGCCAGATAAAGCCAGCGCTGTGTCTGCCTGCGGTGGGATGTAAACGGCGGTCGCGACAACCGCAGAAAACTCCTCGGCAGATAGAATGGGCGGCAGATGATTGTTAAATGTTCCAGATGAGGTGAGCAGGACCGCGAGAGAATGGTGATGTTCCTGGGATCGCACCATTTCTTGTTGATCATGAAACACACTCCACCGCCTTTGGATTTACCGGCCTCGGCTGTTCTGTCCATCCGAAAAACAGAGAAGTTCTCCGACGGCGTCACAGCTGTGTCCGGGACCGCGGGCGTGAGCCATGTTTCAGACAAACAATAGATATTACAGTCTCTCATGTCCCGTTGAAAACTTATCCTGGCTCTAAGATCGTCCATCTTATTATCCAAGGATTGAACATTTGCTAGAAGAATGCTCGGGAGAGGAGGTCTGAATGCCCTTTTCCTCAGTCTGTTACGGATACCAGCACGTTTCCCACGGTGTTTCTTTGTTCTACGCCGCTGGCTCTGTCCCTTGTTCAACTCGGCGTTCCGAAGAATCTCAGATGGCCACAGAGGATCGGCAAAAGTGTCCTGAAACAGTCCAGTGTAGAGGTAACCAATGTCCAAAAGAGTTTTGCTGTCGTAGTAGATCAATGCAGATGATAAGTTTGTAAAAACTGAGAGTAAAAGAAAGTAAAATAGTAAATAAAAGCACAGTCTTCGCTGAGCGACCTGAACGGCGACCAAACACAGCGGCGCCATTTTGTACCAATTTTGTACCAAAATTGTACCAATTTTGTACCTTGGTATTCCTGTGATAAGTGGGAGTCCTTCGTCCGTACTAAGCCTAATGACAGGGAGCTCACACTTACGCAGGGCACTGGAAGACAATCGAGTGGCGGGACTACATTGGGACCCCAATCTAGTGTGACTGAACGAAAGGGAACGTCTTGGTTACGTATGTAACCCTCGTTCCCTGAGCAGGGAACGGAGATGTAACGTCACTCTGCCACTCCCTCTGCCAGAGTTCAGTCTTGGCTCCTCAGCAGGTAAACATAATGCAATGTGCTTTGCATACTTTCTTATATACCCATGCGTTGGGGCAGAGTTACGCATGCAAATTCCGCATGCCCATGGCATTGGCAATGCCATTGGGCACTTTCTTAGATCTCGAAGATGATAGGCTTCTAAGCAAAACCCCCATTCGTCAGTCACTGATGTTACGTCTCCGTTCCCTCTTCAGGGAACGAGGGTTACATATGTAACCGAGACGTTCTCATTTGTGGGGGGTTTTATGCAGTAACTTTTTTTCTGAAATTGTAAGTAACTGTAATGAACAAATCACTGCATTAGTTGACTTTTCTGGGTGAATTTTCAAGGATTTCTCCACTGAAGACACAAAACTGGAATATAATGTCGACACTGATAATGGAATAGCTATGGAAGGATACCTCTTCAAAAGAGCAAGCAATGCCTTCAAAACCTGGAACAGGTGTGGCTTATCTTTGTGGTAGTGAACGTGTCTTTTTTCATGTATTTGTGTTGTGAATGAGCTGACGTAGTTCATAGCGTGAGCTCTCTTTTATTTCTACTGTCCACAAATACTCTCTCATAAAACCTTTCATCTGTGGCTAAATCCAGATATTTTCTTCCCCAAATAGACGATGGTTTTCTGTTCAAAACAGTCAGCTGGTTTATCAAAAGAGATTCAGGGTAAGTCTGTTGAAAACACTTAAATAAAGTTGTTGCACTGTAACTAAAGTGGTTTTCTACAGTTATGTGCTGAAATGTTTCAGGATAACCCCACTGTAGTAGTAGAAGATCTGAGACTCTGCACTGTTAAACACTGTGAGGATGTGGAGAGACGGTTCTGTTTCGAAGTGGTGTCCCCATCCAAGTATGTTTGAGTCTGTCTTCTGTGGGTAGCAGTGTCTTTTTTGTACTGAAAGTTTGACTACATGACCTGTTGCATATCAGGAGCTGTATGATGCAGGCAGACTCTGAGAAACTGAGGCAGGCATGGATCAAAGCCGTGCAGAACAGCATTGCTACGGCCTTCAGAGAGAATGGAGAAGAAACAACTATTGTGAGTGAACTCAACACACATTAATCTAGCACTTTTCTGAGCCAGGACTCGAATTCAGGTCAACGGCGTGAGAGTCAGACTCTTCGAGCCATTGGAAGGTGGTAAACCCAAAAGCCTTTCTTTTTTTGTGATAGCCTATTTCATACAGCTATATCTATAACGACAAAACTCTTGAACAAAAGTAATTTCCCAGTCTTGACATCATATCCAGGAGATAAGTCAGTAAATTTGAGTAAAATCACAGGCTTTGCTTATCCCGTGTGAATGCGCCACATGAAATTCAGATGTGGGGGGGGGTAATTTCTAAATTACACAAGGTCCCCAGATAATACTAATCCCTTGTGAACAGGGCTTTTAACTACTATGTACTAACAATACACAGTTTAGTTAACTGCATCTGAGACACAGTCACAATGTAAATGCATCTGACTGAAATACACATAATCTTTCAGACGTTACTACACACACTTGAGGTGTTTGGCCAATCCCAACGCACTGGGTGAGCTGGCCAATCAGAGGCTTTTCAGAACACGGGGCTTTACAGAAATCAGAGCTATAAACACCCAATAAATAAAATAATTATTTTTTTAACCCCATCATGATCCATCGTGATCCACTGGCACGTCAAGGGGTTAAATTGCATGACACACAACAACTCAAAAATAAAAGCTAAACATGCCACATATCTTTGGAAAGCTGAGATTCTTGTGAATCAGATGATGTAGTGTCTTTGTCAGACCACCAACAAACGGAAAACGCCAACAAAACTGATTGAACTCACCTATGAAGCCTCCTATTAGTCCAATGATCAATAACGTCCCAACAAAAACAGTGTAATTCCACTCTATAGGGTCCAGGCAATCCGAATTCAGTGAAATATTTAGTCCATATCACATTTATATAGCAATAAACATCCACTAGGATGTAAACACTTGCCGATTCATTGATGTTAAAATGACCGCTGACCACTGCACTCTTGACTGACACCTCATTTCAACCAATTGGGGCATGTTATGAGGTGTTTATAGGCTCAAGCAGCCATACAGGAGGGAGAGACAAAGCCCACAGCACGTCACAGTATTTGATTGACAGTGTATCGATCCAGTTGCATCAGAGATTGCGAATGACTGACTCTTCTGATAGCCAGTGAACTTCTGAAAAGGTTAATATGTATTTTTAGTGGGAGGATTCGACCTTGGTACTGCTTATGGCCATTTCTCAATATGCTTTCTTGTCTGTACTTGCGTTCTCATGGACTTGTGAAACGTCATCAGTCGCTGCCCAAATTCTGTTCCAATTCAAAGTTCACATCTAGCCGAGTAGGCTACAGTTCAAATCCCTGGATGTGTTTTTGATCCGCCCCTTTTATCGAGGATGCATCGACTTGTGTGGACTTCAGACAGACGAATCCCAGAATGCATCTCGCACCAACCAGCAAGCATCAATAGCGGATGAGAAACCCCATGTAATTTAAAAATAGTACTGTTAATGTGTCACAAAATGTAGTTGTAACAAAGTTTGTATAAGGTGAGGAAGAAGACAATGGGTTGGCTTACTGGGACACAAACTCTGGTTTATTTGACATATAACTCAGACCACCAAACAACGTGCACATCGCCCAAAATAATAACTTAAAGTTCTCTCTCTCTCTCTCTCTCTGACAACGGTTTGTTTTCGACAGTTCCTCTCTGCGTCTCTTGTGTCTCGTGTCTCAGTGGCTGTTTGCGTGTCCAGCTTCTCTCTCCCCGGTCCTCATTTCCAGTGTGGCTTTTAACCTGTCTCTCCACGCCAATTACTAAAACAAGAGGCAGGTGTTTATCATTTGCACTTGATTCACTTACGTACTGCTCGTCCTCTGACTCTTTCTCTCGTCACAGACCCCGCTAAACCACGCCCCCTCGCCACAGTAGTTTTAAGACTTTTTCTTAAAACTGGTGGTTTATTTATAAAGAGAGCACCCATTTGACAATTTTTCTGGCGTTTTCAGAGTTGTGAGATCCAGGCGATCACCAGACGCTTAGCGCTCATTAACCCCGCCGAGAGCAGCCTTTCCTCATCTACATCAACTTCTGACATCTGCCGCTGACTCTGATGTCTCTGTAGTGGTTAAACATGAGCTATAATTCGTATTATGTAGATCTAATGGCCGATCTTTGGTCTCATGAATCTATAATTTGTTCCCTGGCAAATAGTTTTGTTGTTGATGTTTCAAAAAAAAGTGATGTTTCATAACTTTATATTTTTAGGATATTTAACTTGACTTAGTTTTAGCCTACTAGCGCTATGTTGCGTTATGTATGTTTAACTGAATTGTTTGCTTTATTTATTGTATAGCTTCTTATACTTTTATAATGGCTAATATTGATCACACATAAACTGACATTTAACAAAAATAAAAATGTAACATTTTATGTCATATTTAATTATACACTCAGTGATAATCAAATCAAATCACCTTTATTTATATAGCGCTTTTTACAAGTCCAATTGTTTCAAAGCAGCTTCACAGTGTTAACAGGAAAATAATGCAACAGAATTTGATTTGGCTGTACAGCCACTCTGGTGAAAACGGTGATGTTATCCAGCTAATTTCAATTATCATATAGTGTCAATGCGGGCAGATCAGTAATATAGATGAAATTTAGGTGTCCCCAACTGAGCAAGCCAAAAGCCAAAGGCAATGGTGGCAAGGAACCAAAACTCATTCAGGGCCAGAATGGAGAAAAAAACCTTGGGAGAAACCAGGCTCAGTCAGGGTGCCAGTTCTCCTCTGGCTGACGAACAAACAGTGTATGATTATAATTCTGGCAACATTTCAGGTCTTAAGTCATATTACGTAAATAGATATTCGTAAGATTGTTCAAAAGATTGGAGTCGTCATGCCAGAGATGGGTTTAATGAGGATGTTGTGTCGATGCAGAATTTACAGGGGGGAGTTTAATTGACACGCTCTCTGCAGACATTTCAGGGATATGTTGGTAATGTCCAGGCGCAGGTCCACCATCTGATTTGGATACGGCCCGGATCCGGCTGACTGCAGTAAACCTCGGGATAAACAGAGAGACTAACATTAGCATAGATACCATTCTTCTTATGATGTAACGAGTACATCAGGTGTTATGGGTACATCAGGTGTTATGTTCCCGGTTCTGGCTGACCTAGCTAATGCAGCCTAACAATCATTTAACTGATTTGAATAATAGAGATTGATAATGTTCTATGTGTATGCCATAGTAAAGAGTAATGCGTTTTTAGTCTAGATTTAAACTGACAGAGTGTGTCTGCTTCCCGAACAATGCTAGGAAGACTGTTCCAGAGTTTAGGTGCTAAATAGGAAAAGGATCAACCGCCTGCAGTTGATTTTGATATTCTAGGTATTATCAACTGGCCAGAGTTTTGAGACCACAATAGACGTGATGGAGTATAATGCATTAAGAGCTCGCTCAAGTACTGTGGAGCTAAACCATTTAGTGCTTTGTAAGTAAGAAGCAAGATTTTAAAATTTATGCGATGTTTAATAGGGCAGTGTTGACAGAACCAGGCTAATATGGTCATACTTGCTGGTTCTAGTAAGAGCTCGAGCTGCTGCATTTTGGACCAGCTGAAGTTTGTTTATTAAGCGAGCAGGGCAACCACCCAGTAGAGCATTACAATAATCTAGCCTTGAGATCATGAACGCATTAATTAACTGTTCAGCATTTTGCATTGAAAGCATGCGCCATAATTTAGATATATTTTTAAGATGGTAGAATGCAGTTTTACAGATGCTAGAAACGTGGCTTTCAAATGAAAGATTGGTATCAAAGAGCTGTGATAGTTGGGTCTTTGTGAATGAAGGAAGGAGACAGGGTCGGCTTAGCTGGGTCTCGTGCTTTTATTAAAACTCTTTGTTCAGGAAACAAAACGGGCACTGACTGCGCTTTCAACTCAAACATTCAATTCTTCTCTAAAAGACTTCAGTGTACTCTCGTTGTACTGCTCAGGTTCCCGCACGAGCACCCAGCTGCTCTCTCTCCCTGTTTTCCACCAGCTTTTATCCGCTTCCCCACGCCAATTACTGCAACGAGACACAGGTGAATGTCGTTCTGCACTTGACCCACTTACACACCGTTTGTCACCTGCCTCTTCTCTCCATTGCCGACCTCGCTGAACCGCACCCCCCTTGCCACAAGAGCACACCCAGGTTCCTCACTGATGACGAGGACTTGACAGAGCAGCCATCAAGTGTTAGACAGTATTCTAGGTTACTACTTGTGGAGCTTTTTTGTCTAATAATTAAAAAATTCATTTTTTTCTGAATTAAGTTGCAGGAAATTACTGGTCATCAAATGTTTTATATCAGCTATGCATTCCGTTAATCTTGTGAATTGGTAAGTTTCATCAGGGCGTGAAGAAATATAGAGCTAAGTATCATCAGCATAACAATGAAAACTAACACCATGCTTCCTAATGATATCTCCCAGTGGTAGCATGTACAGGGTGAAAAGCAACGGTCCTAGCACTGAGCCTTGCGGTACTCCATACTGAACTTGTGATCGGTGTGACATCTCTTCATTTACTGCTACAAACTGATAACGGTCAGATAAGTATGATTTAAACCATGCCAATGCAATTCCACTAATTCCAACATAACTTTTGAGTCTATTCAGAAGAATGTTCTGGTCGATAGTATTGAATGCGGCGTTAAGATTGAGTAACACTAATAGAGAAATACAGCCATGATCGGATGATAAGATAATTTGTAACTCTGATGAGAGCAATCTCAGTACTATGATACGGTCTAAATCCTGACTGGAAATCCTCACAGATACCATTTCTTTCTAAAAAGGAGAATAATTGGGAAGACACTGCCTTTTCTAGTATTTTTGACAGAAAGGGTAGATTTGATATTGGCCTGTAATTGACTAATTCTGTAGGATCAAGTTGTGGTTTTTTAATAAGTGGTTTGATAATAGCCAACTTAAAAGTTTCGGTACATATCCTAATAACAAAGATGAATTAATGATATTAAGAAGAGGATCTATGACCTCTGGAAAGTCATTACTGCTGTGCTATTTACAAACATCAAAAGCTTTATTTTTGGTTAATTTAGCCACTGTATCGAATAAATACCTAGGGTTGTGTTTGTTTTATTCTAAAAGAGTTGAGAAATAAGCAGATCTAGCTGTTTTTACGGCCTTTCTGTATGCAATTATGCTCTCTTTCCATGAATTGCGAAAAACCTCTAGTTTTGTTTTCTTCCAGCTGCGCTCCATTTTTCTGGCTGCTGTTTTGAGAGCCCGAGTGTGCTCGTTGTACCATGGCATTGGACTATTTTCTTTAATCTTCCTTAAGCACAGGGGAGCAGCAGTGTCTAAAGTGCTGGAAAAAAGAGAGTCAATAGTTTCTGTTGCAACATCGAGTTCTTCTAAGCTATCTGGGATGCTGAGGAGATGAAACTGATGAGGAAGATTATTTACAAAGCAATCTTTAGTGGCGGCAGTGATAAGTACTGCCATATTTGAAGCGAGGGGATGGCTTTGCAGCCTTAGCTAAATTAAGTATACAAGATACTAGGTAATGGTCTGAAATGTCGTCGCTCTGCTGCAGGATTTCAATGGTATCAACATTTATACCATGTGACAGTATTAGGTCTAAAGTATGATTACGGCGATGAGTGGGTCCTGACACATGTTGCCTTACTCCAAGAGAGTTTAGAATGTCTCTAAATCCCAATCCCAATGCATCTTTTTCATTGTCTACATGGATATTAAAATCACCAACAATTAGTACTTTATCTGCAGCCAGTACTAACTCTGATAGAACATCAGCAAATTCTTTGATAAAGTCTGTATTATGCCCTGGTGGCCTGTATACAGTAGCCAACACAAATGTCAAACGGGATTTATCAATTACACTACATAATGTTACATAAAGCACCAAAACTTAAAAGGAATTATATTTGAAACTAGACTTCTGAGTAATACTGAAGATATTATTATAAATTACAGCAACCCCTCCCCCTTTGCCTTTCAGACGCGGCTCGTGTTCATAACAATAATCTTGGGGGGTGGACTTTTTTAAAGTAATATAGTCGTCAGGTTTTAGCCAGGTTTCTGCCAAACACAGCACATCTAGATTATTATCTGTAATCATATCATAAGCACTTTTGGGGAAAGATATCGAATATTCAGCAACCCAAGCTTTATCATTTGTTCATCTGTATTATATGAATGCTATTTATATACACTCACCTAAAGGATTATTAGGAACACCATACTAATACTGTGTTTGACCCCCTTTCGCCTTCAGAACTGCCTTAATTCTACATGGCATGGTGCTGAAAGCATTCTTTAGAAATGTTGGCCCATATTGATAGGATAGCATCTTGCAGTTGATGGAGATTTGTGGGATGTACATCCAGGGCACGAAGCTCCCGTTCCACCACATTCCAAAGATGCTCTATTGGGTTGAGATCTGGTGACTGTGGGGGCCATTTTAGTACAGTGAACTCATTGTCATGTTCAAGAAAACAATTTGAAATGATTCGAGCTTTGTGACATGGTGCATTATCCTGCTGGAAGTAGCCATCAGAGAATGGGTACATGGTGGTGTACATGGAATGGACATGGACAAGGAATGGACATGTTCAGAAACAATGCTCAGGTAGGCCGTGGCATTTAAACGATGCCCAATTGGCACTAAGGGGCCTAAAGTGTGCCAAGAAAACATCCCCCACACCATTACACCACCACCACCAGCCTGCACAGTGGTAACAAGGTATGATGGATCCATGTTCTCATTCTGTTTATGCCAAATTCTGACTCTACCATCTGAATGTCTCAACAGAAATCGAGACTCATCAGATCAGGCAACATTTTTCCAGTCTTCAACTGTCCAATTTTGGTGAGCTCGTGCAAATTGTAGCCTCTTTTTCCTATTTGTAGTGGAGATGAGTGGTACCCGGTGGGGTCTTCTGCTATTGTAGCCCATCCGCCTCAAGGTTGTGCGTGTTGTGGCTTCACAAATGCTTTGCTGCATACCTCGGTTGTAACGAGTGGTTATTTCAGTCAAAGTTGCTCTTCTATCAGCTTGAATCAGTCGGCCCATTCTCCTCTGACCTCTAGCATCAACAAGGCATTTTCGCCCCACAGGACTGCCCGCATACTGGATGTTTTCCTTTTCACACCATTCTTTGTAAACCCTAGAAATGGTTGTGTGTGAAAATCCCAGTAACTGAGCAGATTGTGAAATACTCAGACCGGCCCGTCTGGCACCAACAACCATGCCACGCTCAAAATTGCTTAAATCACCTTTCTTTCCCATTCTGAAATTCAGTTTGGAGTTCAGGAGATTGTCTTGACCAGGACCACACCCCTAAATGCATTGAAGCAACTGCCATGTGATTGGTTGATTAGATAATTGCATTAATGAGAAATTGAACAGGTGTTCCTAATAATCCTTTAGGTGAGTGTATAAAAGCACTTATGTTATTCATGATTAAGTATCGTATTTAATGGAAACTTATTTTTACTGTTAGTTACGTGAGGCAAAAGAAGTTATAATAATGAAGGATAAACTGAAATTCACAGCATTTCTACACAACTTTTGCTCACATATTTGAAGGCTGCTATTGGATCATTGAGGGTAAATGTCATATTATGCGACTACTTTACGGAGAGCTTGCGACCTACTCTGAGAAACAGCAAACGGTAAGAGATACAAAGAGGCAAGAGAGGAAGGCATGTTACACTGTAGTGAAATATGTTAGCTAACTAGTATTTAGAAACACTGTAACTTGGATTGCAGATTCAATGTTCCTGGATTCAATGTTCCAATGTTGGATTCCTGTATCGGTTTATGTAACAGAAAATTGATGGTCAGCCTGTCATTATCGCAAAAATATACCCTGACAGGGGCTTTTGTTTATTTTGCAATAATGACCTGTACATTATTTTGCTTTTACATGGCTACTCATCACATAAAAAAATACAAAAGGTTGCCATAAATAACATTGAATGTTAGGAAATGTGGATCACCAAATACTGTGATTGACAGTCAGAATCAAGTATTATGGAGAGCCTTTTAATAATGTATAATATATATTAATCAACTGACTATATATTGTAATAATGAACTGACTTTACATTATCGCTTATGTAATGCATACCCAACATGGAATGTATTACGTATTATTTTATGGTACAAAGCAGAGTTTATCTCAAAAGATTATTCTGATTTTCACTCCTGGCTAAGTTGATTCTAACTTCTCTTTCAACCTGGCCAAGCTAGTGATTAACTGGGTCATCAGCTGGCTTCTCGAGCAAATAGGTAACCAGCAAATAAGTAACCAAATCCCCTCTAAAACCAGCCAAAAGACAAGGCTGACCAGCAAACCATCTTAGGCTTTTTTAAGATGTTTTTTTTTTTTTTTTTTTTTAAATCAGGGTAATAAGAAAGGGCATACAGTTAATCAGTACCTTGCTATGTCTGTCAGGAAATTAGAATCCTTTCAACAAGGTTATAAGATTTTATCTGCTATTGAATAACCTATATCAGACCACTATTATGTACTTTACATCTAAAATGAAAATATTTCACATGCTGTAGAGCCTGGACAGGCAGTCATCAGCATCTTTGGGCAGTCTAGACTCAGGCTGTGAGTTGGTGAAACCAGTTAAAGGAGAGAGTGCTCTACAGAGGGTGCTGGTCATCACTGGGAATGAGTTCTGCTGTGACTGTAGCCAGAGTGATCCTCGTTGGGCCAGCATCAACCTTGGCATCACGCTCTGTATTGAGTGCTCGGGCATTCACAGGTACTGTCAGAGTGTTTATATGTGAGGTCTGCATGTGGTCCGCTGAAATTAAGACTACAGTTGACATTGCACCTTACTAACAAAATGTCAATCCAAGAATTTGTTTTAAAGGATAATTTCTTGTCTAAGTCGAGTCTTCAGTCTTTTTTTACACTACTGACCAACATTTTTAATGAAGTTTTTTTATGCTTTTGAAAGATACCGTAAAAACAGTAATATTGTGAACAATTATTACAATATAAAAGAACTGTTTTCTATATTTTAAAATGTTCAGTGTCATGTGATCCTTCACAAATCATTCTAAAATGCTGATTTGGTGCTCAAGAAACATTTCTTACTATTAATGTTGAAAACAGTTGTTGCAGTTTCATATTTCTGTGGAAACCGTGAAACACTACCATTCAAAGGTTTGAGGTAAGTATGATTTTAAAAAAGAAAGAAAGAAATTGCATTAAACTGATCAAAAGTGACAGTAAATACATTTCTAATGTTACAAACGACCATAAGAACCATTATTAATAATTGAGTGCCAATAATAATTGAAATAATTGACCACCAAATCAGCATATTAGAATTTTTGCTGCTTAATATTTTGTGCAAGGCATAATAAAAAAATTCAGGATTCTTTAATGAATAGAAAGTTCAAAAGAATAGCATTTATTTGAAATAGAAATCTTTTTGTAACATTATAAATGTCTGCAATACTGAAGACTGGAGTAATGGCATGCATCAATTATAGGTCTTCCTAAGAACAAAATTTTTTTACTTCTCACATATTCACTCAGAATTTCCCACTTATTTTATGCCCCTTATTTTCTTCTCAGGAGTTTAGGAGTTCACAATTCAAAGGTACGATCCCTCACACTTGATTCATGGGAGCCAGAGTTGCTTGAGGTAAATGTTCATACATATACCTTACCTTAAATAAAGAATGTGTTTGTTCTTTATTTGTGCAATATGTGCAGCAGTCTTTTCACTTTGTTTTTTTTTCTGTTTGCAGTTGATGTGCAAGCTGGGAAATTGTGTTATTAATCAGATCTATGAAGCTCGTAGAGAAGAGTTGGGCGGCAAGAAACCTCAGCCTGGAGATCCCAGGTATGTTCTGATACATGTGAACCACAAGATAAACACTGCAACAATATTATAGTAATAGTAAAACTGTAATCCTCTGAGGTAATTTAATGACCTCATCAGTGATGACTGATGACCGGTTGCTATAAAGCATGGATGACAGTGAATTTTAGTACATTTTAGAGTGCTTAATGACTCGTTCAAATCGAGTTTTTCAGAGCTCTATGTAATAGAGTGCAACAGTGTTCCTGAAGTCATTTTCCCATTCATATATTTCCCATTGTATGTCTTTGTTTAAAGTCCCCATGTGGTGAAAATCAAGTTTTTATATGTCTATGTGGTGTTTTTAATATGCTTTAAGATAAACCATGTGCAAACCATTGCTGATTATTTTCTCTTTAAAACTACAATGAAAAAGAGACAAAAATGTGGTTTGAAAACGCTGGTGTTTCTTACGTCATAAACTACCTGGTAACCAATCACGTCTTTATGGGTGGTAACCAATCACGGGCTTTAGCATATAATTAACTATGACCGCAATGAAACAGTGGAGTCTCAAGAGAAGCCAGGTTATCCAGGTTACATTGTTGATCTGAAAATTTGGTAGTGTAACGGGTTAGCTCAAAGGGGAAATATTAATAATTATTTATAACTCATTATGATTATTCATTATGATCAATTATGAATATTTGAATCAGTTAATGAGATTAACTTGATGTAGCTACAATAACATTACAATCAATCACTCAGTATTGATTTTTAATTAATTCTAAGAGAAGGGTAGCATTTACAGCGCTTAGTAACAAAATCGATAATTTAAGTGACAATTTATTTGCAGACAGGGAGTCAGAACCAAACATGCATTGTGCACAAGTTTTATTAACTAAATCATGAACACAAATAATCTAACAGAAACGCATACATACATGGGTAAGATGGAAAGGGACAGAATGAAACCGGAAAAAAGGAGGAGCAGGGGGTCCCCATGCACATCAACCAGCAGGAGCAGAGGAAGAAGGAAGAAGAGAGCCATCTGTGCAGGGGCCTTTTTAACCTCTGAAGATAGCCTCTCATCCTAGGGGTCAGTGAGTGCTTAGGCTTTTGGAAGGAAAGTTTTATGATCCTTTGTCTTCTAGAAGGGCATTTGAATATGTCATTTGATTGGGTACTAAAGAGAAGAACCTTCAATATTCTTATAATACTAATGTGGCACAGAGTTAGCAAAATGTAATCTAAATTAACAAATGGGGAACAATATTTGGAGTTCAGTAGAGATCAAACATGCCATACATGTGATTTTCGTTAACTACAGTATGCAATTCTGAAACATAAATTTAACAGAAGATTTAAGATTTATGTCAAGAACATAAACAGAGATTTAATTAATACATAGACTAAACCCTATAAAAGAAAAATCATGAGATGGACATACGTTAATATATATCTCAAGTGGTTATATATAGGTTATATGGGTGTAAGATTTATTTGTCCTTTTCAAAAGAATTAAGTTAGAGTCTCTGACTATCTGCAAATTCCTTCAAGTCATAAACCTTATCAGTCTCTGTAACAATGTTCGTGAATGGGCAGGGAAGAAGACAAGGGGTCAGCTGGCTGGAAACTCGAGACAGGTATTTTATTCTCTTTAACTCCGGTCACATAACAAGGTGCACATTGCACAACTCAAATAAACTTCAGCTCTCAGTAAGATCAACAGTTTCACTTTGGCAGTTCCTCTCTGCACGTCCTTCTCTGCTCGAGTCTCCAGCGTGTGCATCCAGCTTCTTTCTCTCCGGTCCTCATTTCCTGCGTGGCTTATAACCTGTCTCTCCATGCCAATTACTGAAACAAGAGACAGGTGTTTATCATTTGCACTTGATTCACTTATGTGCCACTCGTCCTCTGACTCTCTCTCCCATTACAGACCTCGCTAAACCACGCCCCCCTCGCCACAGTCTCCATGTGTCCTATAACCAGAGGCCCGGTGTTAGCCGCACTAGGGATGTTAGCTGCACAGAATCATCTGTAATATCGTTTTTCAACAGGAATTACACTGTTTAACATGATTATTTAAAAAATACCAGTATTTGGTACTGCTCTTTAAACCAAATATCTAAACAGCCAATCACATGGCAGTAGGCATTTAGGCATGTAGACATGGTCAAAACAATCTGCTGAAGTTCAAACTGAGCATTAGAATGAAGAAGAAAAGTGATTAAGTGACTTTGAATATGGCATGGTTGTTGGTGCCAGACAGGCTGGTCTAAATATTTCAGAAACTGCTGATCTACTGGGATTTTCATGAGCAACCATCTCTAGGGTGTACTCAAATAACCATTTGTTACAACCAAGGTCTGCAGAAGAGCATCTCTGAATGCACAACATGTCGAACCTTGAAGCAGATTGGCTACAGCAGCAGAAGAACTAAGAACAGGAAACCAATGCTACAATTTGCACAGGCTCATCAAAATTGGAAAATACAAGATTGGAAAACATTGCCTGGGCTGAAGAGTCTCAATTTCTGCAGAAACATTCAGATGTTAGGGTCAGAATTTGGCATAAACAACATAAATGCATGGCTTGTATCGTAATTCAGGCTGGTGGTGGTGGTGGTATAATGCTGTGGGGGATATTTTCTTGGCACATTTTGGGCCCCTTAGTGCCAACTGAGTATAGTTTAAATTATACAGCCTACCTGATTATTGTTGCTGACCATGTCCATCCCTTAATGACCACAGTGAACATCTTATGATGGCTACTTCCAGCAAGACAATGCTCCATGTCACAAAGCACAAATCATCTCAAACTGTTTTTTTGAATATGACAAGTTCACTATACTATACTTAAACAGCCTCCACAGTCACCAGATCTACAGAAAGTGTAATAAATATTCTTAATACTTGTTTGCATTTCTGTCTGTGCAATCCAAGACAGGAGATCGAATCCTTTATCCGTGCTAAGTATGTAGAAAAGAGGTTTGTCCTAAAACCTACAGCCCAGGAGCAGAAGGAAAAGATAATGATGTTGAGAAAACCTGACAAACGTATAAAGAGAAATATGGATTTTCTTCCCCCGCGGCCTCCCCCTCCCACACCCAAACTCCGAACTGCCTCAAGTACCTCAGGTAAATGCTGGGAGACTGCAGATCAAAGACAGGATATCAGTTATATCTTTCAACAGGTGCTTTTTGACTACAGACTAATGCTTCTTTGTTTTCCCTTTCACCTTGAACAGCTCCCCTAAGTGGTCAGGAGGCACGACGTGATTCGCTGTTCTGCCCTGATGAACTTGATTCTCTTTTTTCCTACTTTGATACATCCTCAAAGCTGCAAAGCTGTAAGTGACACATTCCATGAATCAGTACTGTCTGGCTTTGTCTGTTATAAGCTGACTCTATGGAGCCAGATAAGTACTAATTACATATTTGACCTTATGAATGAAGTCCATTTTTATTGTTTTCCAAGTCAAGTCAAGTCACCTTTATTTATATAGCACTTTTAACAAGTCCAATTGTTTCAAAGCAGCTTCACATTGTTAACAGGAAAATAATGCAACAGAATTTGTACAGCCATTCTGGTGAAACGGTGATGTTATCCAGCTAATTTCAAGTATCATATAGTGTCAATGCGGGCAGATCGGTAATATAGATGAAATTTAGGTGTCCCCAACTGAGCAAGCCAAAAGCCAGAGGCAGTGGTGGCAAGGAACCAAAACTCCTTCAGGGCCAGAATGGAGAAACCTGTTTACCCACCTGTTCATTGTGTGACAACACTTTAGCATGCCAGGTTTTATTGCTGCAATATTCTCATGGCCCATGCATGTTTTGACTGTGTTCTTGTAATGGCAGTGAGGAGTAAAGACAGTGGGATTCAGAACAGTGCAGATGGGAGCAGAGAGATGTTGGCCTCCACCCCCTCCAGCTCTAGCCTGAGTGAAACAGGTGAGCTTAACACATTACAAAGTACATACATTTCGAAACCCTCAGAGTGCCTTTAACACACACAAGCAAAGTTTAATATTCTCATTCATATCTTAGTTTGACAAGTGAATAATTTTTCCATATTATGACTGAGGAACCAAGAGTAAAGTTAAAGGGGACTTATTATGCCCCTTTTAACAAGATGTCTCAGAAGTCTCAGGTGTCCCCAGAATGTGTCTGTGAAGTTTCAGCTCAAAATACCCCTCAGATCATTTATTATACCATGTTGTAAATGCCTGTTTTTGAGTGTAAGGAAAAACATGCTGTTTTCGTGCATGTATCTCTAAATGCAAATGAGCTGCTGCTCCCCACCTAGCTTTTACAGCTCTTGCCTCGGAATACTCTGCCAAAAACTAAAACATCTGTTTGGTTTTGATTATCATCTATATCGCTGTAACACTTGTGTGACATTGCAGTTGTTCATCATCATGAAATTATTTGCATGCGTTTTAAAGCCATATTAGTCTAAACCTCTGAAATATGGTTTTCTGAGTGCACACATCCAAAGCGTGTGCAGCTGTTTTAGAAGGTTATGAAGTGTTTACTGTAAAATAGCCTTGTGTGACGTCAATAAAGCTTTTGTTCTTATGTAAAAATCTGTTTTACATCACCGAAATAAATTATATTTTAAAGTATATTAAAATAGAACATTTTAAATTGTAATAATATTCCACAATATTAATGCAGAATAATATTATATCAAATAAATGCAGGCTTGATGAGAATGAGACTTCTTTCAAAGACATTAAAAATAGTAATGTGTCCAAACTTTTGACTGTTACTGTATATAATTTAAAATATAATAGACCTATATTTTGTTCACATGCTGTGCAATATCAGAAATCATGTTTTCTGTTAAAGGGATACTCCACCGTTTTTTCATATTAAACTGTTATTCCCTTAACGAAGACGAGTTGATGCATACCTCTCTCGTCTCAGTGCATGCACTTAATCGCTCTGACGCGCGGTGACATTTTGATAGCACTTAGCTTAGCCCACTAAGCCCAGTTCAAGTTAGAAGCAACCAAACACCTCCACGTTTTCCCTATTTAAGTACAGTTACACGAAAAGTTGAACGACGTATGGTGACACAAAATAAAATGTGGCGCTTTTCTAAGCGGGTTAAAAAGGATAACTATAATGTATGGCGGAATAGCACTTTTGAGAGTACTTCGACTCGGTGCAGTAAAAAGTCACGCCTGAAAAATCCTCTCCCCCTCACCCTCTCATTTCTGTCAATAGAACCAACGTGACCTGCACGCCTGCATCAGTAGTAGTAGTTTGAGCAGAGTTGATGAAGTATCAGTTTGTAGGAAGATAGTTTGTGAACAATCATGGTTATAACGTGCATCGTAAAGGGTTGTGATAACAAGGCGAAGGTATATAGTGCCGTCATGTTTCACAGAATTCCAACTCACCACAAACGGCGGAAAGCTTGGTTAGCTGCTTTGAACATGGATACAACAACACCGGTGGAGATTCTGAAGAAGTGGCGTGTTTGCCCGTGTTCTTTCACCGGCTCCAGTCTGTTCTGGTTCATATCTTTCTTCCCTCTCATGGTCCATAAGAGCTAGTTCCTCCTCTGTGTACTCGGGTTCAAACAGATATGGCTCTGGGTCTGCTACAAACCAGTTGTCATCGTCTACAAAGTCCGTCATTGCAAATTATCTCTTGCAGTTTGCTAGTAGCACAGGTAGAAGTAAAAGTCACGTTGGTTCTATTGACAGAAATGAGAGGGTGAGGTGGAGAGGATTTTTCAGGCATGACTTTTTACTGCGCCGAGTCAAAGTACTCTCAAAAGTGCTATTCCGCCATACATTATAGTTATCCTTTTTAACCCTCTTAGAAAAGCGCAACGTTTTATTTTGTGTCACCATACTTGGTTGTTGAACTATTCGTGTAACTGTATATAGGGAAAACGTGGAGGTGTTTGGTCGCTTCTAACTTGATCTCTGTTTGGTACCTTATGAATGAACTGGGCTTAGTGGGCTAAGCTAAGTGCTATCAAAATGTCACCGCGCATCAGAGTGATTAAGTGCACGCACTGAGACGAGAGAGGTATGCATCAACTCGTCTTAGTTAAGGGAATAACATAGTTTAATATGAACAAACGGTGGAGTATCCCTTTAAGAGTTAATACAATAGTATCAACAGTATCTGTTATCAGTATCCTCACAGACAGAGGTGGAAAGAGTAACAAAGTATTCTACTCAAGTAAAAGTACTATTACTTAAATGAAATTTTACTTAATATAGCGACCCGGGCTACAGAATGTTAATAAATTAAATTCTCAATAGGGAATTATGGGTATTAATATTTAATTATTTATAATTAAGCATAACAGGTTACGATAAAATTATAAATCTCTAAACCACCCAAAAGGGAAATTTATGAAATATATGGTTAACAACAATGGATTGCAATTAACTATGAATATATATATATATATATATATATATATATATTAAATCAGTTCAGAATAACCTTTAGAGAATTCTCACAAAGTTTTATTATTTTTACCAAACCTTCAGGAAGGTTATCCTTCTGACCACGAAGAATAAACCTTCCGAACTATTAGGATATTAATTAAAGTATTCAAAGATACTTATGGGAGCTCGTAGCTAGATCTGAACATTAAAGTGACTGTTTTTGCGAGCGGCAACAATGACAATCAAACGTGGATACAATGGTTTTAATAAATAATACTGCAAATACATGCGACTAAATAAAGAATACAGAATAACGAAAAGTAATGAAAGAGAATGAGAAGAAGAGAAAGAAAAAGAGAAGGTAAGGCTCAAGAATGGCAATTTCACAGCCATAACCACAGAGAGCCAGCAAAGAATAATATCACCTTAAACAGGGGTACAAATCTTAAAACGCATCAAAATTTCGATGGAATTTATACTTGCGTGGGTTTCTTTGTGCTGAGTATAAAATAATGCGTGTGAGTCCTCTCAGAGCGTTCTTTGAGCTGGAGCGTTCTCTCTCAGTTCTTCCGGTGATCGTGTCCCCGATCCGTGGGAAGTTTGAAAGTGGTTAGCTTGAGAGCGAATGTTGCCGAAAAGGGAGGAAGGGAAGTTTGTCTCGTCTGAGTTTTGGAGTTGACTGAGCGTTTAGATGGAGCACGCTGAGATGGCACGCGTTACCTGTAAGTATAACATAGGGAACATGCATACATAAAGGAATATTTCATATAAATTCTGAAATAGTTTAATTATAAGGGAAATTATAAGAATGTTCGTGCTGTGTATTGGAATGAGTCTCTCCATGTCCAGGCCCCTCTGTCTGCGTGGGATGGGGGCATGTGTTGATAGGGAGAGAGATTGTGTCCACCTTTGAAGTCTTATAGGGGTTGTCTGCTTGGCCTCGGCCAAGCCATAGAAGTGACAAGACATTTAATTTATATGCAGATATCTAAAGCTAAACGCTTTCTGATGCTTAGGGCCGAATCGACTCGTCTCAACTCATCGACTCTCCTTCTAAAACAGACTCTAGTTGCTACATTAAGTACAAGTAAAATTACTGGTCTAAAAATATACTCAAGTAAAAGTAAAAAGTAGTTCATTTAAAATTTACTCAGAGTAAAAGTTGCTGAGTTACTTTTTTTAACAGCGGGGGCCGGGGACTCTCCCATGTAGGGTTGTGATAGAATGAGACTTTCATAATATGATAACCATCTTAGAAAACCTCAGAGTTTCACAGCATCATGGTATTAAACAATTATTTAATAAATAAACTGTATTATTCAATCATGGTTATTATTATCACCAGTTAAAATGTCCGTTAAAATGTCCGTTTTTTTGGTTGAACAAATGCTTTATTATAGCAAACTTATAAAAAAATAAAAAGTTATAAATAACTGTCATAATTCTTTTGTCTTTAATGTCTTTGTTTCATGTTGCCCGAGTTTGGTGTCGATTCCATGCATCTCTGTCTGAGCTGCGTCTATATCTGCCATGTTTTGACATTATACTGATGAAGTTTGAAGTAAAACAGGTGAAAATAAGACGATTAGTGATAATTGATAAGTGATTAGTGATTGATAATTAGCGATAAGTGATTTCAAAGCATTTTTGAAAGTGACACACTTCCTGATCCCAGTTGGTGGCTCTTACAACAACACACACAGCTGAAGTTTCATCCAAATCAGTCAATGTATGCAGAAGTTATAACACACTTCCTGTTTCCCTTTTCTCGCCATAAATTTGTCTCCTCACCACGGCCAAACCGTTCGAGATATCAAAAATCTGCTCACAATTTAGCATCCTCAATGCCTTGACTTCATGCTAACTGAGTTTGGCACTGATCGGATCAATTGCCTAGGAGGAGTATATCAAATTCCAGAGCTTGCTTTTTCCGAAGCTTATGACTAAGAGTGCGGAAGTTGTTCGGCCCGATGAGGTCTATATGTGTACCGAGTTTCATACTAATACGCGCAAGTGTGTTTGATATATGGACCAAGTTTTTAAAGGGGGCGCTGTTGAGCCCCCCTGCCACGCCTGGGTACCATCTTCAGCCCGAACCCTGTTGGCCGTGCATTCTGATGAGTGTGCAAAGTTTCAAGAGTTTTCAAGCACGTTAAGGGCCCCAAAAATGCCAAAAAGGCGAAAGAAAAATAATAATAATAATAATAATCCTTAGAAGAACAATAGGGCTCTTCGCCCTTTCAGGGCTTGGGCCCTAATAATCCTTAGAAGAACAATAGGGCTCTGCGCCCTTTCAGGGCTTGGGCCCTAATAATCCTTAGAAGAACAAATAGGGCTCTGCGCCCTTTCAGGGCTTGGGCCCTAATAATCCTTAGAAGAACAATAAGGCTCTGCGCCCTTTCAGGGCTTGGGCCCTAATAATCCATAGAAGAACAATAGGGCTCTGCGCCCTTTCAGGGTTTGGGCCCTAATAATCCTTAGAAGAACAATAGGGCTATTCACCCTTTCAGGGCTTGGGCCCTAATAATTATAATCCTTAAAAGAACAATAGGGCTCTGTGCCCTTTCAGGACTTGGGCCCTAATAATAATCCTTAGAAGAACAATAAGGCTTTTCGCCCTTTCAGGGCTTGGGCCCTAATAATAATAATAATCCTTAGAAGAACAATAGGGCTATGCGCTCTTTCAGGGCTTGGGCCCTAATAATCCTTAGAAAAACAATAGGGCTCTTCGCCCTTTCAGGGTTTGGGCCCTAATTAAAGCTGTGAGCAGCGATGATGGGCCCAAGCCGGTGGCACCGCCACTCTGGTGGCTTCAGGGAAACTGTGCACGACAGGCAATATGCATTTAAACAGGAGAGTATTTTAAAATCGCTCGAACATGCCACATTTACCGCAGCAGCTGGTGCCACTATGACCACAATTCACACCCACGATGTCATTTAAATATAGATGAATTTTAATGTCATAGGATATAATAGGTAATTTTCACATATGTGCAAAGTGCAAAAAAGATTTGTAAGACCAGAAGGCCAGTATATTCCAAAGTATTTGTATATTTTTTATTTTTTATGTTTTTTATTTCTTTTTTTTTTAACTTATTTTTCACACTAAAGTGATAGTTATTTTTTGATAGCCTATGATATGAAAGGGTTAAATTATCATCATCAAGAGAGAAAGTGACACTCAAACACACACACAGAGAGTTAGAGAGAGACCCCCCCCCCCACACACACACACACACACACATACACAGAGTGAGAGGCAGAGTGAGATTTAGATTGAACATGATTTTAAACAAAAAATAACAGTAAAATCTAAACGGTGGGAGAAAGTTTCATTGTTTGAAAAACATTTTTTTCTAATGTTAGTATTTTTTTAATAGAAATAAATAATTTATTAGAATATTTTTAGTGTCAAGAATTAATCTTCAAATACAAAATGATAAAGAAAACCAATATATTGATAAAAATAAAGTACATTCATTTTAAAATTCATTCAGGGTCAATAACCAAACATACAATCTTAATTTAATTTAAATCAAACAATGATTTTACAAGATATGAGACATATGAGACATGAGTTTCTGTTTCCCTTTTTTGTCCTTATTTAATCCCTCGCCATGGCAAGACCGTTTGAGATATCCAATATCCGTTCGCATTTTAGCATCTTCCATATCTTTGTTTTGTAAATTTGTCTCTTCACCACGGCCAAACCGTTCGAGATATTAAAAATCGGCTTGCAATTTAGCATCCTCAATGCCTTGTCTTCATGCTGACCGAGCTTGGCGCTGATCGGGTGAATCGCCTAGGAGGAGTATATCAATTCCAGAGCATGCGTTTTCCAAACAACCCATAATAGCTCACTTCCTGTTTGGCTGACGTATAAATATGAGTGCAAAAGTTATTCAGCTTGATGAGATCTGTATGAGAAGTGTATGAAGTTTGGTTACTGTATGTGAAAAGTGGTGCCCTACAGAGGCCCTCAAAAATGACCCTATATAATGGTCCGCTGGAGAGCCCCCCCACGACCCCTGCCCCCACCATGTCAACTTTTGCCTGGACCTGTTGGCCTACGATTCCGACGTGTGCAAAGTTTCAAGAGTTTACAAGCATGGTAAGTGCCCGAGAAGTAAAAAAAAAAAAAAATAAATAAATAAATAATAATAATAATAATAATAATAATCCTTAGGGGAACAATAGGGCCTTCACCCTTTCGGGCTTGGGCCCTAATAATCCTTAGAAGAACAATAGGGCTCTGTGCCCTTTCAGGGTTTGGGCCCTAATAATAATAATAAGAACTCTGACGAAAACAATAGGGCCTCTCGCCCTTTCAGGGCTTGGGACCTAATAATAATCCTTAGAAGAACACGCTGGAGGTAGTTTGAGGCGGACTGTCACCAGACTAATGATCTTGGTGACAGGAAATGGGCCAATGAATTTAGGAGCCAGCTTGTTACTTAAGGAACGCAGAGGAATATTCTTGGATGAAAGCCACACCTTTTGACCCACGACGTAAACGGGAGGCTTAGACCGGTGGCGATCGGCTTGGGCCTTGGTGCGTCTTCCCACCTGGAGCAGAATCTCATGGGCTCTACTCCATGTGTGACGACACCTCTGGATGAAAGCGTGAGCGGAGGGGACCGCAACTTCGAATTCCAGACTGGGAAAAATAGGTGGCTGGTAACCTAAACTACACTAAAACAGAGAGAGGCCCGTAACCGACACTGGTAACGAGTTGTGAGCGTACTCAACCTAAGAAATTAGTTGGCTCCAAGAGGAAGGGTTCTTAGAAGCCATACATCGCAACACCCTATCAAGATCCTGATTGGTTGATTTGGCCATTGCTATGGGGATGGAAACCCGAGGACAGACTAACCGTCGCCCCCAGTCATTTACAGAAATCGTGCCAAAATTTGGATATAAATTGGGGCCCCCTGTCGGAAACCATATCCATCAGGAAACCACATCCATCAGGAGGCCATGTAAATGAAAAACGTGATCTACGACAGCTTCTGTCTCCTTGGCAGAGGGTAATTTAGGCAAGGGAATAAAATGAACCATTTTCGAGAACCGGTCCACAAAGGTCAAAACGACCATCTTGCCATGTGAGGGCGGGAGGGTGGTGACAAAATCTAGTTTGATGTTTTTAGAACCCGGCTATATACGAAAGAGAAAATTCAAAACGTCTGAAAAAAAATAGGGATAACGTTCGTATTATGAATCTCCCGGAAGCCGTGGAAGCCACGAATCTCACAGCATACATCTTGGGATCTTTACCTGTATGTTTTTTACCAACGCTAAATCTAGATCATGAGAGTTCATCTCATCTGCCCTCCCAACTCTGGCAGGCCTTGCACGGTCATTATGAAGATGCTACGTTATACTGATCGTGATTCAATTCTCAGAGCTTCTAGGAACTCTCCAATCAAGGTGGATGGGAAAGACATCAGATTTGCTCCAGACTATACCCTTACGAAAATGAACCATGGTTTCACTACAAATACAACCAAAAAAACATGGTTATTGTAGTTTACTGGTGGGTTGCAAACCAACTGGTGATGAAGATGGAAGAAAAACAAGGAAGATTTTCTATATTATGGTTTTCAAACCACCGTTTCCCAGGAAACAGAAGGGTGCATATAGTTAAATCGTGTAACAGAGTTTATGGAGCAGAGGTACAGAGAATGACAGGGATGCAGACTGGTGAGTAGTAAACAGAATGAACTGAATGAAATTATATAGCTAAAAGTAATACTACTGTCCTTTGATGCAGATGACTGGAGGGTAAGCAGACCACGGGAAGATGGCGGATGTCGGGTAAGGATCTTTGTAGCAGGTAAGTAGCAGGTAGGTATCAGGTAGAGTCTGTGTAGTGTTTGTAAAGACGAGACCAGACAGGGAGTATTAGAGGAAGTGTCTCTTTATAGTGTGTTGATGATGAGGTGCAGGCGCAATAAATCAGACGATCTGGGTGTTCAGTATGGTATTGAGCGCTCCTCAGGACCATAGTCCTCCCAATCGAGGAGGTAGTCCTCCCAGTCGATGAGGTACTCTAGCCTGGGACCCCACCGTCGCAAGTCAAGGATAGCTTGGACCCAGTAGATGGCTTCCTCGTCAGCGAGGGAGGAGGAGGTACCTCATCGCCACCAGATTCTGTGGGAGAAGACAAGACAGGTTCAGAGTGAGGTTTCAGGAGGATACATGGAAGGATGGGGAGATACAGTAGTGAGGTGGAACATTTAGCCTGTAGGTGACCTCATTAAGCTGCCTCTGCACAGTGAATGGACCTATGTACTGGGGACTCTGCTTCTGGAAAGGCAGGCGTAGACGGATATCCTGCGTCGAGAGCCACACCTTCTGGCCAGACTGGTAGCAAGGGGTCGAGATTCTACGGGTGTCAGCTTGCCTCTTGGAGGTCTGGGCGTACTCTGCCCAAGGAAGGAATTGGCTCCAGCTGTCCTGGTTCTGGTGGCAGTAAGCTCTCAGATACCTCCCGATCTCTTGAATCTTCCGCTCAGTCTGGCCATTCGTTTGAGGGTGATAACCGGAGTAGAGGCTTACTGAAACTCCCAGCAACTTGAGGAAAGCCTTCCAGACACGAGAGATGAATTGGGGACCATGGTCTGATACGATATACTCTGGAAGGCCGAAGTGACGGAACACGTCTTGAAATAAGGCTTCTGCTGCTTTGAAGGCCGTGGGTAATTTCTTGAGGGGAATTAATTTGCATGCCTTCGAGAAGCGACCAACGATGACAAACACACAGGTTGGTTATGAAATCTATCCCAAGATGAGACCATGAACGGTGTGGAATGAAGAGAGTAATCAGCTTTCCTTCAGGAAGTCTCTGAGGAGTGTTGGTAACGGTGCAGACTGAGCATAATTTGATGTACTGGGAGACATCCTGAGTCATGGTGGGCCACCAGTAGTGGCAAGATTTTGAAGAGCAAAATGTTTGCTAGTATTTCCTTTCAGCTGTCACTTGTCTCATCTTCATCTGTGCTCTGATAGTCAAGCAGAGATTTCTTTGTTTAATAGCTTAAAAACATTTCTGACTCCATCAGGAAACAACCTTCTTCATTCCTTTACTCTTTGTTTTAGGTATTTAGATAAACCAATATTAGACATTTTCATTATAGTATAATTCTAATTTATCTCCCATTGACATTTTAGTGCTATAAATCCTGATACTATTGTTAAATCTATGCAGGACAATGATGAATTTCTAACATTAAGGGCCAGATTTACTAACAGCTTGCATCAGAGCAAACCCTCTTTTGGAGTTATAAAACTAGGACCAGGATTTACTAAAGACCAAGTGAAAGATTAGCGCTGAGAAGGCGTGGACAGTTATTTTTGCGGCTGACCTTATTGCATATGCATTTGTTGGAGTTTCCCTCTCAGACACAAAATTTATGGGAGAAGAATATTTAAATGGTTTGCTCTCGTCAATTTACTGGAATTTGTGCCATTATTTACCTCCCAAAAAAGCATGCCATAAACCACACACTAATTTGCACTGCTCTTGGTAGATGTGTTGGTCATTATGGAAATGATCCGGCTGTGTCTGTGTTCTTTAATTTGTGCATCGTCAGTAGATCACGTGCAGAACTTTCCACTCCCATCTGCGCTTTTTTTTACAGGCAGAAACGACAATCAGCTAAAACTGTAATAAAGACTATAAAAAGATATACTATTGAAGCAGAGCAGGATTTACAAGCCTGCTTCGAATGCACTGATTGGAGTGTTTTTGGGGCTACTGCCACCAACCTGCTCACAAATTCTGTAACATCAGATATCAGTTTATGTGAGGATATGTGCATCCCTACCAGGACTCATTTAACTTACAACAATGACAAACCGTGGTTCACTGTAAAACTCAGACAACTTTGTCAGGCCAAAAAAGGTGACTACAGAAACGGGGACAGAGTCTAGTTTAAAATGGGCCAAATACACTATGACAAAGGAAATCAGAGTGGCTTAGAGAAACTATTCTGAAAAGCTAAAAAAAAAAAAAAAAAAAAACCTTTTCAGCCAACGACCCTGCATCATTGTGGAAAGGCCTGAAAGACGTTACTAACTTTGAGACACGACCACAAGAAAGGCAGGAAGTGCAAGCAAAAATTAACTGGATGAGCGCTTCCTGCAGCACAGGCCATTTTCCGCCCCAAAGGCTTTCAGCCAGGCAGTAACTGCGTCCGCACACCGAAAATCATTCTCGATCTCTCCCTGCCGGTCAGCCGCTTCGGGTGGATGGGAACGATACTCAAAGAACACCCAAGGTCAGCCTCGAGAGGCTGATTCCCTTAGTAGATTTTTCCAGCGCATGGCAATGCCTTCTGAACATATCTCTGTCCTGCGTACAGTAGAAAAGGGGTACATACTGCAGTTCGGTTGCCTCTCCCCTCGCACGTTAACCAAATACATGGATGCAGCGCTGGCTCCGTTGAGACTCCAGAGCATTCGTGTGTTGAACTATATCGACGACTGGCTCATTCTGTCTCAGTCGCGGGAAATGGCCGTTCAGCATTGAGATGTCATCCTTGGCCACATCCAGAGCTTGAAGTTGAGACTCAACACAAAAAAGAATGTGTAGACACCCACACAGAGAACCACGTTCCTGGGGGTGGTGTGGGACTCAATGACGATGCGGGCACAATTTTCTCCCACTCATATCGGATGGGCAATGGTTTCCAGGATGAAGCTAGGCCACTCTATCATTGTGAAACAATTTCAAAGACTGCTGGGGCTCATGGAGGCTGCATCCAACATCATACCTTTTGGCCTCCTGCACATGAGAGTGCACACTCCTACAATGGTGGCTGAAAGCCAATGGGTTTTCTCCAAGGGGAAATCCTTTCTGTATGATCAGGGTTACGCACAGATGCCTTCATTCCCTGTCCATATGGAAGAAACCTTGGTTTCTGTCCCAAGGCTTGTTCATGCTATTACCCCAGCCTATCAGGTGCGCAGTTTGCCTTCACCTTTGGCCGTGAGGGCTCACTCTACCACCGGCATACCTTCATCAGGTTCTATAGTCTGCACCTTCCCTCTACACCAGGTGCACGTGTGGTCTCGTCCTAGGTTGTGCCTGGTTCAGCTTCACAATAGAGCAGGCGTGTTTCAGAATAGTTTCATTCAGACATGCTACGCTACTGGAGCGTCCCCAAAATGTCATTGACACAGTGTCTCATTCCCTACTCAGGGAACAAGGGTTACGTTTATTGAATGTTTTATTGAGTTTGATTTACCTTCTCTCCATGCTCAACACTCAGGTATCTAATGACCCAGCAGCTGAATTACAAAAAAAACACCCAGGACTGAGTAAAAATATAAAAAAATAACCCAATAAAATGACCCAGGAGGCTGAACCCAGCATTTGGGTTAAAAAATTAATCCAGAATTTTTGTGGACATGTAGGTGCAATGTTACTTAAAGTGAAACCAAGACTCTCTATTTCTTAGTAAAAGTTGGTCTCAGCAACTTTGTTGAATAAGTTCCCTTTCGAACGGTCAGTCGTATTGCGTTGCTAGACGCAGTGGGAAAACTCTTTTTTTTTTTTTGAAAATACTGAAGCCTTTTATAAAATGACGCAGTGCTACTGCACAACCATAACAGTGCTGAGGCATACTATTGGCTGGCATAGTATTGCTCATTGGCATACTATTGGCTGGTCAGACAAAACAATTCCCACATGTACTGACGAGGGAGCTGAAGCTCATTAAATATGCAAATCTTATCCAATCCTAGTCGTGGGCGTTTACTTCCAAGTCTTCAGTGCGGCACGCCCATAAAAACCGAGCGTGCAGGAGAGAGCCTCAAAACCAGGGTAGAAAATAGACTATTATTTCTTCATTATGATGTTTTTGAATGTAAAAACCACACAAACATCATAAGTTGACCTCAGACAACAGTATAAAAAAAATGTAAAAGCTAGTTCATGACACCTTTAATGGCGAAAAAGGTAACATTTATGTTTATAATTCACATGCTATCGGAATTATCTTAAATACTAGTTTCCTAGTTAAAAAATTGGACATGAGCCCCCTCAGGTCAAAATTTTAATGCAATGAGCTCGTAATCATGACTTCAGAAGTGGGAAATATGACATTTCACAAGTGAAAGCAATGAATGATATAATAAGAGAGACGGAAATCCAACAATGTGGAAAAGCCATGGGGGCCTCTAGTGGCCAAAAATAAGTCCAACCCTAGAGTCAATGCTTTTTAAAATACCATTGATATTTTGTGTTGTTGCGTTTCAGATCTCCAAGAGTCTGAGTCACCCATGTGCGTGAATCAGGCAGACTGTCCTACTCTGTTCTCTGAGCTGACTGATTACTCTGCTGGTAGTCTACTGTACTGGGCGTCCTGTGCCTGTAGCCTTATAGACATGGTGCAGGCACTGGCTCATGGAGCTGATGTCAACTGGGTCAATGGGGAAGACAGCAATCGGACTCCACTAATACAAGCTGTACAAGGGGTCAGTACTTGTGGGACAAATGACAATACATAAGATGATTTATACTAAAGAGAATTTACCTGGATGTGTAGGCAGTTGCATGCAGTAGTCCTGTAGCCTACAAGTACTGTTAAACCCAGGACCAGGTTTTTTTTACCTTAAACCACAATAGACACTTGAATATGTCTTTATACATTTGTGTGTCCAGGGTTCTCTGATCACCTGTGAATTCCTACTTCAAAATGCTGCCAATGTGGACCAGCAGGACATTCGTGGTAGAGGACCACTGCATCATGCCACCATACTGGGTCATACTGGGTAGTTATATGTCTATAACTTTTCAAAAGCTAAAAAAATAAATAATGCATAATATAATGTACTATACATAATAAAGTAAATGTAAAAATGGCACTCAGCCAAATATTAACACACTTTTTTTATTTAAAGTAAATGACAAATATATACAATACTGTTCAAACGTTTGGGATCACTATGATTTTTCAAAAGAAACTGAATTAATTAAAAATTATAGTAAAGACATAGATCATCATAATGTTAATCATAACATTGATAATGTTACAAAAGATTCAGCGGCTCTGTGTACATAATGTCAAGTCAAGTCATCTTTATTTATATAGCGCTTTTTACAATGCCAATTGTTTCAAAGCAGCTTCACAGTGTTAACAGGAAAACAATGCAACAATTTGATTCGGCTGTACAGCCGCTCTGGTGAAAACAGTGATGTTATCCTGCTAATTTAAATTATCATATAGTGTCAATGCGGGCAGACCGGTAATATAGTTGAAAATTAAGTGTCCCCAACTGAGCAAGTCAAAAGCCAAAGGCGACGGTGGCAAGGAACCAAAACTCCTTCAGGGCCAGAATGGAGAAAGAAACCTTGGGAGAAACCAGGCTCAGTCGGGGTGCCAGTTCTCCTCTGGCCAACGAACAAATAGTGTATGATTATGATTCTGGCAACATTACAGATTAGAAGTCATATTAGATAAATAGATATTCGTAAGATTATTCAAAAGATTGGAGTCGTCACAGCATTTACAGGGGGGTGTTTAATTGACATGGTCTCTTCAGACATTTCATGGATGTGTTGGTCATGTCCAGGCACAGGTCCACCATCTGGTCTGGATATGGCCCAGATCCGGCTGACTGCAGTAAACCTTGGGATAAACAGAGAGACTAACATTAGCATAGATACCATTCTTCTTATGTTGTAACGAGTACATCAGGTGTTATGGGAAGTGTTGCTGTTTCCGGCTGACCTAGTTAATGCAGCCTAACAATCATTTAACTGATTTGAATAATAGAGATTGATAATGTTCTGTGTGTATGCCATAGTAAAGAGATGAGTTTTTAGTCTAGATTTAAACTAACAGAGTGTGTCTGCTTCCCGAACAATGCTAGGAAGACTGTTCCAGAGTTTAGGTGCTAAATAGGAAAAGGATCGACCACCTGCAGTTGATTTTGATATATTAGGTATTATCAACTGGCCAGAGTTTTGAGACCGGAGTATAATGCGTTAAGACCTCGCTCAAGTACTGGGGAGCCAAACCATTTAGTGCTTTGTAAGTAATTAGCAAGATTTTAAAATGTATACAATGTTTAATAGGGAGCCAGTGCAGTGTTGACAGAACCAGGCTAATATGGTCATACTGGTTCTAGTAAGATCTCGAGCTGCTGCATTTTGGACCAGCTGCAGTTTATTTATTATGCGAGCAGGGCAACCACCCAGTAGAGCATTACAATAATCTAGCCTTGAGGTCATGAACTCATGAACATGCATGAAAGCATGTGCCGTAATTTAGATATATTTTTAAGATGGTAGAATACAGTTTTACAGATGTTAGAAATGTGGCTTTCAAATGAAAGACTGGTATCAAAGAGCACACCCAGCTTCCTAACTGATGACGAGGACTTGACAAGTGTTAGACAGTATTCTAGGTTACTACTTGTGGAGTTTTTTTGTCCAATAATTAAAAATTCATTTTTTTCTGAATTAAGTTGCAGGAAATTACTAGTCATCCAATTTTTTATATTAGCTATGCATTCCTTTAATCTTGCGAACTGGTAAATTTCATCAGGGTGTGAAGAAATATAGAGCTGAGTATCGTCAGCATAACAATGAAAACTAACGCCATGTTTCCTAATGATATCTCCCAGTGGTAGCATGTACAGGGTGAAAAGCAAAGGTCCTAGCACTTAGCCTTGCAGTACTCCATACTGAACTTGTGATCGGTGTGACATCTCTTCATTTACTGCTACAAAATGATAACGGTCAGATAAGTATGATTTAAACCATGCCAGTGCAATTCCACTAATGTCAACATAATTCTTTAGCCTATTCAAAAGAATGTTGTGGTCGATAGTATCAAATGCAGAGCTAAGATCGAGTAACACTAATAGAGATATACAGCCACGATCGGATGATAAGAATAAATCATTTGTAACTCTGATGAGAGCAGTCTCAGTACTATGATACGGGCTAAATCCTGACTGGAAATCCTCAGCAATACCAATTATTTCTAAAAAGGAGCATAATTGTGAGGACACTGCCTTTTCTAGTATTTTTGACAGAAAGGGTAGATTTGAGATTGGCCTGTAATTGACTAATTCTTTAGGATCAAGTTGCGTTTTTTTAATAAGTGGTTTAATAATAGCCAACTTAAAAGTTTTCGGTACATATCCTAGTGACAAGAATGAATTAATGATATTAAGAAGATGATCTATGACCTCTGGAAGCATCTCTTTTAGAAGCTTAGTCGGTATAGGGTCGAGCATACATGTTGTTGATTTTGATGATTTAATGAGTTTAGCCAATTCTTCCTCTCCTATAGCAGTGAATGATTAGAATTTTTCCTCAGTGACACTACAATGCTCTGTCTGATGCGATACTGTTCTAGACGGCTGCATGGTTTTTTTTCTAATATTGTCAATCTTGCACGTAAAGAAGTTTATAAAGTCATTACTGCTGTGCTGTTTACAAACATCAGAAGTTGAAGCTTTATTTTTGGTTAATTTAGCCACTGTATTGAATAAATACCTAGGGTTGTGTTTGTTTTCTTCTAAGAGAGTCGAGAATTAAGCAGATCTAGCAGTTTTTTAGGCCTTTCTGTATGCAGTCATGCTCTCTTTCCATGAAATACAAAAAAACTCCAGTTTTGTTTTCTTCCAGTTGCGTTCCATTTTTCTGGCTGCTGTTTCAAGGGCCTGGGTGTGCTCGTTGTACCACGGCATTGGACTATTTTCTTTAATCTTATTTAAGCGCAGGGGAGCAACTATGTCTAAAGTGCTAGAAAAGAAGTCAATAGTTTCTGTTGCAACATCGAGTTCCTCTATGCTATCTGGGATGCTGAGGAGATGAAACTGATGAGGAAGATTATTTACAAAGCAATCTTTAGTCGAAGCAGTGATAGTCCTGCCATATTTGAAGCGAGGGGACGGCTTTACAGCCTTTGCTAAATTAAGTATACATGATACTAAGTAATGATCTGAGATGTCATCGCTCTGCTGCAGAATTTATTTCATGTGACAATATTAGGTCTAACGTATGATTACACCGATGAGTGGGTCCTGATACGTGTTTCCTAACTCCAAAAGTTTAGAATGTCTTTAAATGTCAATCCCAATGCGTTTTTTTTTCATTGTCTACATGGATATTAAAATCACCAACAATTAGTACTTTATCTGCAGCCAGTACTAACTCTGATAGAAAATCAGCAAATTCTTTGGTAAAGTCTGTATGGTGGCCTGTATACAGTAGCCAGCACAAATGTCAAACGGGATTTATCAATTGCACTACATAATGTTACATAAAGCACCAAAACTTCAAAGGAATTGTATTTGAAACTAGACTTCTAAGTAATACTGAAGATATTATTATAAATTACAGCAACCCCTCCCCCTTTTCCTTTCAGACACGGCTTATGTTTATAACAATAATCTTGAGGGGTGGACTCATTTAAAGTAATGTAATTGTCAGGTTTTAGCCAGGTTTCTGTCAAACACAGCACATCTAGATTATTATCTGTAATCATATCATTAACAATAAGTGCTTTTGGGGAAAGGGATCGAATATTCAGCAGCCCAAGCTTTATCATTTGTTCATCTGTATTATATCTGTTGTATTTATATCTGTTGAACATCAATTCAATTTTTACCGTTAAATGGTTTTGATGTTTTTTTGTATTTACTAATTCGGGGGAACAGACACAGTCTCTATGTGATAATATCTAGGTGAAAGAGTCTCTATGTGTTGGAATTTATCTGACTTCTGTGACGTGAGACATCTAGCAGGCGGTCGGGTAAGCAAGTCCGTCTGCTTCCTGACCTGGGCCCCAGTTAGTCATGGTTTAGCTCTAAGACTGTGAGCGGCACCATAACAGGAGGGATGATACCATCTCTTTTCAACAGGTCAGGTATGCCCCAAAAGCTACCATAGGGTCTATGAACCCTATGTTATTTTGCAGACACCACTTAGACAACCAGCCATTGATGTATGATAGTCTGCTAAGTATCTAATCACTCCTTTTAACGGGGAGGGGACCAGAACAAAAAACTATCTGCCATCGTACTTGCGAGTTCACACACCTCTTTAATGTTCATTTTAGTGATCTCCGACTGGCAAAGTCGAACATCATTAGTGCCGACGTGAATAATAATCTTAGAGAATTTGCTTTGATGTCAGGCACTCTGGCTCCCGGTAAACATGTGACAATGGTGGCTGGTGTCTCTATTTTCACGCTCTGTGTAATAGAATCGCCAATAACTAGGGCACTTTCAACAGGATTCTCAGTGGGTGCGTCACTGAGCGGGGAGAACCTGTTTGATGTTCTAATCGGAACGGAAGAGTGTTTTTTTTTATCCGCAACTATGCCATCTCACAGTCACCCAGTTATCCAGCTGCACGGGCTCTACAGCCGGAACCGAACAATGTACAGAGTTCACTAAACTAATCGCATCCAAAGCAGTGTCTAAAGCTGTTACATTCTCATACTCTCAAACAAAGTCTGGATGCGTGTCTCTAATTCTGAAATCTTCTCTGTCAGCCTGACCATCTCCATGCATTTATCACATGTGAAGCCCTGTTCGCTGGCAGAGAAGGATATACTGAACATGTAGCAGGCAGTGCAAGTGACAAGGAGATGACATGGCTTACCGTGTTTGTTGATTAATCCAACTCACCACAGTTTTTTGATGGACTCTGTTGACTAATCCAATTTACCACAGTTGTTTATGGACTCTGTTGACTAATCCAACTCACCACAGTTGTTTGATGGACTAGTAAAGGCATGAGAGGCAAAACAGGAGACCCGGATGCACGTATGGCAGGCTAACAGGCTAGTGAAAATGCTAACGCGTTGTGATGGTGATTTAGATTAAAAGCTAGCGATGTCAAATTTAACGTGATAGGCAATATTAAACAGTATGTGGTGATGAGTAAGTTATATCAACTCACTTACTAATGCAGCTGCAGAGGGCGCCAATTTGCCAATTCCCCACACAGTGAAATGATAAATAATACAAAACCGCTTGGCAGCGCAGAGGATTTTTATTTTTATTTTTTTAACTGCTCATACCGCCCCCTATGTGTCATGAAAAAATGCCGCCCTAGGCGACTGCCCACTTCGCCCGGGTTCACCCGTCCCCAAAACCGCTACTGGAGAGGACTACATGTAAATACACATTTCTGTCATTAAACTCTAGATGGTTCATAGGCTAATAGGACCTTAGCTCAACCTGCTTGCAATCACATCATTCTCTATAGCTGATTGGTTCCTGCAGTAGCCAATGCGTTTGAATGCTCAACCTTCAAATACTTGGTTAGCATTTGGCTTAGCCTTAGAAAAACTTAGGGTTTTTCAGAAACCCTCCACCTTCCCCAGCTCCACCTGTATAGATGGGTATTTCATGTATGCTATATTGTACAGCAGCAGCATATCTTGCTTGCTCACAGCAGCATGTTGTGTATGTATTGGCAGTAGCAATTCCTTGGGGGTATTCCAGAAAGCAGATTATGTGACATACCCGGGTATGTTTAAGAGTAGGTTAGTGGATAACCTCAACTTTCGGTTCCAAAAACGGAGGTAACTTTCAGGGTATGTAATAACCATGGCAACTCACTCTCTGAACATAACCTGCTCCAGAGCAGGTTATGTTCCAGGGTTAGTTTGCTTAAGAGGTATACAGATGTGTTTTATATAATTAGTAGAGTTATTAATATAACCAAATTTGTTTCAGTTATATAATATACAATAATATTGTTTATATTAATTCTAAAGAATTAGAATAAAAATAAATTAAAAACAAGTTTAAATGTTAATGCAATTCAAATATATAAAAAATTTTATCATCTCACACATGGATCTGCATTCAATTAATTAGCATCAAACAAACAATATAATCCTTATTTTCAGTGAATAAAGATTACTTATTAAACTAAGACACTGAAAAAATTATTGCATAACCACGAAATAGGTGGCGATGTGCACTAAGTATGTTATGTAACTCACCATTAAACAAAAGAAGAAGAGGAAGTAGAATGGCTCGCTCTTTCTTAGCGTCTGTTTCCATGGTGAATCATCGATTCCTCGCTCTGTTGAGAATGTCTTGTAAGTTAACTGGGAACATTCTCTGGGTTGTCTGAACTTACTCCCGGACTGGTTTTTGGAACCAGCGTACCTCGAGTAAGCAAGGTTTGGGTTAATCAACCGAGAGTTCAAGGTATATGTGATGGTGAGTTAACCTTGCTTTCTGGAATACCCTGTACTTGCTCTGCAGTAGCAGCAATAACAGCAGCAGCATCATAGCAGATCTTTTCTGCTAAGACCAAATATATCAACATTGTCATACCCATTACCATGCCAAACACTCAGAGAGCCGCTCACAAAAGCCGATGGATTTTGACACAGGGCAGCTCATTTGTTCTATATGCAAAATTTTAAGGTCCATAAAAAGATTGGTACAGTGAAATGTGAAATGTCTTTGCATATAGCAACAGTCTTTTACGTTAAGCCTTGAACATGCAGTTAAGCAAGTCAAGGTTTGACGTGGCCGAGAACGCACTTTCAAATCATTCAAACCAAAAAAGTTTTTCATTCTGGTTTCAGAGTTCAATAACATCAAATCTGATTTTTTTTCAGAGATGGATGCAACTGTGACCTAAACATTTTATTTGTGTATTTAACTTTTTTAAATGGTCTATAGCTTAACTGATGCTGTCTCAACTATTCTAAAATGAGTTTAGAGTTTTTTGCATTTAACCCACTTTATTTCCCTAATTTGTTTGAGTTATATTATTAAATTGTATTTATCAAATTATTTTATTAACAAGTGTCATGTTTGTGATTTTTATTTAATTAGTAGCCTAGGAAAGCTTCTAACCATGAAATCAAAACAGACTCATGATTTTATTACATTAATTAGCTTTATTTATTCAGATGCAGAAGTAACATTTTGTGTATTTCACCCTTCTTTTTGTCAGTATTGGAAACTCCAACAGCCTTCATTCATATGTGTAACGTGTATATTCCTGTTTTGGTTTTTAGTTCTGTTTCTGTTCTATGCTTATTTGTGTTGACCTAGTTTCTTTGTGTGTGTGCTAGTTATCCTAAATTAAGTTTGCCTGTTAAAATAGTTAATTGGTTTGGTTTGGTCTGTCCAGTTTAAGCTCTGTTTCATTCAGTTCATTGTCAGTTCACGTCGCGTTATACCTGTTGTTTTGTCCCAGTTTTATAGTCAAGTGCACTGTAAAACCTAACAGTTATATGTACTAAATAAAAATGAGTTCACTGCACTCAAATATTACCGAACGTTATGTGGACACAGTGACTAAAACAGAACTCAAACGGAATGAGTTATAGAACATTTCTAGTTCCCAGCTTGATAATTGTATAATAATTGTATCATTAAGTGATTAAATAAGTGATAATTGAGCATTAGTGAACACCTGATGATAATGAGCAGAATCACTGAAGGAAAGAGAAACACAAGAACTACAACTGACTTCAGCCACAGCCTTAGATGAAATCAACAGAAGATAAAAGACATTAAATCTTTTTAACTCCACAAACTTTTTAATGAGCTGTAGAGATTTTAGAGCCGCTATATTTATATATTTATTTATATATATTTTTTTATTAACAAGTGTCATGGTATTTTTGTACTTTATAACAATTTCAGATTTAACTAAACCTAAAACCAGTCATATGATTTTAAAAAGGAAACATAGCGCATTAACAGTTCATTTAACATAGAATAAACATAACTCAGAGACTCTCATTGAATGCAAAATTAGTTGTAGTTTATATTTAGTAAATTCAATCAAAGTATAGCAGCAGTCATTTCATTTCAACCTTTTACCATGTCACTTCACACCATATTAAAATAACAAAAACAACCAAATTATTTGTAAACGTTCCCGTATTCAAAGCATATCAAAGTTCATGGGTGAAGTGTAAGTGTAATGGGTTGAATAAAGTCTTATCTGAAATTCCATTAAAGGTCCCAAAATGTCCAGTATATCCTTCAGCATAATGGTAAGACGGAACCCATATACCTGTAGCATGCAAGGTCAAATTTCATGGACGATCCATTTACAGTGACAGTCGGGTTGGAGATTGAAGAGCTTTTGAGGTAGGAAGACAATTATGAAATGGTTTCCACAATCTCCACATCACAAACCAATAACCTCCAGCCATCACAAAAAAAGTCCTTCTATAACAATCAAAAGAAACCAGTCTTAATAAAACAGTCCAAATAATGCATTTTAAACACTTCCACACAAAATTCAAGATGTGTTAAACATGCATTTCATACAAAGATCTATAATCACTTACTTTCCATTGACCATAAAACACATGTTTCTCAACAAGGACTTCTAAACTGAGCACATGGCTAGGCCATGCTTCAGTCTCTGCATGCTGCACTAACTTCTTCTTCTTCTTCTTCTTCTTTTTTATTTGCGGAAGACTAGACAAATAATTGGCATATTGCTGCCCTCCTCAGTTCATTTTAAAGAATTCATAGAACTATTAGACTATATCCTTGTATATAATCCAGTCCGGTGAAAGAAGTTGATGACATTTTTTGTTGTCTTAAATTCCTTATTACAAAGTAATGATTTTAATGAATTACTTGAAATTCCAGCTTCCATCAGCTCTGAGTACATGTCATTTATTTCTGTATAATGACAAGGACAGGCCATAAATGCATGGCACACAGTTTCTACTTCTCCACATATACAGTGGGTATGGAAAGTATTCAGACCCCCTTAAATTTTTCCTCATTAATGTACACACAGACCCCATATTGACAGAAAAACACAGAATTATTGACATTTTTGCAGATTAAAAAAAGAAAAGCTGAAATATCACATGGTCCTAAGTATTCAGACCCTTTGCTGTGACACTCATATATTTAACTCAGGTGCTGTCCATTTCTTCTGATCATCCTTGAGATGGTTCTACACCTTCATTTGAGTCCAGCTGTGTTTGATTATACTGATTGGACTTGATTAGGAAAGCCACACACCTGTCTAAATAAGACCCTAAAGCTCACAGTGTATGTCAGAGCAAATGAGAATCATGAGGTCAAAGGAACTGCCTGAAGAGCTCAGAGACAGAATTGTGGCAAGGCACAGATCTGGCCAAGGTTACAAAAAAATTCTGCTGCACTTAAGGTTCATAATCCTTAAATGGAAGATGTTTGGGACAACCAGAACCCTTCCTAGAGCTGGCTGTCCGGCCAAACTGAGCTATCGGGGGAGAAGAGCCTTGGTGAGAGAGGTAAAGAAGAACCCAAAGATCACTGTGGCTGAGCTCCAGAGATGCAGTCGGGAGATGGGAGAAAGTTGTAGAAAGTCGGGGCTTTATGGCAGAGTGGCCCAACGGAAGCCTTTCCTCAGTGCAAGACACATGAAAGCCTGCATGGAGTTTGCTAAAAAAACACCTGGAGAGGATCTGCAAGGAGGAATGGCAGAGGATCCCCAAATCCAGGTGTGAAAAACTTGTTGCATCTTTCTCAAAGACTCATGGCTGTATTAGATCAAAAGGGTGCTTCTACTAAATACTGAGCAAAGGGTCTGAATACTTAGGACCATGTGATATTTCAGTTTTTCTTTTTTAATAAATCTGCAAAAATGTCAACAGTTCTGTGTTTTTCTGTCAATATGGGGTGCTGTGTGTACATTAATGAGAAAAAAAATGAACTTAAATGATTTTAGCAAATGGCTGCAATATAACAAAGAGTGAAAAATTTAAGCGGGTCTGAATACTTTCCGTACCCACTGTACATCTGCCATCTGGAGGTTTTCCAACCATTTCCAGCCCATAATTTAATGCACAGTGTCCCAACCTAAGTCTAGTTATAACCACACTATCCCTCCTTCCTAAACTTGTATTTATTGAATGTTTCACTGTTGACTGAATAGAAAAATAGTGTCTGCCTTTATTTCCCTCTTCCCATTCTTTTGCCATATATTCATTAATTCTTGCTGAATAACATATTTACACTCAACCTTTCCATACATTACTTCCAATTCTACTTCATTTTTATTTACAGCTTTTTTTTTTTGCCATTTCATCAGCCTCTTCATTCCCTGAATTCCTATATGAGCTGGTACCCTACTGTATTCCCCATTTTATTTATTCGATTTAATGTTACTAGTATTTCTACTATTAGATCTGATCTAGCCTAACTTTTCCTTCCCTTTATTGCCATTAGAGCTGCAGTTGAGTCTGAGCATATTACTCTTTTACCAATACTATTTTCCTCCACCCACCCAAGAATAGAAATAGCTACAAGCTCCGCAGTAATAACTGCCACATTATCTGACACTCGTTTTCCATTTTTTATATTTAATTGTGAAATACTTATTCATATTGCTGCTTTTCTATTACTTAATTTAACTGACCCATCTGTATATACTGTATCTGCATGTACTCTGTCCACTTGCTTTTTAAATGATTGTTAACCATGATCACAGGGTCATCTTCAGCTTCCTTAATTTGATCTAATGTCAAGATCTACTCTAGGTTCTGACAGAAACCATGGTGGGACTGGAGGCCAGCACACTGCTGGTCCTATCTTTAAACCTTTCACTCCCATTCCTTGTGCCCTCATACCTATACAATGCATCATAGTCTTTCTTTTACTTCTATTCTTTCCTGAAATTCCCAATGTTCTTCCAACAAATTTCTAGCAGGATTTATAAAATTACTATTTTGTAACTTAGTCCAATTATAAAAAGAAAATTTTATAAAAAGTTTATTTCTCCTCAGCTCCAATGTGGTCTGCTCCATTTCAATTAAAAGTGCATTAAGTGGTGTTGTTCTCATCACCCCTCCACATATTCTTAATGCTTTCGTTTGAACAACTTCTAATTTCTTTAAAATAGATGCTGCTGACACATATGCCATACAACCATAATCAATATTAGATCTAATAATTCCTATATATATCATCATTAATGTATCTCTATTTGCTCCCCAATCAATTCCAACTAAACACCTTATAATATTAATGACTTTATCACACTTTTTAACTATTTTTTCTATATTCTATATTTCTCCTCAAACCATACTCCTAAAAATTTGAATGTTTTAACTCTTTCTATAGGTCTATTATAAATCTCTAGCCCCTGTTCTAAAAATTATTTTCTAAAACCAAATATCACATACTTTGATTTTGGAACTGATATTCTAAATTCCCATTCTTCAGCCCATGGCTCTACTTTATTTATAGCCTGTTGAACTTGTTTATGGATATGCTTTAAATTTCACCCTCTTTTCCATATAACCGCATTATCTGCAAACAGCGTCATACCAAAAACTCTTCCCAGCTTACTAAAAATATAATTTATCATTACATTAAATAACACTGGACTAATGACACTTCCCTCAGGGGTCCATTTACCACATTTTCCTCACAAGACAGAAATCCTTCCACTTTTACTTGAATGGATCGGTCCTTCAAAAAATTATTCAGTTTAGCATCCTACCTCTTATCCCTGCATCATACAACTTAATCATTAAACCCTCTTTCCATACCATATCATATGCCTTCTCAATATCTAAAAACACACCAATAACAGATTCTTTATTTGCCATAGCTCTTTTAATATCTAAATCTAATACTAGCACTGAGTCCTTTGTGGATCTTCCAATTCTAAAACCACTTTGATATGGAACACAAAGTATTCCTGCTTCTCAAGCATATACACTAATCTGTCTGTAACCATTCATTCCATTGTTTTACATAAAATGGCTGTCAGAGCAATTGGCCGATAAGAGCCTAGCTCTACAAATTAAGCTGGCGATCAGAGGGTGTTTCCCAACTGAAACCTTGTCAATCAGAGCATGGCAAGCAGAAATGGTACCCACAAATACTCTGAGAGTAGCAGGACATGCCTGCTGACAGCTTTTCCTCCATAAACCTTTCAAAGACGGGCCAGGGATGGAATATCGTCCCCTGTGACAGAAGGTCCCTCCTGTTCGATATTGCCCAGGGCGAGTTGTCGATGAGAGGTATTTCTGAGAACCAGATTCTGGTCGGCCAATGAGGCGCTATCAGCAAGAGGCATGACCCAGCAGAGGACACATACAACGCATATAGACACGCATATAGGAAACACATATAGACACTTCTTGGGCGATGTATGGGCCATGGCATCCAGACCCAGGGGGGCTGGAGGAGTCAGCAAGAAATAAAGTGGACATTGTTTCTTGTGAAGGGAAGAGGTCTACCCCTTCTTTGTAAAATCTTTCACAGATCAGACTGATTACATCAAGATGGAGCTTACAATTCCTGTGTCACTGTGTCCTGTGTCTGGACAGTAAATTTGTTTCCACATTTGTGCTTGGATGAAATCCCCTGGCACTTAGCCACAGCTGAAACATTCTCATGTGCAGAAGGCCTATCACCGTGGACACAGCTGTCATAAAACCTAGAACACTTTAAAAGTGATGGAAAGTAATTTCCTGAACTAGCCTAATATCACTCAGGGTGTTTAAGATGGACTCGACATGTGCAGGGGACAGCTGTGCCCGCATAGTGACTGAGTCCCATACAAGAGATTCAAGTTGAGCAAGGACGACATCTGATGTTGTAGCGCAAACTCTTGAGACTGGGCCAAAATCAGCCAGTCATCTATGTAATTGAAAAATCGGATGCCCTGGAGTCGCATCGGAGCCAGAAGTGCATTCATGCATTTTGTGTATGTGCGGGGTGACAAGGTTAGGCCGAATGGAAGAACCTGATATTGGTAAGCTTCACCCCGAAAGCAAACCTCAGGAACTTCCTGTGTTGTAGCAGAATTTTTATATGAAAATATGCATCCTTGATGTTGATTGTGACAAACCAATCTTTGTGTGAAATCTGACACACAATAATTTTGACTACAATTGTGACATTTTGAACATTTTGTTCTGCGAGAATGGTTCAGACCATGAAGGTCTAAAATTGGACGCAAGCCCCCATCTTTTTGGAAACCAGAAAATAGCGGCTGTAATAACCTGACTGTCTGTCTGGGAGGGGCCCCTTTGTCCAGCAGAGTTTATAGTTCTTGTATCAGCAAGTGTGCCTGTTCCAGTTTCACGGTATTGGAGACAACGCCGTTGAAACACAGAGAATGATGCGCATACTGTATTCTGTAGCTTTTCCTATGGTTCTCAAAGCCCAAGGAGATATGTTTGGCAGTAGTTTCCACGCTTCCAACTTTTACAAAAGGGGCGGTAATTTTGATGGAGCGTCTGGTGACGCAATGTCTTGCGACGTAACATCTTGTGACACAACGTCTTGATAGGGGAATGTTAAATATCCCATGTCCTGGTACATGGCAGGAACACCCCAAAGGTGGCAGGGATGGAGCAGCGGTGTCATTAGGGTGTCGGGTTGGAGCTACTTAATATATTTTTACATACCCCATTCCTGGGGGAAACGCCTTCCCTACCCATGAGTGTTGTTCTGCACGGCTTGATGGGGACTACCGACTTTTTACATGACGATGAGCTCCCAGGAGAGATGAGCCCAGAAGGGCCTACAATCCAACTAGGGCATCATCGTATAACCACATGCCCTTGCACCCACAATAGTCGAGGGCACAAAGACAGTCCATCCCCCTGGCCACCAGACAGAAATCTGCTCTAACTTCGACTTCTTGCCAATCTAGCTGTAATCTGGCCACTGCATGAGTGACCTCCTCGAGTAACTCTTCATGTGTTGCTTCATCGTGGGAGGAACACTCGGAGGTGGCATTCTCAAAGTCCATCTCCAGATGGCTATTTTGCCTTTTAATTCCTCATGATTAAATGTAGCCATGAACAGCCAGGTAAGATTTTAATACAAGCATCTAACTTTTCAAATCAGATGAGTATTTAAATCTCAGAATTAAATGCAGCCAAATGTCAACTGAATGAAAGGCTGAATATAGTTATTTTCATATTAGTGCTAAACGAGCATATGGGACGCTCAGAGGGTTCGGTTAGGTACTAGTAGAAACGGTGGTGGGAATTTCCGGTTAGAGAAACTGAAGTGAGAGAGACAGTGTCCCAGCTGAAGGGTTTTATTCCATGATGAGCTCTACCTGGTCGACCCTGAGCTTGTCGTTGTCCTTCTTCCATTTTTGCCTTTCCTGGAGATTTGGCAGATTTTTTACACTTTTTAAAGTAATAATTAAACATGCATTTTAGTCTGGGACTAGGCTTAAACCTTGTCTGTGAAACCGGCCACTAGAGTTATGGCTGTAATGCATTTAAGACTGCAGTGAGTCCCAATATCATTCATGATACTGAAGTACTGGTAATTTTTACTGAAGTACATAATAAACAAATAAAAAAACAATACTACAAATAAAAAAACTATATGATTAATTATTTGAATCTATTGAATGCCCTAATTTGCTATGTATTTATTGTTTATTTTATCTTAATAAAATAACTAACGGTCTCTTCCTGTGTTAATGTGACCAGTCAAGTATGTCTGTTCCTAAAACGAGGAGCCAAGCAAAACACTGTGGACGGTGATAGCAGAAGTCCGCTGTCCATTGCAGTGGAGGCCGCCAATGCAGACATTGTCACTCTGTACGTCTCACACCATAAACTGCTTCCTGCTTCTTTATTAAAGAACTAAAAAAAAAAAGTCAATGTGTGATGGATCCTAACTGGAAATATTGTTTTTCTATCCTTCTGACTCAGGTTACGTTTGGCCAAGATGAACGAGGAGATGAGAGAGTCTAAGGGAGCTCTTGGCCAGTCAGGTCAACACCCTCACTCTCAGAGTCACACCGAGCAACAGTATAAAAAATGTATTCAAGAATTTATAACCTTACAATTACTGGAGTCATAAACTTCCACTCACAATCAGCATCAAAACAAATCTAAATATTCCTTTTGCAGAACACATAACACTGGTTGCCACAGATGATCTGGATAGGAATGTTACTACTATTGGATAAACACATTTTAGTTTTCATCTTTTAGTCTTTGTAGCATTCAAGCCATATTTATTGTTTCTGAAACCATGTGTGTGACATCACTTGCCAGCCATTAGCCACCAGGCAGCAAAAATACTCTTTTATTACAAAAATGCAAACATTGATGGTTTTTAGGTTTCATAATTTTGGAGTCATATTGCATCATGCATTGGAATGCACTGGTGCTTGTTTGAGACCCAACAATCTCCAGCTCTACCAGCATTAACCTTTGAACTAAAATTATAAATTAAATCTTAACACTCAATTTATATAATTTATGTGCACATGAAAATTCTGACAACATCTCAGGTTACGTATGTAAACCGGTTCCTTGAGAGGGGACTGAGATACTACATCTTGGCTTGACACTATAGGAATGCTTAGTTTCTGAAGCACGTGTTTACACACTCCAGTCCGTGATTGGCTGAACGCGATGACGTAGCCTAGTACTTCACTGAAACCAAAAATGGATGCCATATCAGTGTGTCGCTAGATTCTAATTGTCTGACGAAGGTAATGGCATGGCCGGGGGCATGGAAGCCTGGCGTGGCGTTTCGTTCACCTCTCAGGGAACCAGGTTGCATACACAACCTGAGATGTTCCCTTTTGAGTGGAACTCAACACAGCATCATGGCTTGCCACTATGGGAACTTGCCATGCCATGCCATGCGACAGTTCCCCTCTGGCCAATGAACGAACAGTGTTTGATTATGATTCAGGCAGCATTACAGGTCAGAAGTTAGATTGGATTGGAACATTCAAAATATTTATCCAGTTTAATCTAGTGTGGACAGCTCAAACAAGTTCTTGTAGGAACTCCAGCACTGAACCAACCAGGCAGATGACTGGGTTCAGGTGATGCTGCTCGCACCAAGATACAAAGAGTCGCAATTTTAGGGCATACAACATCCTGGTGGAAGGAGCTCTAAAATTCAGAATTGTTTCAACAACCTTGGTTAAAAAAGACGGAATCTGACCCTCAGGGGCCAAAACCAAAGTTTCCAGATCTCCAGCTTACTCCAAGGGATGATCTACCACTCCGGTAGATCATCCCTTGCGCTCGAGACAGAAGATCTCTCTGACGCACAGTCTCTCATGAAATGCTGTTTAGGTGGGATATCAGGTCCAAGAACCATGCTCGTTGCCGGCCAGAATGGAGCCACTAGAAGAAGGTGGACTCTGTCCTAGCAAACCCTTCCTAGAACCTGCGGGAGCAGAGCTATCAGAGGAAAGCCACAAAAACACAGCCTCGGCCACATCTGTGCAATGGCATCTAGTCCCAGAGATGCTGGAGGTGTGAAGGCAAACCTGAGACAATAGGTTATCTCCTCTGAGGCAAACAAGTCCACTTCTACTCTGCCGTACCTCTGACATATGGACTCCACTACTTGTGGATGGAGTTGCCATTCTCCAGGCCTCAGCCCCTGCCTCGAACACAGTCCACCCTGCTGATTTATATAAGAGATAAGAACTGCACGCCATCCTGTGAGAGTTTTGTGTCTGCAACACTCATATCTAGAATCGGGCACAACCCTCCGTCCTTTTTGGGTACAATAAAGTACCGGCTGTAGAACCATCTCTCTGGGAGGGGTACACTTTCTATGGCCCCTTACACCAAGAGAAAAACTGTAGTTCTTGGTTGAAGAATACGTTTTTCTGACTCCTGGTGTATCACCATTGCTACTATGCCAATGAAACAAGGTGGATGGAAGGCAAATTGAATCCTGTAATCTGATTTTTTCTTGGCCTCCTGGTATCTGTCGATGATAGTATTGACTGCGTCGCAACCAGGGCAGAAGGCGAAATTGGGGCACCCATGAAAGCCTTGTCCCTGTCCTTTATTCATGTAAGGTTGATCCACAGGTGCCTCTCCATAACAACCATAGTGGCCATTGAATGGCCAATGGCACGGGCCATCTGCTTGGGCACATGGAGGGTGAGATCTGTGGCTCTACTTAGTTCTTTAACTGCCTAATCCCTCACCAAAGTCCAAATCTTTAAGCAGGTCAGCCTGGTAGGCCTTTGTGGCGAGGTGGATGAGCGAGGAGCTGGAGGAGCGAGCGGCACACCAGTCTCGAGTCCTCTCATGACTCGATGAGCTCGAAGGCATATAAGGACGAGCGACACCAGTGAAGGATGAGAGAGGACCAGACCTGGACTTTACGTTGCGTTTTGTTTATTTATTTATTAAAGTCTTTTAAATGTTCCGGAAATGTTCCTTTTAAATGTCCCGGTTCCCGCCTCCTTCTTCTCTTAACAAATAACATTACTACATTGGTGCCGAAAACCCAGGAGGAAGGAGGGACATGCTGTCGGAGAGCCCTCGCTGCTGAGGGGGATCATGGTGCTGAGGAGTTCGGGCAGCGCGGATGAATGAAGAATGAAGGATGAATGGGGGTATGTGGCAAGGTGGACGAGCGAGAGACATGGGAGGAGCGAGCAAGACCGGTGCGTGATTGAGAATGAGCATGAGGGAGCTCGGAGGCATATAAGGACGAACAACACCGTGAAGGACGAGAGAGGACCAGGCCTAGACTTTACGTCGTGTTCTGTTTATGTTTCATTATGTGTATGCATGGCAGCCATCCGTGAGGGACTGCCCATGTTACTTTCGTTTTGTTTATTTATTTATTAGAGTCTTTTAAATGTTCACCGGCGAAAAATACAATAAAAATAGACTCTTTACAGAGTCTTTACATCTTGCTCAAATAAAAATAGACTCTTTACAGTTCTGAATGATATCTTACTCTAATCTGTATAATTGAATAATCTGTATGCCATAAATGAAGTATTTTAAGATGTTTGTTATAATGAGAGGTGGAACAAATTTGCACTACTGTCTGTTCAAAATAAATGAAAAGAAATCTAGCATTGGGGATCTGTTGTACCAAACTCGTATCGAACTGTGACTCTAAAACCGAGGTACGTACCAAACCATGACTTCTGTGTACCAATATACCCCTACTATTTATGGTTTCAGTGACGTATTACACCACATTGCTATGTGATCACATTCAGTCAATCATGTGCTTCAAATGCCGGCACACGCAAAGCATTCCCATAGAGTCAAGCCATGACGCACCGTTGAGTTCCACTCGAAAGGGAACCACTGGATTGTGGTTAATCTGATATAAATAATGTATCATCATAAAATATAATAATCTGAATATATAAAAATCATCTGACATATGCCTCTATTAATTGAAATTCTGTTTCATGTAAATACCTCATTTGAAGTACCCACAGTTCATATACACTCTCTGCCCACATTCTTGTAGGTACATCTTGCTAACATTTAGATGTACCTATATTTTCCTGTTCTTGGCTGACAGGAGTGACACTTGGTGTGGTCCTCTGCTGCTGTAGCCCATACGCTTCAAGGTTTGACATGTTGTGCGTTCAGAGATGATCTTCTGCATACGTCTGTTGTAACAAGCGGTTATTTGAGTTACTGTTGCCTTTCTATTAGCTTGAACCAGTCTGGCCATTCTTCTCTGACCTCTGGCATCAACAAGGCATTTTCACCCACAGAACTGCCGCTCACTGGATATTTCCTCTTTTTTTCGACCATTCTCTGTAAACCCAAGAGATGGTCGTGCATTAAAATTCCAGCAGATCAGCAGTTTCTGAAATACTCAGACCAAGCCCGTCTGGCACCAACAACCATGCCATGTGAGAAATGGCAGCTGAGAAGGCCATTCTTTGTGTTCTTTTTGAAGAATTTTCAGAGCCTAATGAAATCGGTATTAATACTATAAAACTCTTATAACAAACATGTCTTCTAATATCTTCAATTGTTGTGTACATCAAGCTGCAGAGGACACATTTGTAAACTACTTTATTTGGACCCATCGTGCGAGCTGTCTCTTGTTACCCTGTGTACATTTTTGACACACCCACCAAACAAGAGAAAACGTATCTCAAATCCTGTTGCACACCGGTTCCAGGAAACATGTTGTTCAAGCCGGAAACCGTAGAAAAACATTGTGCACTGGTTTGAGCTTGAATGTGCCCCAGGTGTACCTAATAAAGTGTTGCCAGTGAGTGTTTATGTCTGTGGATGTCCAACTAAAGTAATGAGTGCTGTGAGACACAGGCAGATTAAAACGTTGAAGAATAGCTCAAAAAAGCCAAGCTAGTGAAGAAAAAAAACAAAAGGCTGTACAGAATTATTAAAATTTATTAAAAATTGATATGTGTCTTTGTTTATTTGAATATGATCTTACATACAGGAACATTACAGTAGCTGTGAAGCACATATGGACCTTAAAACTAAAACATTGTGCATGGTAATTTATTCATCTGAACACTGTACACAGTTCATTGGTTGAGTGTGCTTTCATTTAGTTTATATTCCTGTCATTTTCATTGTGTGTTCCAAGATTCTCCACTTGTATTATATTATTCTGACAAATAATATGATACATTTAATATGAAATGACAATGTGTCTCATGTCTTGTGAATGCTGTTTAAAAACATCAGATTCCAAAACCGAGAGGGTCAACTACCTCATGCTAATGGCATACAAAATAAATGTTTAAATTTAAGTAAGACTTAGGTAAGACTTTATCACCATTTCAGAAAATTCTGATTTATGTGCAAGGTCTTTGAAGATCAGATTTTTAGTTACTCTTCCCGCATCTGCTACTATCTGAAATGTAAATCCCAGTGACTCATCCCAGTTATTTTTCATGTGTTGCCAAAACATCAATAACAATAGGTGATAATTGTAATAATAATCATTAGGGGCTAAGCCTTGAACTGATGACTGCCCTCAGTTGTGTTTGTTATGGTGATCTGCATGTGCTTGTAAGATTATGTCCAAATAACCACAACCTCTGGCCAGGTATGCTAATTAATTAATTAATTTATTTATTTATTTATTAATTAATTAATTAATAGTAATTCAACATACAGTTATATGATTAATCTATGAGAATAACTTGCTTGATGCATACTTTAAAGTTACTGTACCAGTTAAGTAAAAACCAGCATACTCAAGGAATTTATGGACCAATTCGTTACAGCATTATGTTTTTCTGTTTTTGTCTGAGCTGACAAATCTTTACTTCTCAAACTAATCACAATGTGTAACCACAGTGTCAACAAGGGTGATTGTGTTTATGGTGCTGTAACATGTTTATACTGCTATGAAAATCTCCTATATCATGTTGCCTGATGAACAGTATTATCTGTATTATACTAACTGAGGAGCAAAACTCTCATACATACGAGGATGCTTGAATTGTATATCAGAATTCAGGTGTGTGAGAGCACACTGAGAATTGAACATAAAGGCTATGTTTGGGAAAGCACACTATTCCTTCTTTTGCTGCAGTTTGTATATTGTACACAGTATGTGAATGTCCAGATGACTTCATTTGCCAAAATGTGCATATACAAACCCAATTCCAAAAAAGTTGGAACACTGTACAAATTGTGAATAAAAAAGAATGCAATAATTTACAAATCTCATAAACGTATATTTTATTCACAATAGAATATAGATAACATATCAAATGTTGAAAGTGAGACATTTTGAAATGTCATGCCAAATACTGGCTCAATTTGGATTTCATGAGAGCTACACATTCCAAAAAAAGTTGAGACAGGTATCAATAAGAGGCCGGAAAAGTTAAATGTGCATATAAGAAACAGCTGGAGGACCAATTTGCAACTTATTAGGTCAATTGGCAACATGATTGGGTATAAAAAGAGCCTCTCAGCGTGGCAGTGTCTCTCAGAAGTCAAGACGGGCAGAGGAACACCAATTCCCCCAATGCTGCGGCGAAAAATAGTGGAGCAATATCAGAAAGGAGTTTCTCAGAGAAAAACTGCAAAGAGTTTGAAGTTTTCATCATCTACAGTGCATAATATCATCCAAAGATTCAGAGAATCTGGAACAATCTCTATGCGTAAGGGTCAAGGCCGGAAAACCATACTGGATGCCCATGATCTTCGGGCCCTTAGACGGCACTGCATCACATACAGGAATGCTACTGTAATGGAAATCACAACATGGGCTCAGGAATACTTCCAGAAATCATTGTCGCTGAACACAATCCACCGTGCCATTTGCCGTTGCCGGCTAAAACTCTATAGGTCAAAAAAGAAGCCATATCTAAACATGATCCAGAAGCGCAGGCGTTTTCTCTGGGCCAAGGCTCATTTAAAATGGACTGTGGCAAAGTGGAAAACTGTTCTGTGGTCAGACGAATCAAAATTTGAAGTTCTTTTTGGAAAACTGGGACACCATGTCATCCGGACTAAAGAGGACAAGAACAACCCAAGTTGTTATCAGCGCTCAGTTCAGAAGCCTGCATCTCTGATGGTATGGGGTTGCATGAGTGCGTGTGGCATGGGCAGCTTACACATCTGGAAAGGCACCATCAATGCTGAAAGGTATATCCAAGTTCTAGAACAACATATGCTCCAATCCAGATGTCGTCTCTTTCAGGGAAGACCTTGCATTTTCCAACATGACAATGCCAGACCACATACTGCGTCAATTACAACATCATGGCTGCGTAGGAGAAGGATCCGGGTACTGAAATGGCCAGCCTGCAGTCCAGATCTTTCACCCATAGAAAACATTTGGCACATCATAAAGAGGAAGATGTGACAAAGAAGACCTAAGACAGTTGAGCAACTAGAAGCCTGTATTAGACAAGAATGGGACAACATTCCTATTCATAAACTTGAGCAACTTGTCTCCTCAGTCCCCAGACGTTTGCAGACTGTTATAAAAAGAAGAGGGGATGCCACACAGTGGTAAACATGGCCTTGTCCCAACTTTTTTGAGATGCGTTGATGCTATGAAATTTAAAATCAACTTATTTTTCCCTTAAAATGATACATTTTCTCAGTTTAAACATTTGATGTGTCATCTATGTTGTAGTCTGAATAAAATATTTAAATTTGAAACTTCCACATCATTGCATTCTGTTTTTATTCACAATTTGTACAGTGTCCCAACTTTTTTTGGAATCGGGGTTTGTACAACCAGAGCATACTGGAGGAGATATTGTAACCCATAATGCTTTGCATTCAACTTTTAACTTATCATTGATGCACTTTTGGCTGGGCAAATTTGTATAGAAAATTTGATTAATCCCAACGTTTTTTTTTTTTTTCTTTTTTTTTTTTTTTTTTTTTTTTTTTTATGTTAAGAAACTACACTACTCTTGTTGAATTTAATATGCAATATATTTAGGTCTTAGACTACAGTGTAGTATAATATTGTTTACAATTTTTGTATAATGCATTTCACATTTTTTTAAATTTTTTACATCATCTTGGCTCATCAAATATTCCTGTTCCCTTTCACTTCGACGCCACGAATAGGAATCTCACTAGAGAGGCCAATCTACTTTGAGTGTAACTAAATGAGCCAATGCACATTGGCATGCGATAATTGCATCAGCTGCTCTGCCTCACAGCACGAGCATATAATGAGCAGCAGGTGCAACGCATCTTTAGCTTTTCGCTTCGGGGCGGAGCAGTTTGGTTGTTCCTGCCCTTGTCTCTGAAGAATGTTTCAAAACTGAGTCAGTTCTTTAAGGAAGCTGTTTCTAATTTGGAATTGGTGTTATGGCGCTGCAGCGGTGGTCTGGTTTTCTCATTGAGTGTGCCTGTTTTTACAGCTGGTAAATGGTGCGCTGTGAGAGAGTGCTGAAAAGCTGTTTTCACAGCTGGTAAGACTGTGCCTTCAATGAGAATGAGAGCACACTGTTGGCTGCACAAGATCTCCATCAGTGTTGCCGTGGCCATCTCCCCTGTGTGCTTCAGCACCAAAAAAGAGCTATTCCCTAAAATAGCTTACACGGGTTTGAGTTTACACATTCAACCTGTGTGTTTCTGGATGCGGCCGTTACATGGTGCCGGGCAATGGTCTCGATCGCTCATGTGTCTGGGCATTAAGCACTTAAGCTTTCAATTAAGCTTGCTTTTGTGGGGGAGTCATGTACCCATTGCGGGAAGATAACCATCTCAGATGGAGTCTCCATGCCTCTGCCTGAATCTAATCCTCCTCAACAGAGGACTACTTCAGGCAGTAGCATGGGTGACTTGAGGATTATGGTGAGGGCTTCTCCTTTGGGGAACCAACCCCATAGGGCCCCTCTCCCCTCTTGTGCTCCACAGCCAGTTGGATGCACGAGGAAAGTGCTGGACCATCTCAAAGGTGTATACCAGTCATATCCTTGGGTGCTCCCCCCGACGACCGGATGTTGATCGCTACATCGGAGGGTGAGCTGTATCCATCTGTGTATCATGACCCCTTAGGAGGTAAGTCGGTTGGGAAGCACAACCTGGTCGTCAGGTTCCTTAGGGGGGCAAGACAGTTAAATCCTCCTCGACCTCACTCTGGTGCTAAGAGCGCTCCAGAATGACCCATTTGAGTCCTTGCAGTCAGTAGATTTTAAGATTCTGTCTATGAAGACTTTGCTGCTGCTCGCATTGGCCTCTATCAAGAGGGTAGGGGACCTGCAGGCATTTTCAGTCAACGAATCATGTCTAGAGTTTGGGCCGGGTGATGTGCCCAAGGTTACTACCACTTCCTTCAGGGATCAGGTAGTGAACCTGCAAGCACTGCCCCCGGAGCAGGCAGACCCAGCCCTGGCTTTCTTCTGTCGCGTCCATGCTCTGCATCTATACGTGGACAGAACACAAAGTTTTAGGACCTCAGAGCATCTCTTTATCTGTTACAGAGGCCAGTAGAAGGGAAAGGCTGTCTCCAAGCAGAGGCTGGCCCCCTGCCCGCTACCTCACTCAACTGTTGCATTGGCACATGGTGCCTCGCTGACAGATATTTGTAGAGCTGCGGGCTGGGTGACACCTAACAAGTTCACTAAATTCTATAGCCTACATGACGAGCCGGTATCCTCCTGTGTTCTCACCTCAAATGGAAAGGCCGGCTTAGTTACGACTTGCTGTGCGCTTAACTGTTGCGCTTGTATTCCTGTGGCAAAAAAAAAAAGTTCCTCCATCACCCTGGCAGCCGGATATGGCAGAGCGTCAGGGTCACCGGATGGGCTCCTCAGCAAAAACCATTGCATTGCACCTGTTGCTCATTATATGCTTGAGCAGAGCAGCTGATGCAATTATCGCATACCAATGTGCATTGGCTCGTTTAGTTACCCTCGAAGTAGTTTGGTCTTCTATTGGACTTCAACTTCGCATCTCCTTGTTACATATGTAACCGAGACGTTTTCTCATGGCCCTCAGGTGAAAACCCCCACACTGTCAACACCACTTACATCAAGAGTCCCCTGAGTCATTAGGGGCTTTTGCACTGGAGGAACCTTTTCATAGTTCCTAGAACTATTGGCGGAAGTACCCAGACTTTGGCATGTTCTCACTGCAAGAACTACGAACGATTTTAGTTCTAGGAACTCATTTTGGGGGAACTACTGTGATTTTTTTTTTATTTTTTTTTTTAATAAATTTGCTTTCAAACAAACTTTTTTCATGTTGTCATTATGGGGTATTGTTTGTAGAAATTTGAGGAAAATTATGAATTTAATCAATTTTGGATTAAGGCTGTAACATAACAAAATGTGGAAAAAGTGAAGCATGGGAATACTTTCCAGGTGCACTGTAGAGTGGTGCAGGTATGATTTCACTTTGTAGGCCAACCAGCAGTTAGCATCGCACTGGTTCCCTCGAGAAAAACCCAATAGGATTCTTCCATAGGATTATCGCTAAAAACAAGCTCTGTGATCAACAAAAAGTTGATGATACTTGCACGTTTTGTCCATCAAGGTAGTTATCACAGATGAACACAACTTTTATGACTTTTGAAGCCTAAATGCAGTCACCAGAAGTAAAAAGCTAGGTAGGCTATAAACGGACTACACGAAGGTCACTCAACTTTAATGTCACAATTACTAAGCTTCTGACAACTCTTTCAGTTATCTAAAAACATTTTCCCAGAACGTCTGAGTTACTAGTTTATAAGAGCACAACTATAAGCATAATGAGGCTGTAAAAGCACACTGAGGTTACCTGCTCGGCGTGATGACATTTAATCTCCTCATACATCCTCTGTAGTCTCATTTAGACACCTGTTAGCAACCAGCACCCACCATTTTTTAAAAAGCCATGTTCACACACAAATTATAGTCTATATATTTACTCCAGAAACGTACTCTACAAACTCTAAAGAGAAAATATAATGCAACTTTGAGGGGACCGAGCAAAACATGATTATGTATTTTGCTCAGCTAGTTACATTGGACATCAACCACATGGCAAACGCTAATACTTTTTCTACTTTCTTTGTATAACAGTTCTATCTAATGATTAGAGAGGACTGTTAAACAGATTGTAAACTAATGAAGATAGAGAATGTGAGAGCTGTGTGCTCAAGCTCTGGCATTCTCAGCACCATCAAAATAAATGTCAGCCGGGCCGACAAAATAAAAGTCACAACAAGCTCAGCTTACGTCACTTCAGAGTTCCTACTGGTAGTGCGAAAGCCTTTAATAAGTTGAAATTCCATGTGAATGATTATTCTTGTTGCATTTTTTTTTTTCATCAAGTACCTATTGAAACTGGCCATTTCTAAATATGCGTTCTTGTCTGTACTCGTGGTATTTTGGTGCAAACCATAGTTTTTAAAAACCATGGTTTTACTACAGTTATACTGTAGTAATACTATAGTAAAACTGTAGTTTTAATGACTGTAGTAACCATGGTTTTTGGAGCAAACCATGGTTTTAAAAACCATGGATCATGTACCATAAATTGGTTGTATTACCACAGTGTAGCCATGGTTTTACTAAATAATCTTGAATTACATTTAAGCCATTTAGTTCCAACAAACATCTACAAAATAAAAACAGAAATGTTACCATTCTATGATACAGACTTTATTACAGAAATGACATAATCTGAAAGAAATTTGTTCTCACATGTGACATAAAACAATAAACTACAAAGTTGTAAAAAATTATTGGTGATAAAGTGGTGCTGTGCAATAGTTAAATTCAGTTGCTAATTTACAAATAAAAAAATTGCAATTTGTTCCACTGTAATGATTTATATACAAAAATAACATATTGTAGGCCTACAAATAAAAATGACTTAGAGCACCTTTAAATACACAGCATCTACCTCCTCTAAAATGTCTATAACCTGTAAACACATGCCCAAAACAAGCATACATTTGCAATTTATACTGTACATGCATTAACAGGATTACAACAACATCATTTAACAATTAATTACTTAATTACTTAAAAACATTACTAAAAGTTTATTTTCTTTTAATGTAAAATTCTACAAAATAAATTCAGAAGAAATGAGCAGTTCTTTAAAAGAATGTTTAAAATGATATCCACTCACGAGAGAAGAAGACATGGAGTTTCCTCGTGGGGGATGAATACTTTAAATTCTAGGTGAAAAAGTTTTTGTCCAAAAACATGTGATGCAGCATCCATGGCAGTAGTTGTCAGTACAGTCTGTCATATAGGCCAGTAGGTTACAGTCCAGCTTTGGTTTGGTTCTGTCTTGACCTTCAGCCCAAATGGACATTGGAGCTAAAATGAGAAGAATACACACCACATTAACACATGGCTTGCTGGAATACTCAACTGCACTATCAAGCAGCCATGTAATAATGTCCAAGTGCAATGATGTCCATTCAGTCAGTGTTTTCATAACCCATAAATTATTAGGGCTCCAAAAGCCAAGCAGAAAGAATGTACATTATATGATCAGCTGAGTGTATTCTCCTTTACTTATACTCTTGAAAGGTTAAACAAAACAAAAAGTACTAGTCTCATATATACATAATTTCACGAAAGAGAAAATGGGTTGGAATAAAGGACAAAAGAGATGGAGCAAGTATTGGTTTGAATAGACATCTGTAACCAACAACGGGATAGAGCTCTAGACACTCAATTCAATCTTAAATGCATAAATAATAAATAATTGAGAAATACCCAGACAGATCATTAAGAAAGGGTTTTTCTCACCCAAAAGCTATTGAATTGTTTCAACCTGTAAAACAGTGCATGAGTCATGTTGACCTATTTTATGGTTATTTTTATTCCTTTTACAGTTTAAAAAAGATTGGCTCTGTTAAATTTCACTACATGGAAGGAACAAATCAGAACATTCTTCCAAAGTTCACGTTTTATGTTCCACAGAGTCATAAAGGTGGAACAAAACAACAATCCGAATGGTAAAAAGAGAGAAAAAAATACAACCGATATAGCAAACAATAATCTTGGACTGCTTTATTTGAGAGTAAAATAACCTGTTGTAAAACACCGCTCACTGTTTCAGCCCTTCAGCAGACATGCAACAGCACTCGTGTTAAGGTGCACAAGCGCCAGATGCGTTCTCTGCGAGATGTTCTAACCATAAATATCTATGGTTCTAATAACGTACTGGTCTAACAGAACAGTCACTGACAGACGCGCGTAATAATTTCTGTGTTCTTGCTCCACTTCTACTTGCTTCATCTGCCAGTAAATGCCTTGCTCTAATAGCTCTGCTGCTGCCATGTTTCCAACACCTGGCCCCGCCTTGATGCAGTGATTGACAGGGCATGGCAGAGACTTGATCGGCTCGGATTGCATTATCAATTCCACATTGAATTTTGCTACATGCATTGCGGGACATTTAATGAAAATGCAATCACAAGTATCTTAACTGTGAGTGTAAATGCAATTAAGAAAAATAACATTTAAATGATCATTTTGCTAAAATATTAGCTTGAACATGTTAAACATCTAATCATTTCTGTAATACTTGACGCGTCCGCAATAGCACAAGGGTGTTTGTGTTTGATGTCTTTTTGTCATGTTTAAGATCAAGGGTGAATCTTAATCCAAAAACGCAGAGAATGGATTTGCGTTCTTATTAAGACTGGTCTTACAAATCATCCCTTGAAGAACAAACTTGGAAGGACAGGTGGACTTGGAACGCATCTATTTCTAGCAATGAGATGACCTTATGCTTTCTCCTGTTTCGCAACTCCCTGTTATTCACAGCATATTTTAATCAATATTTGAATTAAAGAAATTTTCACATTATTACACAGCATGAAGGTTTTATACAAGATTCGTGACAAAAAAAAAATTTGTTTATTAAAACACAACTATTATATCCATGTGTTTATTACTTAATGAAAATAAAACCCAATAAAACATTGACATTAAAATGTTGACATTATTATTATTAATAATTTATTATAATTCATTTATTAATATTAATTATATTATAATTTGTTATACATTATTATTAGCTAGTTTTGTACATTTGTCTAATCATGCGTTTTTCATAACCTGTCATTGTATTTATGTGGACTTGACAGTTTACTTTGTACACCCAGATGAAAAAATAATGCAGTTTAATAGTAGATTCACCCCACATCACGTCCATTAGAGGTGTCGCAACCATGTCGATCACTTGTAAGACCACCTACATTGAGACGGTGCCGCTGACTGCTGTGGAAAAACACACAGAGAAAAGTAAACCCAGTAGAGTTGAGGCAAGTCGTTGTGGTACTATGCAGTGGAAAAGTGGCTTAATACAACAGTCCTGCAATAAATTCCTCCTTCCAGTACGCTGCTACTAAACATTTTCTTCCAGAATTTTAGAAAGGTGTTGATTCACATGAGACTGTAGTTTATGCTCCTGTTGAACTGTACTGTTGTAAAGATGGATGTTGCTGTAATGTGAAATAACAATGAAATAGGGTGGACAAAAACAATAGGAAAACCTTTTAGCATAACACTATAATTCAGTAATTTTGCAAAAATTATTATGCAGTTAAATCAACATAACAAAACCGGTCCCACTTTATATTAGGTGGCCTTAATAAATATTTGGACTATGGACTTACATCAAAATATAAGTACAATGTACTTATTGTGCTCATATTGTATTGCAAAACACTTTTGCTGATATTGAGGTGGAATACGGGTAAGGGACAGGTGTGGTGGTATGGGTAAGTTTAAGAGTAGGGTTAGGTGTAAGGGAAGTGTCAACAGTGTAATAATAAATGTTACTACAGAAATTAATTACAGATGTAATTACATACAGCTAATTTAAAAAAATGTAAGTACAATGTAAAAGCATGTATGTACACAATAATTGTATAAACTGATTAATTAAAATGTTAGTACATAGTAGTTAAGGCCACCTAATATAAAGCGGGTCCACAAAACCTAAACATTATCACCTTCATGAAGGAATATTTATTCCAGGACTATTTGTTTAGACTGTATTAGTTTTTACTTAGTGTAACAAATATCACCATTGTAGTGTAATTGGAAGTGGTCACTCACTTATACACTAAAGAAATCTGCAAAAAATATGTACAATTATAATTACATATTTACTTACACATACCACTGCAATGACGGCTGACAAGGCCAAGGTTGTTTTGTCAACTTTGTACCTTTTAAGTGTTTCAGGAACATTTTTAAGTTTAATGTAAGTCTGCAGAATTTGCAGGTATCGGTGGGTAACCTGCTCCGGGGTTGTCACTTTTTGTTTTGTTGTTTGATAACTGTATAACATAATCCATACAAAATGTCCATACAAATTTTCCATACAAATTGATATCATAATTGTGTAATGACTGAGACAAATCAGACACATAATTACTTGTTACATTTAACAAATACACTTTTCACGAGTTCACACTTACATATAATTTATGAGAGTAAATTTAAATGCGTATTTGCTGTGCTGTCCGGGGGGTGGGCTTCGAGCTTGAAATTTGGCCAGAACCCAGAGTACCCCCCCCCCCATGTATGTGAGTGGTTAGAACTAAAAGTGTGGAGAAGGGGTGGTGGAGGGATGCTGATGAACTGTCAATAACGGAGGTAAGACTGCTGCGTATATATACCTCTATTGTTGACTAGCTGAGTGCTCGCCACTTGTGTAAATTATCTGAATGTGCCCCTCCCGAACAGTTCAGTTACAAAAAAGGTTGCCTGTATGTGCTAAGTAGTTAATTTTCTGATACTGCTGAAGGGCTTATATTTATATATATTATTATATATTTTCAGCTTCTCCTCCCAAACGATCTTTCATTAGTTTTCTTCTTCATCCTCTTCTTCTTCTTGTTCTTCTTCTTATCTGCCTCAGAGGAAGATGATGATGAGGACGAGGAGGATGATGAGAAAGAGGAGGTTGAAGAGGTTGAGGAGGAGGATGTTATCCTTCTTTCTTGGTTTCTCTAAAATAAAATAAATATACTTTAAGTGTCTCTACTTAAACTTTTTAAAACAAATTCTACATGTATTTTAATATTTTTAATTCCATGACCTATACCAAAGCACATTAGGGAAAATTCAAAATACAGTTATTTAAAGTGGGGTGAAATGCTGTTTCATGCATACTGAGCTTTTTACACTATTAAAGACTTGGATTCCCATGCTAAACATGGACAAAGTTTAAAAAAATATATGTTGGACGTTTGATAGAGTATTTCTGTGTCAAAAATACTCCTTCTGGTTTCTCACAACTTTCGGAAAGTTTTTTTTGAGTATGGGTCCGCTTGACGTCAACAGGGCGGAATGTCCTTGTACGGACTTCACAAAATCAACAATGTCACCAAAGAAGTGTGTTTTTTTGTTGTCAGGGCAAGACAACCCTGTATAGCTTCCCTGAAGCGAGGCCCCAGAAAGGAGGGCCACGAGGCCCCCTTGTAGAGTGAGCCCTCACAGCTATGGGTGAAGGCAAATTGCACACCCGATAAGCCATGGCTATAGCCTGGACCATCCGATTACTGATTATCTGCTTGGTAGCAGGCAGCCCTTTCTTGGATGAGCCAAACACACCAACAGCTGGTCCGAGTTCCTCCACTACGCAGATTTCTCCAGATAAATTCTCAACTCCCTGAACGGGCAGAGCAGGTGAAATCTGGCTTTCTCTGCCGTCGCGTGAGGTGGAGGATGGAATGCCTGAAGAATCACTGACCGCACCCCACTGGACGCCCCTTGGGCACATAGCCCGACCTAGGGTATAAGATGGCTTTCCCCCCGCCAGGGGCAAACTCCAGGCAGGTTGGCGACACCGCCAAGGCCTGGAGATCACCCACTCTCCTCAGAGAAGTGATGGTGAGGAGAAGGGCCACCTTACGGGTCAGGTTCTCTGGCTCAGCCGACTCCAGTGGCTCAGAGGGGGCCTCAAACAACCCTTCAAGTACCACTGCCAGGTCCCAGGCTGGGACTCTGGAACGAGGAACCGTACAACCAGATGATGCCTACCTAAGGGTCCATCATCTACTGGTGAGTGGAATGCCCCAACGGCAGCCACATACACCTTAAGAGTGGACAGGGTTAGACCGGCAGAGAAACGGTCCTGGAGGAACTCCAGTACTGCCGCAACAGGGCAGTTAACTGGGTTCAACCTGCCACGGGAGGCCAGAGAACCATATTCGGGTCGGCCACCGGGGTGCTACTAAGAGAAGGCTGATGCCCTCCCGGTGGACCCGGGAGCCGAGCGATCGGGGGAAATGCATACAGGCAAACAGAACCACTTCCACTGGGCCAAACCTCACGCACATGGCCTCCACCACATCGGGGTGGAGTCGCCACTCCCCGGGACTCAGCCCCTGTCTCAACAGGACGAAGTGGTCCCCTGGGATGTACTTCGCTCTGAGAGATGACAGTTTCCCTTGGGACCACAGGAGGATCTGGTGAGCCAACTTGCACAGAGGGCACGACCTCAGACCCCCCGGTGATCAGGACATGGTGGGAGCGGAGATCCGGGAAAAAGCTCCTCAGAGCCTTGAAGACCGCCAGCATTTCCAGGCTATTGATATGCCAGGAAAAATACTGGGTCTCCCACAGACCTCTCATAAACCGGCCTTCCATGACCGCGCCCCAACCAGTTGAGGGAGGTGTCTGTTGAAATAATCTTCCGGCAACATGGCGCTCTCAACACTGGACCTTGGGACAGGAACCAAGGATTTTTCCATATGACGAGGGAACAGGACCCTGATCATACAGAACGGATTTCCTCTCGAGGAAAACCCCTTGGTCCTCAGCCACCACTGGAGGGGTCTCATGTATAGCAGGCCGAACAGGATTACATTGGATGCTGCTGCCATGAGACCCAGCAGTCTCTGGAACTGCTTCACAGTGCGGCTGTGGTCTAGCTTCATTGCTGGCCCAGCGTCGTGGACAGCAGAACGTAGCATCGACTTCCAGAAAACTCCACGGAGGAGGCGACCTTGATCGCTCCTTCACGGGAGAGGGGGCTGGCCAGCAGGGGCCTCATCTAAGGGAGCAACTCAACAGGGCCGCAATGACTTCGGGACTGACTGCCTGCCCCGCACCAAACAGTATCACATGTACACCGATCGCATGTGTTCACTCTATTACAGACCCGTAAACTACGTGCTGCCTCAGCAGTGCGAGAACAAGCCCTGCATAATGAAGTGGCAAGCTCTGTTACTACTTCACTACCTCGATGCTGAGCCCGTCTAATTCCTTGGAATCAGACAGCTCAAGCATCTGGTTCTCCACCCCGGGGGAAGAAGCCGCAGTGCGGGCTTCCACGCGGGGAAGGAGAACATCTGAACTGTTAGACAAGGATTGAGAAAGTGCCTCAGCAGTCCCAAGACCCACTGACAAGTCCATCTGCGAGCACACTGGTCTACGCCACCGCGCTGCCTCAACAGACACGGGACAGAACCATGGGGCTAGCGAGCTCGGCCGGCCTTCCTTAGAACGTTACCCATCACTTGCAACAAACAGACTTCTTCACACTGAACAGAGCGTTAAAGGCTGAAGAGTGAAAAAGCTGTTTGTGTTATGTGCCGGCGTCCATTTGTAGCTTCCCGGTATACCATCACATACTATGTCATGACGCAACGCCAATCAGAATTGGCCTGATTTCATTCATGCTTCAGACACGCTACGCTAGGGGCGTTCCCCATAGTGTCGTCACTACGACGCAGTGCGAGGTCCCTCGAAGGGGAACTTTTCTTTTCCACGTTTAATGATGTTACAGCATTCAGACGCTCTCAACGTAAGCTGCGCACGCTTGTGATTCTTTAGCTCCGCCCACACGATACGCCTCCAGCCACTCGTTTTTTTCAGAAAGACTCTGTACAGTTATCTTTCTTTTATAAACATAATAAAATAATTTTTCGGAGATATGAAGGATGCAATACTACTCTATAGGTACTCAAGATTGACATGAGATTGACTGAAACTGAGTGTTTCAATCAATGCCCTCTTCTCTTCCTGTAGGTTTTTTAGGAGAACAGAGGCAGTAGGGCCAATGTTTCTCCCCTCTTCAGATGCAACAGCTGGGGGAAAAAGTATCATGCATGACAACATTAATGTCAGGGATTTATTAATGTTTTCTTGTGTTTACTGATTGTTCATTTATTTTGCACTCAGCTGTCTGCAAATATATTTATTATGGTTACAAGGTTAATAAATAAGTCTTTCCAGAATTACCTGATTGAGGAGTGAAGCATGAAGGAGTGAGTCGAGTGATTGAGGAGTGAAGACGGTTGTGCTTTTCATTTATTTTGTAAAAAAAAAAAAACAGCTCAAGATGGTGACAGGAATATGGTAGCTGGCCATGAGCTTGTACAAGGTATCAGCTGGTTATACCAGCTTGGATGAGCTACCTTAATCTGTTATTTTTCATGACCATTTTAATAGCTACCATTTTAATATGTTATTTTTCTCTTGGTCTTTATAAAGCCTTTAACAACAAGTAGACATTGGCAGCAAATGTCAACCAAAGCTGACTCTGCTACTATAGTATACATGCACCTCAATAACAATGATAATAATAATAATAATAATAATAATAATAATAATAATAATAATTAGTAGTAGTAGTGGCATTGCGTTAATGTACTGGGAATTATAGCTAGCCTCCAGCTTACCTTCTGTAGAGTACTCTCCAATCATGTCTTCACTGTTCCCCATGGCATTAAATCTAATGAAGAAAAGAATGCAACTGTCAAGCTAATCACTAAGCAGTTAGCCTAATCTTACTTGAGTAAGAAACTTTAAAGTCGTTGTCATAATAACTTTTAACTAGTTAACTGGGGAAAAATTAATTGTGATTAATCGCATCCAAAATAAAAGTTTGTGTTTGCATAATATATGTGTGTACTGTGTGTGTGTATATATATATATATATATATATATCATACACACACAGCGTGTATATTTTTAAGAAAAAAAATTATATTTTTATTAAAAAAATGATTTATACATAAGATAAATTATATATACAGTATATGCATGCAAATATTTCTTAAATATATACATGCATGTGTGTGCACGTATACATTAAATATATACATGCATGTATACACAGTAAACACACATATATTATGTAAACACAAACGATGGGATAAACCCACTGGTGAGGGGAGTATCCCAGTGGTGCGGGTCAGCGTTGGTACAATGACCGCGCATAGGTATCGGAGGGCGTTTACGAAGACCAGCTCGGTAAGTACACAGACCTCAATCCAAGACTGGAACACTGCTGAGGGAGGTAGTCAGTCCAGAATAAGGAGAGAGAGGCCTCGGGTGGTGATCGAATCAATGACCTTCGACAACTCGGCAATAAGGGTTGAGCTGGAGGAGGTCGTGCTGATGCCACAGCCCATTATAGCCGCCAGGGGGATAACGATCAAATAACTCCACGGGATGAAGCTAGGTCTCTGATCGGCTCAAGGCTGGAAGTTATAGTCGAGTCCTCCCTGGGAAAGGAAAGGGAAGCGGTCAGAAACAGCCCCACATGGTTCCCCCATGGGCGATGATATCGGAGGGGGGGATAACAAAATAGCAGCACCCAGCGACAATATAGAGGTATCGTTGGAAGTGGTAGGAACAGGAAGGGTGGTTGCATTCGAGTCCCCCCAGCGAGAGGAAAGAGAGGCAACTGACTTGCCCGCGGGCGGATCCTCTGCTGGTATTGAGATCCTCATGCCAAACCCAGATCCAAATTGTCCGTTGTGTGGAATGCTGGTTGGTAAAATCCGTATGCTTGGCAAGCACTTTGTGAGTCGTCATGCGGATGTAGCCATGCTGTACAAGTGTCGTCGGTGCAGTCGTGCTAATGCTAATAGTCATTCGATCTCCTGTCATTTCCCTAAATGTAAGGGACTAGGAGAGGGGCCGCAGAGTGGTAAAAGTTGCATGTTCATCATGCAAAGCTCAATTCGGTTCTAGCATAGGGCTGACACAACATCGACGACTGGCACATCCGGCTGAGTGGAATACGGAGAAGGTAAGGAGGGCTAAGAAAGCGGAGAAAGGGCGGAAAGGAACCAAATTGTGGAGTGCGGACGAAGTCGACACCCTGATTGAACTCTCAACTAAGTATGCGGGAGAGACAAATTCCCAAGCTAATATGAGGATAGCTGAGGAGATGGGACCTGGCAAAACGGCTGAACAGGTGAGGAGTAAAAGAAGACTTCTGCAGAAAGAGCTGGCACGCAATGGCCATGATGCGGCGGAAGTTGAGGATAGTGATATCCCCACTAAGCAGGCAACCCTGGTCATTCCACAGTCCCCACCAATCCTTGCCATTACAAGGTTGAGGGAAGCGCTTGAGATGGTGGGTGACAGGGAAAGAGAGAATGAGATCAGGGCCATTGCGGACCTTGTTAGGGTCGTAGATCAGAACCCTAGACTGATCGAGTCTTCAGCGTTGGAACTCATCCAGAGGATCGGGAGAGGGGGGAACTCCAACAGAGTGCGATACGAGCAGGAAGCACACCGGGCCCAGAAAGGTTGGGAGAGGCGGCTCTCCCTAAAGAACAAAGAGTTTAGGGTACATCAGAGGTTGTACGAGAAAGATCAAACTAGACTCCCAGCACTGGTCCTAAATGGCAAGGGCAATGTGGAATGTTTGCTGCCTATTGATTTCATCAATGACAAATTTCGCCGGAGGTGGGAGGTAGGCTGTAGGCAGTAGCTTCCAAGGGCTCGGGACTTCAAATCGGCTGGTGGAGCAGACAACGGAGAGTTCCATGACCCAATCCTACCTATGAAGTGAGGGAAAACCTAGCCAGGATGAAAAACGGTTCTGCCCCTGGCCCAGATGGGATCAGCAAAAAGGCGCTGCTGAACTGGGATCCCAAGGGCGAACAACTCGCACGGCTGTACACGGCATGGTTGGTGCACGGGGTCATACCTAAGTCCTTTAAAGAACGTCGCACTATGCTGCTGCCCAAATCAGGGGATGCAGACGAGTTGATGGGCGTCAATGGGTGGCACCCGATTACTATTGGTTCCCTGGTTTTGCAACTGTTTTCTAGGATTTTGACGATGAGACTAGGAAGGGCTTGTCCGATGAACCCTAGGCAGAGAGGTTTCCTGGCTGCCACGAGTGGTTGCGCAGATAACCTGGTGGTCCTTGATCATTAGGCATTCGAGGGAGAAAGGGGCCTCACTAGCGGTAGTATTTGTGGACTTCGCAAAGGCATTTAACTCCATCTCTCATGAGCATATCCTGTGTGCTCTAAAGCAGAGACAGTTGGACAACCATGTTATGGAGCTAATAAAGAACTCCTATGTGGACTGCGTGACGAAGGTTGGTTGTGGCGAGAGTAAAACCGAACCCATCAACATTAAAGTTGGAGTTAAGGAGGGAGCCCCAATGTCCCCGTTGCTATTCAACCTGGCCATGGATCCCCTTGATGATCTAGTCCTGTTGAGCGGCTCGTGGAGGGGGATGGGGGGGGAATCTGGAGATTTTGGAGTCATTCTGCCAGCTGACTGGGTTGAAGGTTCAGCCCAGGAAGTGTCATAGGTTCTTCCTTGGGCGTCGTTAACAGCTGTCAGCCATGGAGAATAGGTGGAACACCTAGTTGAACCTGGCGAAACGGTTAGATATCTCGGGGGTTGAGGTGGGCCCGGGACACAGTATTGTGGCAACAACAATGGTATGCTTGTTTTTAATTTTACTTGCCATTTACCAAGAAAGCCAAGCTTTATGGACTCCTCAAGTTCAAGGAATCACTCGAAATGCAACTCTGAAATCTGGCCAACATTTTACTCTACCCTTTATTCCCAAATGGGGATTATAGGATTGGGTGCCAAGTAATGATAAAGATCTTGCTAAATATCATAAGGATGTAACTGTCATCAATGTTACAAAAGCAGAATAATCTGGCCAGTGAAAGACGGAGGATATTCTAGTAGTGGTCAAAGACGAGAAATTTGTTCAAGAGAACAATGTGAAATTGTGGGGTTATAGGGGATACTGCCTTGAAAACTAAAAGATTCAAGGAAATTATGTAAGAGTATGGCATTCAGAAGATGAGAATGAATATTGTGAGACTGAACTAGAAACAGGGGAAATTGGACAGTGTTTTTATCTTTCTGCGGGAAAGACAAACAAAGCTAAAACATGCCCAACTACAATTATTGCACCAGCTCATGGTATCTTGTTAGCAAAAGAAACCAAAATCTTGATAAATGAAGCCCATATGGTGCGACAACGTATCAATTATAACTTGATATCCCTTCTTACTGTTTATGATCAGTCATACTGTGGAAATTTCACACAAATAAGGAAATGGTTGGAAAAAGAAGTCAAATATTATACCTCTAAAGATCTACTGAATGGTCAAAGTCGTAAACCTCGGAGTATATGGGGAGACATAGCGGGGGTATTTGGTTCTGTCAATTCAATAAGTAATACTGTACAAATTAATCAATTAAGTGAATACACTCAGTGGGTGGGAAAAATGACAGGAAAAGGACTCACTGAGGCTCTTAAAGGTTCTTTGCATATTATAGCAGCAGGTCAACATCTTAACGATGCAGCGAAGGAACTGGCAGATGCATTAGTAAAATCATCTAATTTTGAGACACATCATGTGGCATGCTTATTTCTAGCTCAGAACTTAAAGGATCAAATGGTAGAGGATGTTCAAGTTATTCGAATGGGTCAAATTCCTGAACGAATAGTGGAATCTTTGTTAGTGATTTTCGGTAATCAACTTAATTTGACTTCTGATAAACATATTCCATTAGTCAAAATTGCTATAGATGAAGATTCTTTGTCAGGTTCTGGAACATTACCTTTATTTATGGTATGGCCTCAATATGGAGAGTGCAATATAATGACAGTTAGACAATTCCAATCAATGGGTGTTAGACAAGAAGATTCCGTGATTAGATTAGGGAGAAATGGTAGTTCCTTTAGATCAAGCCACAGGTGCATGACAGGTGTTGGAAGCACAGTGGTGTATATTACATGATGGAATAAGTGAAAATATGATATACGGAGGGAAGTTATGTCCAATTCCTCCTGATCCATTTTGCGTTGAGATTCTCTATCCTCTTCAATTGGATGGAATTCATGTTCCACATGTGCAATTGTTGCACTTAGAGCCACAGTGGTGGAATAATGATTTAGTAGAGGAAAGGAATTACGAACTCTTTGAAATGGTTAAAAGAGTTAAGGAAAGTGTTAAAGCAGCTCAGGAAGAGGGAATTCAAGTAATGGGTCATGTTATCATAGCAAATGGAGTAGCTAAATTGATGTCTGAGAAGAAATTAGCACAAATTCCAGGAAATGTATCATGCTCGGAATGGACAGTTCTGATTATGGTTGGAGTTTTTGTGTTCCTGTTAGTAATACAACTCATAAAATGTGTTACTGGAAGGAAAAGTACCAAACCTGTCAGACTGGTTATTTCTAACCATATGGATAAAGCCGAGAATGGGAAATACAGAGTGAAATAGATTTTACACACTACACTGCTTACAGAACACAACCTCATGAACAATCAACACCTGCTTACTGATTCACAACCCCAAGGGATAGGAATTCTTTAACATCAGCGTTTCTGTTAGTTTGTTATTTTGGCCAGGAACTGGAGGAGTTCAGGTACCGAACGAGTCCAGGCACTGGTGAAGATTCATTAGCTTTTACTTTCTTAGAAGATTGGGGTTCATATTAAATATGTACACATAGATGTAACGACACATAGTCCACGGGGACATAACATGGGTTTGGGTTCTTTGTTTTGTTTTTGTTCTTTTTTCTTTTCCTGTTTCTATTTTTTTGTCCTTGTATAGGTCTGCTATTCTTCTTTCTCACTATCACTTCAGTAGGTTGACCACCTCCTGATGGTGTGGTGTGGAACGGACGGCAGTTCCAGAAGAAGGGAGATGTAGATCAGAATTTTACTGTTTAATATAATTTTGTACTATTATTATTTACTAATATTCATAATCATTTGTATTATCGTTATTATTTAGTCAGAGTGAGTCTGAGCACAGGAGTGTGAGAGACATGGAGAGGAGATAATTTTGAACACAGGAATATGTAACATATGTTTTCCAATTATGCACATGTGACTGGAATTCTCTGTAAGAAAGAATTGTTTAGCATGATGTTGTTTTTCTACCAATGCAAGTCACAAGTTCTCTTTAAGACATATTTTGAACAATAAACAACAAGTTTCTATGCATATGTTCTAGGGTATATTGTGCCACGTGAAAGCACGAGGTATAGTGTAGACTACATCCATCAATCAAACCTTTGTTGGCAAGACATTGGCTAGGCATTGACTGCCGATATCCAACGAAAACCATGGGCGCTTTGATTGACAGCTCGCGGAGCCAGTCATGCGCTTCCAAGATTCAAGAGATTCAAGAGAGTTTTATTTGTCACATACACAGTTATATACAGAATATACAACCGGCAGTGAAATGTAAACAGGTCCACTCCATGGACAGTGCAAATTCACAGTTAAAAACACAAGGAGGAAATTATAATAGAAATAGAATAAAAAAGCACTATATATATATATATATATATATATATATATATATATATATATATATATATATATATATATATATATATATATATATATATATATATATGTAGAATTATAAATAAATCAAGTAGAAAAAAATAAATAAATAAATAAAGAAGTGGAATAAAATAAGTGAAATAAACTGTGCAGTGAGTAAACTGTAGACTTATAAATATGTGGTTAACAGAAATGTACAAAGTATAATGTGCAAACAGGTTTGTGCAGTGCAATGTCAGTATGTCGATGTTTATCCTGAAGTGAAGTTACGTGATGTTAAGTGACTGAGTTCAGGAGTCTGATGGCCTGGGGGAAGAAGCTCCTTCTGAGCACGACTCTTTGCAGGGCTTTGCAGTCATGACTGGTGCTGTTCCCATACCACGCTGTGATGCACTGAGTTAATACACTTTCTATCGCCCCTAAATAGACAGTTTTCAGGATAGCTGGTGAAACCCTGAATTTCCACAGCTGGCGCAGATGGTTACAGTCTTTGCCTGGCTTTTTTCACCTGTGTCTGAATGTGTGCAGTCCAGGTACCTGAAGCTGCTCACTCTCTCTACTGGTGACCCGCTGATCATGAGAGGGGAGTATGTCCGTTGCTGTCTATTCTTGAAGTCCACAATCAGTTCTTTGGTCTTGCCAACATTCAGAGAGAAACAGTTGTCTTGGCACCATGATGTTAGTTGCTCCACCTCGTCCAAGTATGCCGTCTCATTGTTGTTGGAAATGAGGCCCAGGACAACAGTATCATCAGCAAATTTGATGATAGAGGTGGAGCTGTGTGTGGACAAACAGTCATGTGTGTAGAGGGAGTAGAGCAGGGGACTCAGGACACAGCCCTGTGGAGCTCCCACACTCAGGGTGATGGAGGTGGAGGTGGACTGGCCTATTCTCACCACCTGAGGCCTGCCAGTGAGGAAGTCTTCAATCCAGTGGCAGAGAGAAGAATTCAGGCCGAGATCCAGGAGTTTGGCGGTTAGCTTAATGGGAACTATGGTGTTAAAGGCTGAGCTATAGTCAATAAATAGCAGCCTTACGTAGTTCCCACTTTTGCTGTAGATGTGAGTGAGGGAGCACTCCTGTATATAAAGCGTGACCAGAAAGCCTGTGATTGAAGGAGAGAGACCTGGGAGGGTTTAACTTGAGAGGAAGAGTCCAAAGTACAGGGGAGATCGTCAGAATAATGTTGTTTCATTGAAAATGGAACATGATTGATAACTCTAACTCAAAACACTCATGCAAACAGAGAAGGATTTCTTGTTTTTTCCCCTATTTTTTGTTGTTGTTTTGGATTAAAAAGTGGGATGCATTTTGAAGAGTGGACCCTTACAGTGTCATGTATGCAGTTGTTTTTTGGATGCGTCTGATCTGAGATGAAAGATGAGTACTGATGGCCGGTCTTTTATGATTTCATTTAACCCTTTCCTCTCTGGTGTTTATATTGCAAAAACAAGTTCAGAACATGAATCTCGAGTGTTTTAGCTTTCAAATGATGCATAGTCTGTGATAGTTCACTGAATATTTTTTATAAAACAAAAGTTAATAAAATTGCACACCCGGAAATAAACGTGTGCTCCAGCACGTGACTTCAGGTGTGAGTGATTCAAACTTTAGTTGCTATAGCGACGCCTGTTATGAATTCTGACTACATAAACAAACTCGACCCGATCGCTGTCTGTTGGTTGAAAGACGAGGCGAATTCAGACTTTTGCAGAGTATTTTCTGTGTGAATCTTGAGAAACTGTTTGGGATCGGAGAAAGGAGAGGAGACATTTATTCAAGAAGGCCAGAGGATATATCTTTTACATAGTTCTGTTTTTTGTAATATTTATTTCGGAGGGAATTTTTATTGTATTGTTGTTTTCTCATTTGAGTTTGGAGTTTTATTTAGTTTTTTTATTTATTTATTTTTTCCTTCTTTTTTTTTCTTTTTTAATTGTATTCATTTTTTTGGGAGGTGTATTTCTGAGGAGAATATTGTATTCTCTTTTTTTGTATTGTATTTTGTATTGTTTTTATTGCAGATTGGAGGAGGATGGCGATGGCCCACATGGGAGAAAGAGGAGGTGAGTGCTTTAGTTTTTCATGTTTATGGTATGATGTTGTACAATGATTGACTAAATTAATGTGAAGAAACTTGTGCGAGGAAAACCATTTGATCCCCGATTTTTGAATTTGATTCCTTGCATATAATAAAATGTTTCAATTTGAGTAACTAAAGTAACAGTTTGTAATTGACAATTGATTAATCATTATTATGAAAACATTACTAACTATGTGACGTCTGAAATATTCCAGCCTCGGGCTGCTCCGGATCCAAGAGAGCTGCTTTCTCTCAGACGGCCGGTCAGGAGGCTTGGAGACCCGGTTCTGTTGACCGTGATCAGGATCCGCTGCCAGAACCGACCCAGACACAGAGCCTGGAGCTCTCTGGATATTTAACGCCTCTGTTTTCTGAGTTTTCTGTGTCCACAGGTCAGGCTGACAGGAAGAGGGAGTGGCAGAGCGGCAGCCAGCAGAGCCCAGATGGACGTCCGTCCACTTCAACTAAACACTCTTGCAGAGGTCAGAATAGGCTTTTATTAAAGAAGTTAATAAATGATTAGTCACTGAAAATAGAAAGTTGAAAAAAAAACAAAGTAACAATTTGATGTGACCACTGACGTTGATTATTAATATTATTGAAAAAAATTCTTCACCAGGCATCATGACATCCTCATCTTTGTCCCTCCCTGAGGATGAACTAGAGAGGCAGTTAAACAATCTAGAGGGGAATGGATTCGTTCTTTCCTCAAGAGCCTCTGGAAGGCTGTGAAGAGTCCTTTCCGCTGCTGTTGCCTCGGTGCTGTGGATGTTGTGGAGCCTTTTGTCCCTCCACCAGATCTGGAGCCAGAGCCTGATCCCAAACCTGCGCCAGATCACTCCGGCGTCCAGCCAAAAAATGGTACATCGCCAGTCATTTTTACTCCAACATTATTTGAATGGTATTTTTTGCAATAAAATATCTTAAGGCTTGTTTTCAGAGAATGTTAATCTTATTTTCTCGACACAACCAGCACTGATATTTGTAAAATAAAACAGTGGATCTAGTAAGCTCATATTTGTCGGTTTGTTTTTCAGAGTCCTTTGAGTCTTTCTATAACGTGGGAGAGATGATTGGATTCGGAATGTTTGGCAGTGTGTAATGAGGAACACGCAAATTTGATGGCAAAAGGTAAATCTTACCGAATTGTACAGACATTTTGCTCTTGCATGCATCAAAACATATTTAAAACAATTTACAGATGGTTTAATACTTCAGGTGCTTGAATACTGTTACTGGTATTGAAACTGTTTTGTGTTTTTTGTTTTTTTGTAGGTTGCCATCAAGCGGATGAGCAAATTGGACAATTTTCTTTATCTTGATATTGTAAGTTGGCTAAAACTTGAATGTGTATTTAGTTGTTTGAGTGCAGATTACTGTAGCAAATACACCCGTAGGAAGCATTAGGTGTAAATGTGCAAATTGACAATTTTCTTTATCTTGATATTGTAAGTTGGCTAAAACTTGAATGTGTATTTAGTTGTTTGAGTGCAGATTACCAAATAATTAGGTGTAAATGTTTGACAAATGATCCTAGAGGCACCAAATAACTTTGAGCTGAAAAGGCTCTTTTGAGCATATTTAAAAAGATCAAAGAAAAGTACAAAGTAAAAAGGATATGCTTTCTTCAGATGTTTTCCCAGCTAAGCTTCTGTCTACTACTTTTCTCTAGCCTGGGCACCGAACCTCGTTACAGAAGTGGCGCTGCTGCTAATGATGAGGCGAGAACCCATAAGCCCCTACGTCATACAACTACACGAGTGGTTTGAGCACCCTCGAAAATTCACTCTCGTTTTGGAGTACCCCGAACCCTGCGAGAGCTTGCAGGACGTCATCACTCGTAATCCTCAACTGTGTGAAACAGTAGCACGGGTCTTCATGCAACAGGCTGTGCTGGCGGTACAACACTGCATCGAGCACGGTGTTTTTCACAGTGACATTCATGCGCAGAATTTCCTGTTGAAGAAAAACACGTTCGAGCTCAAGCTGATAGACTTTGGCTGCGGTCAGCTATTTAGTAGTGATGGCTACGAGAGCAACGTATACCTCGGTGAGCATTTTGGGAGTGTGGAAACCTGAATGTAGTGACTTACTAATTATTTGATGCTTTAAAAAAAAAAAAAAAAAAAAAAAAAGACAAAGCTCAACAATGTGCAAATATCTTGCTTACAGGATTACAGGATTACTGCCCACCTGAAGTCTTCACAGAACCTCGATTCCACGCCGTCCCAGCAAATGTCTGGTCTCTAGGAGTGCTGTTGTACGAGATGGTGAACGGACGCCGATTCCTTTTCGCAATAAAAATGGAAATCACACAAGCCCAAGTTAGATTTCAGAACGCCAACTTATCCCTAGGTGAGTGACAGGTCGTCACGCCATATGCAGCGCTTGAGTATAGCGCCAAAAGCGTTTCATTGGGTCAAACAGAAACCAGCGATTCAATTCTACAGCACATCGTTCATACCTTTGTGGCTGACAGAAATGACATACTGTCTGCGGAGAGCAGCCGGTGACTGACCAAAGCCTCGAAAGTTCAACCACCCCGAGCCAGAATCGCCACACCAGAGAGGAAGAAGTCATCAAGTCAACACAGACACATTTACTTTCTGCCTCTTTCACCAGCATCACAGGCCCCACCACCAACCAGTGTGTTCTCGTGTTGCTCGGAGAGGAGGACTCAGCATCGGTCTGATCACAGTCTTCTCAGCGCTTCGACCTCTCCTCTCCATTTCACAATACGGCTTCATACTGCTGTTAGCGTAAATGACACATCTTCTGGCTCATTCAGCCAGATGATCTCACAGAAGCCGCACGTAATCTGGGGCTGTTCGCGTAGGATGAGAAAACAATACCTGGAAGCCAGCTCGGCAGCTTCTTCGCTCCCGTTAACTGGGCCTTCTACAACATTTATTTTGTTTTCTTCAGCGACGGATCATTTCGTATTCTCAGTTGCAAAAGTCGCTTTGGATAAAAGCGCTCAATAAATGTTTAAAGTCAAGCACAAATCTGTTTATATAACGCTTCAGCGATCAATTGTATATAGACTTTCACGGTCACAGTAAAGCCACTTAAACAGTCTGCTCTCTGATAACATTCGGCGAAAGGCAAAGCCTATTTGTCCTTCCCTAAACAAAATCGTTCAAAATTTCTGTCTATAGATTGCAAATTTCAGCGAGCCAAACATACCTGAGCACAAATGAGACTAGAGCTCGTGACAACAATACTACGCATGACACTTCATTGTTATTTAGTTAAAAGAAGTTTTTCCTGTATTATTAGAGCGCAGGGTTGGTCTAAAGCATAGGTCAGTTACAAATACAAAGTTTGTCATGAAACTTAGTGTATTTATATGATAGATCTAACTCAATGTCTACTTCGGTAATCTCCATCTGTATTACTGAAATCGTGAAAGAATTGGAGTCAAATTATTACTTGGCAATGTTACATGTAAAATACATAAAACATGGGATTACTAGTAAAAGTTGTTTCTTGTTGAACTTGACATTGTAGTTCTGCATAAGCCAGTTAACTTTGACACCTAGGTCTACTGGAATCACAGGTTCTACACAGCAGCGTATTGCAGCAGCAGTGAAAGATACTTGCTTATGACAAATATCAACTAGCGCAGGCATTAAAACGCGAAGATTCGTGATTTTATACTATCTGCGTAAATGTGAGCAGTGTTATTTGAGCAATCTTGATGTGAGGGTGAATAAATTGAGGAAGCTGCGATGCTTCATACCCGGGAGTGTCATCTCCGGTGATCGACTTCCGATCAAGCTCACACTGTATTGTCAGGTGAAAGCCAGGCAAAGATTGTACATACCATGCCGAAGCCGTGAGTCTTTCAGAGCCATCAGCTATCCTGAAAACTTTCTTGAGCTTAGGCGAGAGAGCGCGGACTTTAGTGAACACGTGAGCGGGAACAGCACTGTTACACGCAGTTCGCAAAGAAAAGTCGCGCTTATCCGAAGCAGTATTCAGGTCAGCTCGCCTTCGCAGACGCCAACAAACGCCAGTAGCGTAGATACGTTATCATCATTCTCGCAAACCATTACAGCACAGCCTGGTGTTGCTCGCCCGATGTCACTAGAGGAGTTCTGTGTTTATCAGAGCCTTCGAATCAGTCACTAATATCACGCGATTCACGTCAGATAAACAGGACATTAACGCACTCCTTTTCGCTCTCGTTGCGTGTAACTCACAGTTTGCACATTATACTTCTTTATAAGTTATTTACAATCATTATTTAGTAAGTCTGTTAGTTTAATACTGCAAAAGCCTACTTCAATATTTTATTCATTTCTTGTCTAAAATACCTTTTTTCTGACTTGATTATTTATAATTTGCAGATATATTATATAGTTATATATTAGCACTTTTGCTCTCATTATACTTCGCTTCCTTTTGAGCACGACTCAGCCACTGTCGGGTTGTATATTCTGGTATATAATCAGAATTCTGTCTTACGAAGAAGAAATGATACATTTAATTGCACGAGACTTTATGTCTTCAGTCGTCACATTGCCTCCTTCCTCCCGCTTTATTAAAGCGAGCGGCAAGATCTTTTAATGTTACTCTGTTCGAGTAACAGAAGCTTCCAGACTTGACTTTCATCTGCTCCCATGACAGAGAGGGTTGTAATATTCACGCTTATCGCAGTATATTGGCCAGCCATGTGCCTCGCATGTTCTGTTCTTCAGAGACAGGAATATGCCTGCTTCAGTTGCTCGAGAAACTTCATCATGTCTGATTTCCATTTTATTTATTCAGCTCAGCTGCAATGATATAAGTTTTAAATTATGAGCTCAACAATGATGGGATTACTGAAATATTTCGAGCCTATGTCGGTTATATAATTTAGTTATTTTGTTAAAATATTTTAGTTCTTATTTTTCAAGACAGAATTTCATAACTCCTCATTTTCACATTGGAAAACCTTTTTTTCGGCACATTTTGTAAAATTAGTAAATTATATAATATATCGCAGCTGAACAGCAAGAAAGTTCAAAAATGTGCAAACAGATTTAAATAAGATTATTTCGTCGGTATAGCAGCAAATCAAAGTATAAATACTGTTTATTCTACACACATTGATAATGAGTACTGCTCCTGGGAGATTGAATGGTCTCATATTAGCTTTCGACTTTTGTGTTTCTTAGTAATACAAATGGCTTTTGTCACAGTGGAATTATTGTATTCAGAGCAAAGAATTATGAGGTTCACTTCATTACTTCCTATTCTTTAAGTTTGCAAAATGCATTGGGTAGTTCTGTGACAATTGCCGCTCGTCAGTGCAAAGAAATTGCTTCATTGCTAAACATTGTTGCATTTCTCTCGTTGGAAGAAGGTTGTCTTCTTCTGATTTGCTTGTAAAGACAAGATAACAAAAGGAAGTCTCTGATATTTGGGATTTTTGAATTTGTTAAAGAAGGAGATATTGAATATCTTTTACTAATACCTATGTGAAATCAACACTCAAATCCCGTGCAATTGAAGCACATACAGCTCATATATAGTAGTAAAGAAAGTAGTTGTGAATCGCATCTGTGAAAATGCATCAATGGTACAGAACATGTAATTTTTGTTATTCACACTGAAAATTCATTACATGCTATAAGATCATGAGATGTCGCTCTTTGATTGGCCATTACTATTCATCAATCAAATTTTAGTTGGAGTAGCAAGACAGTTAGCATGATCACATATCCAACTTAAAACCATGGGTGCCAGTTCATGAGCAGTCATGCGCCAGTACGACTGGTGAAAGCTGTGATTGAATGAGATCTGGGAGGTCCAGCAGGGGAGATCGTCGTAATGACAGAATATGTTTCATTGAAATGACATGATTGATAACTCTAACTGATGCAGTTATGAGCAGCGATTTCTTGCGCTTTCTCATTTTTCGTTGTTTGGGATTAAAAGTTATTTGAAGCTGAAGTTTATTTGTCATTGCATGGGCAGATTTAAATAGTTTGGGAAAGGAAGCCAACGCGAACATATATGCCGCTTACGCTTCAGAAACAGGAAGTTAAACGGTAAATTTCATAGCAGAAATACAACAAAAACATAAACATAAATATAAACATGACACAGTATATCGGGTGTCATGCGAGCAGGAGCGAGTGAGAGAAGCAACAGGCAGACGGTTGGTGGGATCGGGCAGTTCGGCATTGCAAGCCGTGAGAATGTTAGTTGTTTCAGATGTTTTCGAAAGTTCAGTTCTATGGTTTCGTCTCTGAAGGGAGATAGCAGAGCGCACAGGAAAGATAGCGCCAGCCTGGCCTCAACCAGTAGAGCAGGGGACCGCAGGCCGTTGGGCTGTGCTGAGGTCAGGCAAACACGGTTGGCTTAATCCATTTCGCATTTGTCCGATCATAATCGACCCGGTCAGACCCGCACGCCGTCTGCAGTTTCAGACACGCCCGTTCGCACAGTCGTTACAGTCCGCAGTTCAATGAGCCCGGACCGAAGAGGCCTACTTACCCTGCGACAGTCGACTGCGCAGCCACGGCTCAGTTCCTCAATTCTCACTTCTCTGGCCCACAGACGGCACACACCCAAGCATTCTTGTAATTTCGCACAGCGCCGGGCGAATTTGCGTTGCAGTTGCTCTCACCTTCCGAGCAGTCAGGCACCCTGTGCCAGGAATCGCCATCAATAATTCAACACATCTTTCCGGCATTCTCCACGACAGCTTGCGTAATAGACTTGCCAGCCAGCTTCACAAAACGCATTTCGTAGCGTCTTCGCCCGCAGGCTTCGGGCACTTTTCAGTGAGAGTCTTGTCGATTGCGCCAGTTAATCACTTGTATTACATTCAGCAGCAGCAGTCAGAGACAGAGAAGAGATCTAAACACTAGACAAAATAGCTCAGCGCGAGAAAGTCAGCAGGGAACAGAGAGAAACACGCCTGCACGAGAGCGATTTAAAAGAGTGACACCTCATAGTGTTATGTATGCAGTTGTTTTTTGGATGGCCCACAGTGATTCATTTAATTCTTCTCTGGTGTTTATAGCAGAAACAAGTTTTCAGAACATGAATCTGAGTGCTTAGCTAAATGATGCATAGTTGTGATAGTTGATTGAATATTACAAAACAAAGTTGGATAAATGTTGACCTCGTGACGCAGTTTGTTATCGCGATTCCCCCAGGTGAAGTGATTCAAACTTTAAAACATGATGTTCGTTATGAATTCCTGACTACACTGATCGCTGTTCGTTGTTAGATGCGATTCAGACTTTTGCAGAGTAGCTTTCAGTGAATCTTGGAGAAACTTTTTGAATCTCGAGAATTTTCGAGGAAGACATTATTCTATAGAAGACCGAGTATTTTATTATAGTTCTGTTTTGAATATTTGTCGAGGAATTTTTATTGCCTTGTTGTCATTTGAGTTTCCGGGAAAGTTTATTTAGGTTCTTTCTTTATTTCCTTTTTAATTGTATTACTTCTGGGAGGCATTCGAGAGTAATATTATATTCTTCTTTTTGTATTATTATATTGTTTTGTCAAAGATTGAGTGAGGACGGTTGATATTTCACGATAGAGAAAGAGAGTGTGAGCGTTTAGCCTTTCATGCTTATGGTACGATGCGTCAGTATTAACGATCGACTAAATAATGAAGAAATTTCGTGCGAGATCCTCGATAGATGCTGATTCTCGCATAATAAACTTTAGATTTGAGCAATTGTGCAATATTCTGTGGTTTCGATCATTTATTGTTTATTGGCGAACATTACAATTGGCGGTCGTTCGAAAGTCGCCAAGATAGTTGTTTTCAGACGGTCGGGTCGTGAGTGTTGGAGACTACCGTTGATCGCGATTAGGATCTGCCAGAATTCCATCCAGAGTCATTGAGCTCGAGTTTCGATATTTAACGCCTTCAGCTTTCGGAAGTTAAAACGACAGTCAGGCTGACAGGGAGAGAGGCAAAGGGGTGTTATATTTTGATATTCGTTCGTTTACCAACAAGCTTGCAGAGTAAGTCAGAATAGTTTTAGTTAGTTAATAAATGATTAGTCACGAAAATAGAAAGTTGAAAACAAAGTACACTTGATGTGACATCGACGCGATTATTACTATTATTGAAAAAATTTCATCAGGCATCGATACATTCACTTGTCCCTTCCCTGAGATTTAATAGAGTAGGCAGTTAAACACTAGAGGGGAAGTTGGTTATAGAGAGCAGCAGCAGTAGTGGCGAGAGTGGGTACGGCTAACAGGGCTGTTTTTTAGGCAACCGGGCAGTGGTTGTGTTTCTGCCAGGTCAGCCCGCCAAGGGTCATCAGCCAGGTGCCACGAGCTCCGTGAACAGCTCACTGGCGAGACAGAGCAGGCTGCCAGCTAACGTGTACAGAGATTTTGTCGGGCCATTGTTTACTGCAGGCGATAGCCTCGGAAATACTTCATTGCACGCCAGCAGACAAGAATCATCATTCTGACGTCAGCCAAGGCCACCGTTTTCTTCACCAGAAACTCACAGATCGCAGAGGAATGACTGCTCTTTCTCAAGACGCCACAGCCAAAGAAACGCCGGTGCCGTGATGTTGTGATTTTGATCCTCCATTCAGATCTGAGCCAGAGTTCGATCTCAGCTCCCGCGCCAGATCACTGGGCGCCCAGCCAGTGCTTATCGCCAGTCGCTTTACCCAACATTGCTTGAATGGTATTTTTCGCAACAAAAATATTTCAATGCTTGTTTTCAGAGCATCGCCATCTTACCTAATAACCAGCATTTGTAAAGGTACCAGCAGTTTCATATTTGTAAAACGTTTGTTTTCAGAGCCTTCGAGTCTTCATAACGCGGGAGCAGACGACTGAATGCCATAGCGTACGAACATCGCTACTTGATGTATAAAGGTAATCTCATCGAATCATTATGACATTTCAGCCAGTACGCATCAAAACATATTTAAACAATTTACAGACGGTTTGTCATTAGTGCTTCGAATGTTACCGGCAGCCGAAACTGCTCAGGCTTCTTTGCTCAGGTTGTTATCAGCGACGAGCAAATTGGACAATTTCTTTATTCCGATACGTAAGCCGGCTAAAACTTCCGAATGTGCATTTGCGCCGAGTGCAGATATCGTAAATACACCGCAGAGCATTAGTGTCGCGACGATAAATGATTCTAGAGTAATAAATAATTTTCGAGTTTGTTTTGGTTTAAAGATCAGTTAAAGTACAGCAAAGATGTCAGAGTTTTCCAGCCAAGCTTCGTTCATTACTTTTCTTCTAGTTCGTTAAATCTTCGCGCCAGCAAGTTAATGACGAGTATGGTCGTCATTAACGATCTATATTTGAAGACCGGCCATCAAGCTGAAAGCAGACGTCATCGCACCAACCGTGTGAAATAGGCATGGTCTTCATGTCAGGTTGCAGCTGGCGGCAGGTCGACAAGAGTCAGCACGGTGTGCCACAGTGACACTGCGCAGAATTTTCAGCCGAAGAAAACATCGCCGACTGTTTAGATTTGCCGCGCCGCCATTTAGCAGCATGCTACGGCAACGATCGCGAGTTATTTCTTTGGGGAGTGAAACCCGAATGTAGTGACTCAATAATTGCTTGACGCTTTTAAAAATTAAAACATGATTACCGCCCACCCGAAATTACAGAACCCGACCTGTCCCAGTTCGTTCATGAGATGTGCCAAGAGCCAAGTCGAAACACACAAAGTCTGCGCTAGGAATGCCAACTTATTTTCAGGTGAGTGAATAATAGCTGGAGAACATGGATAAGCGTTATAGCAAAGGTTTCCGTACAGAACAGTGCGATAACAACGCATAAGTAGCTAGCGCAATACTGTCACAAAGCAGATGCCGTTTTCAGCGGGGGTCGGCCATGACACCAGTTTTCGTTGTACTTGTGTTAGATGGCATTCGAGGCTGCCAGCGTTTCAGTCAACACGTTAGAGCAGAGCGCCAACATAAATGGATATAATGACCGTTTTACCAGATTGGAGAGTTCGGTGAGCCAGGTGTATCGAGACAGCAGGGATTGTCATCGTTCACCTGCACTTGTAGCAGCTAAATGCTCACGACGCCTGCTATAGTCGTCACGCCACCTTTCAGTCATGTAGCGCCAGGTAGCAGATTAAACAGAACTGAAGATTCACCTCACAGTACATCGAGTTATCTATCATCTTGTATTGGACAGAAATGCACACTTGTGTTCCTGTAGGGCTTGAGCTCGACTGGACTAAAGCCTGAAGTCTAACTCAGTCTCCGGCAGGAATTTCCAGTCACACACCTGTATTCAGAGCGTCCACTTCCGAAAGCAAAGAACAAGGAGAGACCGGAAGACCGGGAAGAAGTCATCAAGTCAACACAGCACACAGCCTGCTTCTTGCTTTCGCCACCACCGGCACAGAACACCCACTGGCCACAGTGTCTTCAAAAGTGCCACCCGAAGAGGGAGGGTACAGCACATCACCGACATTGTGTTCTCTCTGATCTTCCTCCTCTCCATTTCACATGAGCTGGCTTCATACCATTGCCATGTGTCTATCAACACATTCACCATTTCAGCCAGAGCGATCCGTTACGCACGACCAAAGCGTGGCGGGACATCTTCGGATGGATGAGCAGGCTCGTAAAGCCAGTTTCGGCAAAGACCGAGCCGTTAACTGGGTCTCTATAACACCGCCGATATTTCATGACGCGATCATTTCCTGTATTTCAGTTGCGTCGCTTGATAAAAGCGCTGTTGGCTCAATAAATGTTTTTAAAGTCAAGACAAATCTTGTTTATATAACGCCTATGACCACCCGTATATGACTCGAGCTAATGAATACAAAAGAAGAAATGCTTTAAACAGTCTGCTCAAACACAGTAGGGGGCAGCAAATATTTAATCGCTCTCTAAATAAAATTGTTCGTACCCAGAAGATTACCGCAGAGCCTGCTCAAACATATTCTGCTGGCTCGTGGACACACACACTCTGTGCATGAGTCACTTCATTGTTGGGTTTAGGCAAAGAGTTTCTCTGCCAGAAAGACGGTGTCGTCTTTAAAAGCTATAGAACAGTTACAAAACAAATGTTAAAAAGCCTGTCATGAAACTTAGTAAGTAGGCGCATAGATCTCAATCACTCCATTGTACCTGTACTAGTACATGTGTAATTTATTCTTGAATAGTCTCACCACCTTCAATCTCAGCTCTGTTCGTATTGGCTGAAATTGTAGTTAATTGGATGTACTGACATTTTTTGTAATGTTACATGTAAAATACACATAAAACATGGGACATTAGTAAACAGCTTTGTTGAATCCTTTGATTATTTGGTAGCTAAGTTCAGCACTTGATTACCTGTGTTCTTTATTTCATGACTACAATAGAACAGGTCGACATCAATAAAGCAGGCGGCAGTTGTTAGGCAGCGAAAGATACTAGCTTAAGACAATAGCTGAATTAGTTATGATTTAAAACGCCGAGAAGACCAGATTTTGGTTACATTCAGTGTAAACAGCGATTGACAATGGAGGTGTGGCTGGTCGCAACTTTGCGTGAGGCGCAGGTAAACGGCGGAGATGACCAGTGGGACGCGCCGCTCCCGCTCCACGGGGAAGAAGAAATGTGATTACATTTAACATATCAATGAGATCTTATACCAGTCGTCAAATACTGCTCTCTCCTCCCGCTTTCACAAGCGAAGGGCAAGTTAGTCTTAATGCCATTTCAGGAAGATTCAGATTCCCTCCTTCACACTGTTTTACGACAGGAGGGTTGTAATGACCACGTTTATCGTGGATAAAGCCATATGTGAAAGCCCCGCAGCGTTCTTCAGGACATGAATATGCCTGGCTGTGTTAGCTGGAGAGAGTTAGTTTCCTCGAGCTTGAAGTGAATATTCAGCTCAGCAAAAAGATATGGGCTTAATTACGTTCAACAAGTGGTAGCTGCTGATCGATGATATTATCACACAATATTTTTAATGTCATTTTAGCCTTCCGGTGTCTAAGCCATATATTCCCAGAAATATTTTGTTAAAATATTTGCAGTTTTGTTTTTCAAGACTAAAGAATTTGTACAACTCCTTCATTTTCCATTATTGAAACCTTTTTTCCCCACAAGACAGCTTATAAAATTGAGTAATATATTGGTACGACCATAAAAATAAAGTTCCAAAATAAAATAGCAAACAGATTTACATGAGAAAGGTTTGCATAATAAAAGCAAATCCCAAAGTATAAACATTCAAGTTGAGACTTACAATACAATTGGGATGGTCGAGAATCAATATCATCTTCGGGGAAATGAATAAAATGTATCCCTTATATTATTTTGACTTGTGTTTTAGTGTACATGCTCTGTGGTACTTGAACACAGGAATGTGAGTGAGTTGGTATTCAGGAGTAAAGTTATTCGCATGTATTCAATTTGCTTCATTTCTCCTGGTTCCTTTGCTCTGTGTGTCGTGTATTGCATTGTGATATCACCGTGTTCTTCACCAAAAAGAAACCCGGTGATTTTGTGCCTGTTACAGCAAGCCACACTGCTGCTCTCTGCTTTGGCACACACACTTCTGATTTCCTGCCGAAAGCTACGCATGTAATAAAGGGAAGTCTCGATTTTTACACAGTCAGGATGTTTTTGAAATTCTGTTAAAGAAGGAAGAAGACCTTTTTAATGTCACTATGTGAAATCACAAACTCGCACTGAAGCACATATATAGCTCATATAGCAGGCAAGAAAGTATGTGAACTGCAGAATGAAAATGTGAACAATGGCAGCGCAAAACATGTAATCGTTTGTCTCAGCACACCGGTCTATAAATATCGCAAGCGATAATGCTCTTTGATTGGTTAATACACCATCAATCAAACCTTGTTGCAGATACAAATATCGACCGTCGATATCCGTCTGTACCATGGGCGCTTGACAGCTTCGGTTAGTCACGCGCTCTGTATATAACTGGCGATCAGAAAGCTCGGTGATTGAGAGATCGGGAGGGTCTGTTGGGAGAGAATGACAACGAAAATGCGGACACATTGATAATTTAACTCAAAATGCTCATGCAACAGTGAAGGATTTTCAGCTTCTCATTTTTTTCGTTGCTCTTGGGATTGTGCGGAGGCTTATTTGAAGTTGGTCAGTCATTGCATGTACAGTTACATATAATCTAAAGAAAGCTTGAGCAAGTCAATGCAGCCTAGGCGCTTCAGCCTTCCAGAATACAAGAATGTATTTTGTTAGCATTACATAGCAAACACAAATAAAACATAAACATAAACATAAACATAAACATTTAATACAGTACACGCACACGCGATGGGTTTGCATGGGAGTGGGAGAGCATGATAAACAGGTGATTTGCAGGTTGTGATGGAAAGCAGTGGCCTGATGTTGTGAATTAGCCAGCACCAGATGTTTTTCGAGTTCAGTTCTGCGTTTCACAGCAGCACAGGAAAGACAGCATCAGCCGTTCGCCGACCTTCAAATCGGCTAGGGACTGCTATTAGCTGATCTTCGTTCGATCATAATCAATCAATCAGATCTGGTCTCCGCACACGCCCGGTTCGTGCAGCTTCCCAGACACGCCCAGTTTCATGGCCAGACGTTACAGTCCTGCAGGGGAAACACTCATCTTCGGACCGACAGAAGCCCACTTACCTCGCGCATTCAAGAGTTCGACTGCGCACAGCCAGCCCAGTTCTCACTTGTCACTTTCGATCTAATTCCTTCCAGACGGTCACACAACCCCGAAGAGCTCCCACTTCACAGACAGCGGCTGGTGAATTTGCTTTGCAGCGTTCAGCCAACTTATTTAGGCAATCAAAGCCAGTTAAACGAACTTCGCCATCGGTCAACCAACACGTAGCAATCTTTCCTGATTCGACAGAAGCTTCAGGCACAGATTCTGGCCAGTTAGCCCACGTGCCCCGCGCAGTCTCGCCCGCAGTAGCCCGGGCAATTCCTTCTCAGCGATAGGTCTGTCGACATGCCGATTGATCAGCGTATTGTTCAGCAGCGTCAGAGAGAAAAGAGGAAGAGCATCTAAACACCATCAAAAATAAAACAGCGCGAGAGTCAGCAGGAATGAGAACATGTTCGCGTCGCGGATAGAAGCGAGCCAGTAAAGATAATTTATATGTCGCGGGCGCAGTTGTTTGGATGTGTTCGATTCGAGATGAAGATGAAATGACATGCTTTATGATTATTTAACCTCTTCTTTCCCCTGGCGTTTATATTGCAAAAACAGCCAGAACATGAATTCGAAAGGCCTAGTTAAAATGACGATAGTTTCAGATAGTTGACAAAACAAAGTTGAGCACTAGTTTAAACGTAATGGTTAACGCGACTTCAGGTGCGATTCGTTATAGCATTATGAATTTTGATTCGATATACCGGTTCTATCGCCGTTCGTTGGTTGAAAGACGAGGTGAATTGACTTTTGCAGAGTATTTTTCGTGTGAATTCGAGAAACTTTACCCGGAGACTCGAGAGCATATTTGTAAACATCTATTACATAGTTCTGTTTTTTGTAATATATTTCGAGGGGGAATCTTTATTGTCTTGTTGTTTTCATTTGAGTTTGAGTTTAGTTCTTCTTTTTTGTTTTGTCAGATTCATTTTTTAGGTTGTACTCTTTTTGTATTGTATTTGTATTGTGCTTATTGCAGATTGAGATGGCATTACGGAAGAGAGGTGAAAGCCAGTTTTCATGTTTATGGTATGACAAGCTGCGTTGTCGACTGACCAATTAATGGTTAAATTTTTGCGCAGAGTTGATCCTATTTTTGCATTTGATTCTCGTATTTAGCTTTTATTTTGAGTAGCAATAATTTGTACTGACCATCGACACGTTTCACGATTATTATGAAAATAATTGGCGTGATGCTCCGAATGTTCAGCCGGTCGCTCAGATTCAAGAGCTGCGCCAGACGCAAGTCGGGAACAGGGAGTTGGAGACCAACAGATTCGCCAGAATCACCAGACACAGCTCGGAAGCTTCTGACATTTAACGCCTTAGCCTCTGAGCTGCGTTCACAGGTCAGGCCGACAGAGTTAGGCGGCAGAAAGCCAAGAAGCTCAGCGCGGACGCCCGCCCACCACCAAACGCTTGCAGAGTCGTGGCTTTTATTGTGCCATAATAAATAGTCACGAATAGAAAAAGCTGAAAAAACAAAGTAATACCTCTGATCGTGACCATCGACGCGATTACAATATTGCTGAAAATTTACCAGTTATCATGACATTCGTTTTAACTTCTCAGATGAATTATAGTTAAATACCTAGAGGAAGTTACGTTAGTAGAGAGGCAAAGTTGTCAGTTTGCAGTGCATAGTTGACAGTCGAGCAAACAGGCCGTTTACCGCAGTCGGCGGCGGTTGTAGCCTTCGTCAGGTGTCACTAATGAAAGTCAGAGACTGAGCCAGGCACGAGGTTTTCTCCAGACGCCATCTGCGAGACAAATAGCAGCTGGCCAGCGCAACGGCAGATATTTTGCCGCGACATTTGTTTGTTCAGGCAGGCGATGCTCGGAACATTTCATTAGTTTGTATTTTGTAACGTTACAGATAAGAATTACCACTCTGACGTCAGGATGTTTTCTAATAGCGTTTTCAATTGTTTTCTTCATTCTCAGAAAACCTACAGATCGTGGTGTTAGCGCTGACTGTTCTTTTCTTTCTTCTGAAGCGCCGTGAAGAAAAGTCTTTCCAAGCTGCCGTTCGGCAAGCTGAGGAGTTTGTCCACTGCATCTGGAGCCGTAGTCATCCAGTTCGCGCCAGACACGGCGTCCGTGCCGTAATTATCGCCAAAGTCATACTCCAACATTGAATGGTATTTTTGCAATAAAATATCTTAAAGCTCAGCTGAAAGAATGTTATCTTATTTTCCGACACACCGATATTTGTAAAATAAAAACAGTGATCTAGTAAGCTCAGCAGTTTCAATGGTTCATTGTTCGGTTTTCATAACGTGACAGATGATTGATTCGAATGTTGGCAGTGTGTACGAACACGCATTTGATGGTAAAATGTAATTCAATGAATTGTACATTTCATTTTTTGCATGCATCAAACATTATTTAAAAACAGTTTACAGATGGTTTAATATCAGGAATATTGTCAGCCGGTGAAACTGTTTTAGCTTTTGTTTTTTTTGTAAGTCGTTATCATGCGGATGAGTTAGTTCGACAATTTTCACGACAGTTGTTGGTTGTGCCCGAATGTGTATTTAGTTGGCTTGAGCGGATACTGTAAAGAACATAATTGCAGAGTATTGTGCATTGACAGGCGCACCAAAGGTCTCGAGTTGAAAAGCGTTTCTTTTGAAAGCACATTTAAAAGATCAAAAGAAAGTACAGTGTGCGATGAGCGCTTCAGAAATTTCAGCCAAAGCTTTCAGTTCATTTTTTCTTTCAGCTGCCGGCGCTGCCGTTACGATGAAGCGAGAATTACGTGCCTCGTGTCATACGGGTTCGATAACGAGTAGCATACCCTAGGTTCACTGTTTGAGCAGCCCAACCTTCGCAGAGTCGTCACCGACTGACCGCGTGAAACAGTACCGGTTCATGCAACAGCTGCGCTGGCGTGTACAACATCGCATCGTGAAGCACCGGCAGCCACAGTGAGCATTACGTTAGTATTTCGTTGAAGAAAAACACGCCTTCAGCTTTGCCGAGTTGAGTTTGCTGTGTCAGCCATTTAGTAGTGATGGTTGTTTGGTATAACGTGATATCGGTGACGCAGAGTGTGAAATTCGAATGGTGACTTACTAATTATTTTCTGGATGCCTTAAAAAAAAAAAAAGACAGTCAACAATGTGCAAATATCTTTTCATGACAGACAATGCCCGCTGAAAGTTCAGCAGAACTCGATTTTACGCCAGCAAATGTCTGGTCTTCAGTGCCGCAGACGTGCGAACGGACGCCTCTTTCATAAAAATGGAACACACGCTCCGTTAGCCAGAACGCCAACTTACTTTCAGGCAGTGAATAGTTGAGAAACATTGATGCCGCACATAGCAGCGTTTCCGTACAAATGCCAGAGTGTAGGCTTTTTGAATACGTCGAACGCAGTATAAAGTGAAGTAGTTGTTAAGCGATGCCGTTTTCTAGTCATTATGACAACTGGCTTTTTCTCGTTAAAATTTACAGATAATTGATTGGCTTAGCTCGTGATTCAGTTAAATCTGTTGACGCATAGACATAACATAAATGGATTATAATGACTGTTTGGAGAGTTCGTGATTTTCAGGTGAGAGTGTAATGACAGCAGATTATTATCATTTGCTCACAATTCAGAATTTGTAGTGAGGTTAAATGTAAAAACATTCGTGAGGCGCCTGTTAGTCAAAGTCACGTCACCTTCATTATGTATTAAAGCGCTTCACAGTACACTACCTCGCATCAGAGACTCATGAGCGACTTGGTCTACAGTCATTTCAGTTGACAGGAGCAGGAGGGCTTTAGCCGAGACTTGATCCACCGTTCCGAGCCAGAAGCAGTCGCCACATGCCAGAGTCGTCCATTTCCGATAAAACATGGCAGACCGAAGACCGGGAAGAAGTCATCGCACCACAGACACATTTGATTTCTTGTTTCTTTCACTGTATCACAGGAATTTCACTCACCGGTTTTGAACTTCACAGGTAAAATCTTCAAAGTTGCTCTGGAGAGGAGGTTAATATTCACCGATTAGGGGCTGATTCCTCCTCTTCTCCATTATTTGTTTCATACAGCGTAAATGACACACATCTTACCATTGTGTTACGAGTCCACAGGCTGCATATCGAATTAAAGCCGTGTGGTGATCTCGGCATGTTAAAGTCATAAAGACCGAGCCGCTTTTCCTCTCGCCAATTCAACGGCAACACTACGATACTTTCCCTCTTCATGACGTGATCATTTCTCGTACTTCAATGCGCCGCCAGATTAAAAGCGTCTGCTACCAATAAATGTTTAAAGTCGGGTTATTAAATCTGTTTAGTAACGCCTATATAGCGACCAATTCCAGATGAGACCCTCGAATAGTCAAAGCCACGCACAGAAGAAGAAATGCTTTTTAAATAGTCGCTGCCTTCGATAACATTCGAGTAAAGGTTTATTTGTCCTTCCGAAAGAACTGAACAAAATTCTCATCTGGCAGACACCAGTGCATTGTACTGCCTAAAACATACCTACAATAAATGAGACTAGAGTTCGTGACACAACATTTCTGCGATGACACTTCATTGTTGGTTTAGTTAAAGAAGTTTCTCTGTATTATTAGAAAGATTTGTGTCATCTTTAAAGCTATAGGAATAGTTACAAAAATAACAGAAAGTTCTGTCATGAAATCAGGGGTGGGCTATTTATATTCAATCAGCCTGTTGTATCCAGCTCATGTATTATTGAATGCAAAGAATTGATTGTACGACATTTTTGGTCAAATACATGTAATTACACATAAACATGGGATTACCAGTAAAGTCATTTGTTGAACTTGATTATTGTAGGTTTCGGTAGTGCTGGGTTCGTTAACTCATTGGTCTCCAGGGTTCTCACTCGCGACTCCATAACTAGAACCACAGGTTCACGCAGCGCACAGTAGCAGTGAAAGATACCTTAGCCAAGTGACAACAGCCAACTACGAAAAGACTGTGTCCATTAAAGAAAAGATTCAGATTTTTGTCTGTAGTGTAAACAGTGACGATATCGATAGCGTGGGTTAGTTTCTTCGGGTAATTTGCGTGAGGTGAAGGCAGCCTGATGACACTAGGTGGGATGTTGCTCCCACCACGGGGAAGAAGAAATGACAAGACATTACCCAGACTTTTTATGTCTGTCGCCAATACTGTTTCTCTCCAAGCATATGAGCTGGCAAGAGCTCAATGTGCTAATTTGTCTGGAGTAACAGAGCTCAGACTTGGATTCTCCTTCTGTTGCTCCTTCCACTCATGACAGGGCAGAGGCAATGCACCACGTTTACAATACTACAGCGAGTCTCGCAGCCTGAATTTCAGGAGACAGGAATATGCCTGCTTCTCGTTACCGAGAGAGTTCCCATTGTTGTCTTTAGTTTTCCTCTATTTATGATGAATATTAGCCAGCTGTGTCGATATGGGGCTTAACCATGTTCAACAAGGGTATTGTTAGATCGATGGATTGTTGAAGACAATATTTTGTCGTCATTTGATACCTGGCGTCGGTTTTCATACCGGGCAGTCATTGTTGTGCAGTTTCCATTAAGACTGTTAATTTACAACTCCTTCATTATTGAAACCTTTTTTCCTCAAGACAAGATCGTCTAGTAAAATTGCAAATTACTGGCACGAATCAGCAAAGAGTTCCAAAATAAAGGCAAACAGATTTAAATAAAGACATTCATTAGTGGGGCATTGCATAGCAGCAACCAAATGATTTGTTATTTTACACACAATTGGATACGCAAATCAATATCTTCCTGCGAGATTGAATAAATTTATCTCCTTATATTATTTTCGACTTGCAGTTTGCGTAATGCAGTTCAGGTCATTTTTGTCATTGTGCAAGGAATGTGAGGAGTTGGTATTCAGGAGAAGTTATTCAGCATGTATTCAATGCAGCTCATTTCTATTTTGCCCCGTAAAGGTGTGACAATTGTTTCGCTCGTCGTTGAAAAGAACTGGCGGACTTCTGCGTTGGCGCTAAAGACAGTTGTTCTCTGCCGGAAGAATGCCAGCCGTCCTGGCCGAAAAAGCCACGATATCAAAGGGTCTCGCCTATGATATCGGGGGACGTTTTGAAATTTGTCAGCTGAGACAGGCCATCTTGTCATCACCTCCATGAAATTAACATACCAAACTCGCAATCAGCACATATAAGAAGCTCCATATAGCGTTAGCATAAGAAATCACAGAATTGCAGGCCGAATAATGTAGCAGCGCAGTGCTCAGGTCTCTGCTCAGACCACGGTATTCACTGGTTGGTCGCTTGGTTAAACATCGGCGCGAGACAATGCTTCTTTGATTGTTACACATCTGATCAACAAACTCTGGCAGGTAAGATACCGTGCCGATCGAACATACGCTGATTGATGAAGCCGCGAGCAGTCAGCGCGCTTCCGTATAAAGCGCGACAGAAAGCTCGTGATTGAAAGGAGAGAGCCTGGGAGGTCTGCAGGTTAGGGGAGATCGCCAACGATTCATTGAAAATGGACATGATAACTTCAACTTAAACGCTTCATGCAAACAGTGAGCGATTTTCTGTTTTCTCTATTGCTGTTTTGATTGTGCGATATTTGGAAGAAAGTGATTCCCATAGTAAAACATGTATGCAGTTGTTTTTGATAGCCCGACGGAGATGGCGATGGTTGCGCCTTTTTATGATTTCGCTTGGTCCCTTTTCTTCGGTGCTTATATTAACAAAGCCTTAGTTCACATGTTTTGTTAAATGATGCCAAGTTTGTGCATACAGCTGATTTGAATATTTTTCATAAACAAAGTTATTAAAACAAAGACTGTAAATAACGTTAGTGTTTCTGAAAGACGCGATTTCAGGCGTGAGTGATTCAAACTTACAGGCTTACTCGTTATGAATTTCGATTGTTGAGCAACAAATTTCACTCTATCGCTGTCTGTTGGTTGAAGACTAGGCGACCAGACTTGCAGAAAGCTTGTGTGAATCTGAGAAACTTTTTGAATTCGAGTAATTTTTTGAGGAGACATTTATTCTAGAAGACCGGAGGATACAGTCTTTTTGGTTAGGCAGTTCTGTTTGCAATATTATTTTTCGGAGGGATCTTTGATACTGTTGTTTTTCATTTATTTGGAGTTTTATTTGTAGCTTTTCTTTTAGTTTTTCTTTTTTACTATTTTTTCTTTTTTTACTGTCATTCTGCTTGGGAGGTATTTCGAGGAGAATAGTTGTATTCTCTTTTGGTATTGTATTGTAGGCTTTTGTGAGATGTACATGGCTCATGGCTCGGGAGAAAGAGAGGAGTGCTTAAGTTTTCATGTTTATGGTATGATGTTGCACAACATCACCACTCAATGTAAATTGTGCGAGAAAACCATTTTGACCTCTGATTTTTATTTGGGATTCCTTGCATATAATGTGCCTTTAGATTTGAGGTCAGTGGTCACTTGTACTGGATCACGATTATTGTTTATTGATTATTATGAAACATTACTAACTATGTGATGCCCGACCTGTTCGGGAGCTAGCTCTGCATATAGCTGCTGTCACATTCAGACTGTTGAACAGGGAGACTCGGAACTTCGATCGGTGATTGTAGTTCGCTGCCAGTAAATTCCACATCAGTATGCTGAGCAGTAAGCCCGGAGACGAAAGACGGCAGGGCAGTTACGCAGCCAGCAGAAGCTCAGATGGACGCCTGGCTCATCTTCAACCAAATGCTTGCAGAGGTCGAATAGGCTTATTAAAGCCAGTTAACAATGATTAGTCACGAAAATAAAGTTGAAAAAACAAAGTAATACTTGATGTGACACGACGCGATTATTACGTTATTGAAGTTACTGAATATGAAACATTCTTTCATCTTTAAAACTTCCCGAGATGAATTCAGAGAGGCAGTTAAATACCTAGAGGAAGTTGAGTACGTTATATAGGTAGTTGTCAGGTTTTAGTGAGCTGATGCGAACAGGTTATTGTCAGTAGCCTTCGGTAAGAAACGCTGCCAGGTCGTTCAAATGGTTAACACGCCAGGTGTCGGTCTTCAGGGCAGTTGCCAGAGATAGGTCCGTAACAAAGAATAGTCCACAGCCGGCTGAGCACGTGGCGTGGCTGAACGCATGCCAGGTACAGATAGTCAGAAATACCATTGGGCTTGAAATATTGTAATCGTTAGCAGATAGCACCACTGCTCACTGATCGTCAGGGATGCTTCTAATAGCAGCCACCAGTTTTCTTCATTTCAGAAAAACTCACAGATCGTGAGAAATGATTCGTTCTGAAAGCCTGCAAAGCCCTTTCGCCAGCCGTGCTGCCGCTGCGGAGTTTTTTGTACTTCTCCACAGATATTGGAGTCATGCCACCAGGTCGGTGGATTTCAGTCATTTTACCTCAACATATTTTTGACAAGGTGCACGGCACGTTGGTCTATTTCTAATATTAACCAAATAACGATTATTTGCAAGGTACATGATTTGATTTAATGGTTGTGAGCTTTCGAGTCTTTCTAACGGGGAGATGCCGAGCTCTGCAAACACGCCACGAGGCAAAACTATCAATAAAATATTTTATTTATCAAAACATATTTAAAAACACTTCACAGATTTGCTTAATAGTGCTGAATGTTACTGGTAGCTGAAAAATTAGCTTGCTTTGTTTTTTTAGAAAAGACGAGCATGATCAATTTTCAGCCTGACACAAAAAGTTGGCTGCGCTGAATGTGTATTTAGTTGTGCCTACCGTAGCAAATAATATTCTAGAAAGCATTAGGTGTAAGGTGACGTCAATTAGAGTAACAAATAATTTCTGAGCGAAAAAGCGTTTCGGTTATTTGAAGATCAAAAGAAAAGGTCAGTAAAAAGTTTCAGATAGCTCAGCCGCTTCTGCCCATTTACTTCTTTCATTGTTTGGGCACCACCGCTACACGATGGTGTTCTCACGTCATACAACTGATATCTGTTGAGCCACCTCACACTCGCATTATTTTCAGTCCTCGCAGAAAGCTTGCGACGCCATCACGAAAGGAAGACGGAACAAGATCGAAAGACCCAGTGCCACAGTGATTCTCTCGTTGAAAACACGTTCGAGTTTCAGCGATATTGTGTCAAATATTTAGGATGGTTACGAGCAACGATTTTTGGGAGTGTGAAACCTGAATGGGTGACTACTATTTGATGCTTAAAAAAATAAAAGACAAAATATCTGCTTGCTAGACGTTCACGCCAGAATCTTATTCCACGCCGAAAGGCTGCGGTCTAAGATGGTAACGCCGTCAAAATGGAAGCTCGTTGGGGATTGCATCTTTTCAACTTACTTAGCATAGTCAATATTGAAACATTGATGCGTTTGTACAGCGCAGCGTAGGCTTTGAATACGTCATTATATTAAAGCTTGGGGCGTGGCTGATGCAACATCGTCATGCAGATGCACCATAACAACATGACTGTCCAGCTTCACAGGGGCTTGTACAGATGCAGTGATAAAGGCTGCAGCTAGTTTCGGGATCAGCATCGTTTATTTAGAGCAGATGTTACACATAAATGGATTATAATGACTGTGTTTACAGATTGCGATTTGTTAGTAAATATTGCTTCAATTAAATTTGTAGTAGTCGTAAAACATTGCAGCAGTCAAAACACGTCACCTTCATTATGTAGCGTTTATACAGTACAGATTAGTTTTCAGCAAGCCACAGTAATAAACAGAACCAGTGATTATTTCAAACAAAGACAGACATTCATGCTGTTTCAGGTTGCATATCATTTGGGAGCTGGGACAGAAATTTGTACGCAGGAGGCACCGATTCCTCGGAGTTCAACTCCAAATTACACAGAGCTACCACGCCCGAGAACATGAGACTGAAGATTGAAGCAGTCATCAAGTCAACACACAGCATCACAGTAGCTCCCACTCACTGGCTTGAATTCACAGGTAGGTCGTTGCTCGGGAGATTCAAAGTACATCACCGATCACAAATTGTTTCTTCTCCAAGCTGCCATTGTTATGCAATATCACCACATTCGTTTTCGCGATCCGTTATATTTACGCCAGACATTCACTTCGTAGTTACCGGCAGCACCGGCTTTCGTTCAACCCTGCGTTCATCTACCATATGACCGAACACCAGCAGACCCCGAATAGTCGCCAATGAATAATAAAAGAAGAAATGAAATTGCCCGATAACACTTAGCGGTGTGGCAGTGTTCTCTCACCAAACTGCAATTTCTATATGACGCGACAAGCTCGTTCAAACATACCCTGCTGGTCAACGAGATCGATACGTTTCCTGGCTATTTATCACTTCATTAAAGAAGCTTCTCTTGTATTGGCCAGAAAGATTTGTGTCAATCTAAAGTTAGTGGGAACAAGCCACAAAAACAAACATTAAAGCCTCTCGTCATGTCTTAGGTGGCGCAGCAGAGCATCTCAATCAGCCCACATTGTTCATTCAGTTATTGAACGTAAAGACTGATTAAAATTTATTACTTATAAATGTTGTAAATTACACAGGATTGTTTTAGTAAAACACAACTTTTGAGCCATTGTACTTTCAACAGTTACCATTCGCGATGTAACTGTAACTACAAATAAAGCAGCGGCATAGATAGTTAAAAATGGTTTCAGGCTAAGTGACAGTCAGCTGTTCAAGCACAAACGCTTAGCACTGACTGCAAACAGTGACATGGGCTTAGGTGTTTTGCATCCATGGAGATTGGGTGATGCGTTCTGCCACGGAAGAATAAATGTGACAAGATGAACGAGCCATCGAGATATTTTATTGTCGCTGTCACTGTCTCCGCTATTGCAAGAATTGGAATACGCTTGGAGGAGGGCATCTGACGCTACGTGCAAGTTGCCAAGGAGTCAGTAGCCTGCCTTGAAGATTTAGCCGTTAGCCGAGAGAAGCTCCCATTTATTTAATGAGCCAGCTCAGCGATATGGGGTTGTTCATCAGCAGCAATATCGATGGATAATGGTTTGTCGTCACTTCGATCACTGGTGTCGAAGCTACTCCTTGTGCAGTTTTACTATTCAAAGAATTTCTGCATACCATTTTCATTGGTCTTCAAGACAAAGCATCGTTTTAGTAAAATTGTGCAGCCTCATAGTAATATATCATGTTTAATCATAAAGAAAGTTCAAAAATAAAGGCGTTGGTGATTTAAATAAAGTTATTTAGCTTGGGCATCTAAGGCAAAGCAAATCATTTCGGTTGAGACTTCTGCTAAGGCCATTGACGAGAACAATATCGTTTCCCGGGCAGAGACACTATCCTCAGTAATAGCTTTTCGACAGTGTTTTGTGTGTAATGTCCTGTGGCTCAAACACAGGTGTAATGTGAGTAGGCATTCAGGAGCAAGAAATTGTTTCACATTTCTCCTTGCCTGTGTAAAAATGTATTGCATTTGATTGGTCGTTTCTCTCGTTCGTCAAAAGAAGAAACTCCGGACTTCGTCACTACAAGCAAGACATCGTTGAAAGAATGTTAGCCGTTGCTGAAAAGCTGACGAGCGTAACAAAGGGCAGTTCCCGATTTTTATGACATTTGGGGATGTTTGAAATTTGAAATAAAAGAAGCTAAAGATATTATTGAAGACCTTTTAATACCATAGAAATACCGAAGAAACATATAGCAGCTATAGTAGCGTTAGTATAGATCCGCAGTATTCGTGAAAATGTGAATAACAATGGCAAGCACCGTATCAACAGGTCAATGTTAAATACGCAGACAATGCTCTTTGATTGTCATTATTTGTTGGCAAGGTATTGACGTGCCGATAACTACCCGCCATATGATCGACAGCCGGGCGAGCGCTATGCGCCTGGCAGAAGCGTGATCAGAAAGCTCAGAGCTGAAGAGATTTCCGAGGTCTGGGTCAAAACAGAATGAGTTAGAATCGAGCAGCCATTGTACGCCTCAGCAGCTTTGGGACAAAGGGGATGGCTTGAAAGAAAGGACCCAAAGTTGCTTGATGTAATGGATTCGGAGAAGATGAGACTGATGGGCTGTTCCTTTTATGAGCTTTCATTTATCTCCTTTCTCTGGTGACAGTAAAAACAGTAGTCTCGAAAAATATTGGGGTCGACATTGATTGAACATTTTCACATAAAACAAAAGCAAAGATCCGAACGCCGACACATTCCTCCTGCGATTCAAACTTTAGCCGCCAGGCGCTTATCGCCAAAACAGAATTTTGATCATACAATGGACTTAGTCGCCATTCGTTAATAGTGACCGCAGGTTGCACCAGATGCAGAAAAGCTTTTCTGCAGACATCTGAGCAAATCTGAATTTTCGAGAGAAGATTGTTTATTTCAGAACGAGATATCGCTATCTTGTTATGTCTCAGCTTTATTTTCGAGACTTTTATTGCTCTGTTGTTTTCTTTCATTGAGTTTGGAGTTTATTTACTTTAGTTTTCTTTATTTACCTTTTTTGGCACCAGACTATTTTTTTGGGAGGTGACCGGTGAAGAATATTGTATTCTCTTTTTGCACATACTTGTACAGTTTTATTGCAGATTGGAGCAGATGATAATTAATACGGAGCAAAGAGAGGTGAGCGCTTTGTTTTCATGTTTATGGTGATGATGTTGCGTTAATGATACGACTAAATAACGTAAAGAATTGCGTAGGAAAAACTTGATCCTCGATTTTTTTGTGCTTGATTCGCATATATCAAAACTTTTAGATTTTATACTTAAAAGGTCAATTTACTGACCACGACACAACATTATGAAAACACATAACCATGTGATGCCCGAAATATCTGTCGGTTACCGCCAGTGACGTGTCGTCGTGCGCATGTTCGTTGATCGCGATCAAATCATTCATCACAGAGCTGAGCTCATTTAACGCCTTCAGCTTTTCGAGTTTTCTGGTGTCCTGCGCTGAGGTCAGCCGACAGAGCAGGGAGCAGCAGAGCGCCAGCAAGCCCAGTACGGACGCCGCCCACTTCTCGTCTTATGTCAGAATTTCTTTATTGTGCCAGTTACCGTCGATAGTCACCGAGGTCGAAAGCTGAAAAAATAAAGTATTGAGCGTGACACGACGCCGATTATTACATTATTGAAAAATACCAGGCACGCGACATCCTTCAGCCTGTCCTCCTCGGCGATTAGAGAGTGCAGTTAAACAAGGAAGCCATACCGGTATGGCCGTCGCTCAGCAGGCGATAGTCCGAGAAACGAGCAGGTGTTGTGTCGCCAGGAAGTCAAAGTTTAAACGCAGTTAACAAGATTAAGGGTTTAGTCAGTTAAACACGAGCCCGTGAACAAGAAGCCAACGGCGAGATAAGGCCGGTTAGTATGCAGTCGACATTTGCTTAAGACGCATCGCTTTAACAGGTTAATAGCAGGCGATAGCCGAAATATTTCCGTTGTTTATTGTAACGTTGGTTGGCATAAGAATGTTTCTCGCTCTGACGTCAGATGTTTTTTCTTAATATGTTAATTGTTTGCAAAATCTCCACAGCATCGCAGAGAAGGATTTCTTCAAGAGCCTCTGAAGGTTGTGAAGCTCACAGCCAGCGTTTTCGGGTGCTGTGGATGTTGTGGAGCTTCACTGTGATTCGGAGCCAGCTCGTGCCAGACATTTCGGAAAATCCAGCCGTGGCCAGTATCGCCGTCGCTTACTCCAACAGCTGGAGTTTTTTGCACACAAAATACGGCTGCTTAGCCAGAGTATCGTTAATCTATTTTGACGCCAACAGCACGCCAGCAAAACAAGTGGGATAGTAAACATATTTGTCGGTTTAGCCAGAGCCTGAGTCTTTATGTCCGCGGGAGATGACTGACTTATCAGCTGGCAGCAGCATGAGAACATGCTTGATGGCAAATACCCATCGGCCGTACAGACATTTTGCTCTGCATGGTCAAAACACGGCACCCGTTTCTCGCACACTGCAGCGAAATAAAAATGACGACGCCCATTTAGAGGTCACTTAGGAAAGGTTTCGGAGCAGATTTAAAACATCAAAGAAAGTGGCCGCAAAACAGACAGCTTCAGTTCACTGGCTCAGTACGCTGCCGTTAATGACGAGGTCCTCGCCTCGTTCAGACGAGCGGTTTATACCCTCTGGCCACTGCTTGAGTACTCTCGCAGACGCCATCACTGTTAACCGTGCAACATCGTACCACAACAGGCCGTGCTGGCGGCTCACGAGGTTAACGGTAAAGCCACAGCACATGCGCGCTAGTAGCCTCGTTGAAGAAAAAACACGCCGGAAACAGCGCCGATGGCGCGGTCATTGCTTGATGGCTGGCTTGAGGCACGCCGGTGAGCGTTTTGAAAGGTGAAAACCCGAATGTAAGACTTACTAATTATTTCGGGATTTTTGTGTCAAAGTCAACAACGTAAACATTCCGCTTACAGATCGCAGATTAGTCAGCCACCGACGTCTCAAAGCGTCTTCTGTGAGTGCCGTTGCACGAATGATCGCCTTTCTGCCATAAAATCGGAACACACAGCTCGCTAGACAGAACCACTTGTCTCAAAGTAGCGAATATCGAGAAACACGATGCTTCCCTGTGTGTTGTGCAGTAGTGTGCTTTTGAACATTGTGGCTCACGCATGGCTTAGTTGCCGCAGTTAATGTCACGCTTAGATGCCGTTCATAAATGGGCCATGACGCTTCGTTAGATGCAGTGACGAGGTTGTCAGCTCGATCTGGGCAACGCGCGAGCTAGAGCAGAGCGTTACAACATAAATGGCCACCGTTTTGCCGTAGATTGGAGAAGTGTTCGCGATTGCAGTATAGCAAAATAGAATGCAGTAGACAGTCATTTGCTCACCGTAGCTTGGGGTGAGTGTTAAATGTAAACAAACATGTCACTCATATGAAGAGCAGCACAGACAGCCAGCAAGCCACAGTGGCCAGAACCAGCATCGTTGTTAATCAGACATTACGAAGCGATCAGCCAGCATATCAGAAATATACAGTTCTGCGTTGAGTCGGAGACTGACTAAAAGCTCGAGCGTTCACCGAATTCAACAGAGAATCGCACGCCCGGAGCAGTTAGTCACAGAACTTAAGACGGGAAGTCAACGGTCGCGACGCACATAGCGTTACTGGGTACACTACCGCTTGGCAGGTAGGCTACAGCCTGGAGGAGGCTCAAAGTACATCGGCCGATCATTACCAGCGCTGCATCTTCCTCTCATTTCATACAGCATTATGTTTTCTTCATGCCACAAAGCAGCGCAGTCGCATCACATCTACCATTTTGTGCCAGCGACAGCCGCACGACGCTGTGCCGTCGGCATTTACGTATACGGAGCGAGAAACATTTTCGGCAAAGCGCTTTCGTCATTCGTCTTACAACACTTGCTTTTCATACTCTTCTCGACGGATCATTTCTCACGGTAAAGTCGCTTTGGATAAAAGCGTCTGCCAATAAATGCTTTAAAGTCGTTACACCTTTGTTTATATAACGCCAGTAGAAGATCACCTGTATAGGTGACTTTGAAATAAATGTAAACAGTCGCTTTAAATATCTGCCTTCTCGATAAATACGGCGTAGCAGCAAAAAGCCTATTTGAACGAAATAAAACCGTTCAAAATTTCTGAGCTCATAAATTCAGCGTATTCGTCTAAAAACATACCCTGCTGTCAGTCGAGACTATTCGTGATAATAATAATACTTACGATGATCACTTCATTGGTTACTTAGTTAAAAGAGCTTTCCAGACATTAGAAAGATTGTGAAGTAGTTAAAAACAAAGTTCTCGTCACATTTAGTATGCAGGCGATCTCAATCATTTCTGTTGCAATTCAGCTCCATTTCCGAAATGTAAAGAAATTGATTAGCCTTATTAGTTTGTACGTCGTTACATGTAAAATTACACAGTAAAACATGTGGGGGATTACTAGTGTGTCGTTTTTGCTTGGAATTTCGATTGTTGTAGGTTTCTGCAGCTGCTCAGTTAACCCAGGTTCCTCATCGAAATGACTATTATCCAGAATTGTTAGGTACTTCGACATCAATGAGCTTTGTGCTTATTGCATGTGTTAGCGAAAGATGGGCCTTGAGGCCAAGCGACAACACAGCTAGTTCATTTGGTGTTATTAAAACGCCGTTTGTCACATTCAGCGTAACAGCGATCGACATCGATATGTAGTTATTTCGCACCCATGAGGTGAAGGTGTTCGAGTGAGGCATTTACTGTGGAGCTGCCCCACGCCAATGGATACAGGTGTGCCACACAGATAGTTATATCGCGCACCTTTCACAAACTACCAGTTTCACTGTTCCTTCCGCTTTATAGCGAAGCGGCAAGTTAACTAATGCTGGTCTTGAGTCAGAACTCTCTTTCAGGCTCAGTTTACAATGCTCATTGCGGCATATAACGTTTCAGCACTTGCTTCGTAGTTGCTGGAGAGAAAGCCTCATTGCCCAGGTCGAGTCTCGAGCTTCGCGATGCCAGCCTGTGCTGTGTCGATATGCTTAAAACTACGAGTTCAACAAGGGTTGTTGATCGATGGACATTATGAAGACAATATCGTCATTTGACAATCTGGTGTCGAAGTTTCATATACCTCAGAAATATTTTTGTTAAAATATTTGCAGTTTTATTTTTTCAAGACTTGCAGAATTTCGTACAACTTCCTTCATTTTTCATTATTGGAAACCTTTTTTCCAGACAAGAGTAAATTATAAAGTAAAATTGGCACGAATCATAAAAAAGTTCCAAAAATGTGCAGTGTAGTGATTTAAATAAAGATTACCACAGGTACGGCAAGTTTAAAGCAACCAAAAGCATAAATACGGTTGAGCACTTCCACAACCCTACCGATAAGGAGAATTGTTGTCGCCTGGCGCAGATAAGTTTATCTCGTCATTATTTTCGACTTCAGGTAGTGTACGGTCATGTTTGAACATCAGTGTGAATGTGAGAGTTGGTATTCAGAGTGTTGTTCAGTAACCATTACTCCTTCTCTTTGCCTCGCAAATGCGATTAAGGCAAGAATGGACACTCGCTCGCAAGTGGTTACGGTGTTATCTGCTATGCTAGCTTTCAGCGTTATCTGTTTTCGGAAGAATATTAATAAACCCAGTCTGATACTTGGCAAAGCTTACGCATGCAGCAATCAGAAAGGGAGTCTTGTGAGCGACATTTGGGGGATGCTTTTTAAATCTGTTAAAGAAGGATATATTGACCTCAATATACTGGCGTGAAATTGACCAAACCCCGCACCGAAGCAGGCTCATATAGCCTGATAGTGTATAGAGTATCTGGAATCAATTGGAATTCGTGTATGCGCAAATAATCAATTGTCAAGCGCTGCTGGTGCGGTACTACCTGTCAAGACAATAATGCCCGCAGTGATGCAGTTCGATTGTTATTACATCCATCAATCAAACTGGCAGGCTGGTTGTAGCACGATCGATACCATACGCAGGAAGTCATGGGCGCAGATGCTATCAGTCGCAGGGAGAAGTCATGCGCCTGCAGTTGACCAGAAAGCCGAATATTGAAGAGCCTTCGAGAATGGTAGACGTCTCGGGTGCTGGGAGATCAAGCCTTCAGAACATAATGATTAAAATGACGTGATTGGATAATAGCTCATAAACTCATGTAGCGAGTTTCGTTTGATGTAGCCAGTTGATTTGATGAAAGATTTGAGCATTTTTTAAGATTATCAACTTTTCTTCTGCGTGTGTTTATGTTGCAGTTGATCCTGCTCAGAACATGAATCTTGATACACGTTTTTAGCTTTCAATGACGCCCAAGAGCTTGTGTTTACAGCCGATTGAATATTTTTCATAAAAACAAAGTTAGCCAGCGTTAACGTAAGCTTGTGCGCATTGAAATTTTCAGGCGTTGAAAGCGACGATCTTCCAGCACCGACTAAAAACTTTGAGTTGTTATACGCTGACGACCAAACTTTGCCAGCGTGTCGTTATCTGATTTTCTTTATAATATCTTCAGAAAAGCTGTCTTCGTTGACGAAGATTCGAGTAGCACCTGTCATATTTGAGAGAGTATTTTCGTGTGATTTTCGTTTCTTTCGAGAAACTTTGGGAGATCCTATATCAGAGAATTGAGTAGAGACATTTATTCTATTGAATGTTACGTATCGATTGAGCGCTTAGTCTGTACAGCGGCTCATGCTTCAGAGAAACCGTTTGTAATATTTGTTTCGAGGCAGGAATTTTTAGTTGCTTTGTTAAAGTTTTCATTTTGAGTTGGAGTTTATTTGTGTTTTGCTTGAAGTTTTCTTTTTATTTTCTGATCTGAGAAAGAAGCTCTGTGAATTGCATTTTAGGCGGGAATATTTTCTTAGAGAATATCACAACAATTTCTTTTGTGTTTGTATTAAGCACAAAGAGAGAAGTTTAGTATACTCACAAGAGAGGTGAGTTTTTTATGTTTAGTGGAATGATGTTGCAGTTTGTCAGACTGATCAAATGGTTAATATTTTTGCAAGTGAAACTTCAGTTCCTTAATTTAATCAATCATTTCACAACATCATACCATAAACATGAAAAACCAAAGCACTCACCTCCTCTTTCTCCCATGTGGCGCCAGCGGCGCCATCCTCCTCCAATCTGTTTACAAAAACAATACAAAATCAACCAATACAAAAAAGAGAATACAATATTCAGCCGGCGAAATAGACCTCCAAAAAAATGAATACAATTAAAAAAAAAAAATGAAATAAAAGAAAACTAAAAAGAAAAACCTCAAATAAAACTCCAAACTCAAATGTACAAAGTTCAAAACAATAAAAATTCAGTCCTAAATAAATATTACAAAAACAGAACTATGTAAAAGATATATCCTCCGGTCTTCTAGAATAAATGTCTCCTCAGAAATTCTCAGATTCAAAAGTTTCTCAAGATTCACACAGAAAATACTCTGCAAAAGTCTGAATTACCGCATTTTGAAACCAACAGACAGCGTATCGGGTCGAGTTTGTTTATGTAGTCAGAATTCATAACAGGGCGCCGCTATAGCAACTAAAGTTTGAATCACTCAACACCTGGTCGAAGTCACGTGCTTCGAGCACACGTTATTTCAAAGTGCAATTTTATTAACTTTTGTTTTTATGAAAAATATTCAATCAACTATCACAAACCGCATCATTTGAAAGCTAAAACACTCAAGATTCATGTTCTGAACTTGTTTTTGCAATATAAACACCAGAGAGGAAGGGTTAAAATGAAATCATAAAAGAACGCCATCAGTACTCATCTTTCATCTCAGATCAGACACATCCAAAAACAACTGCATACATGACACTGTAAGGGTCCACTCTCTTCAAAATGCATCCTACTTTTTAATCCAAAACAACGAAACAATAGGGGGAAACAAGAAATCCTTCTCTGTTTGCATGAGCGTTTTTTGAGTAAGAGAGTTATCAATCATGTCCATTTTCAATGAAACATCGATTCTAATCATTATTCTGACGATCTCTCCTGTACTTTGGACCCTCCCAGGTCTCTCTCCTTCAATCACAGGTTTTCTGGTCACGCTTTATACAGGAAGCGCATGACTGGCTCCGCGAGCTGTCAATCAAAGCTACTCTATGGTTAGTTGGATATCGGGCAGTCAATGCTTAGCCAATGCCTTGCCAACAAAGGTTTGATTGATGATGTAGTAACCAATCAAAAGGCATTATCTTGACAGTGTTTGTAGGCATTATTGGTGAATACCAGTTGTGCAGGATACGGCAGGACACATGGGCACACGCTTTGCCATTTGATTATTCACATTTTCACAGATTCTGGCGTGTTCACATACTTTTTCTTGCTACTATACATATAGGCTATATATGTGCTTCAATTGCAGGTTTGGTGTTGAATTTCACATAAGGTGGTATTAAAAAGGTCTTCAATATCTCCTTCTTTAACAAATTTCAAAAACATCCCCAAATATCATAAAAATCAGAGACTTCCCTTTGTGTACATACGTGCAGCTTTTTTCAGCCAAAGTCCAAGAGAAGGACAGCTAGCATTCTTTCCAGCAGAGGGCAACTGAATGTCTTGCTTGTAGTAGGCACAAGTCCACCAGGTTTCTTTCTTTGACAGGCAGAGAGCAATTGTCCACACAGATACCCAATACACATTTTACAGAGCTTAAAGGAATAGGAGAAGTAGTAAATTGAGATACACACTGAATAACTTTACTCCTGAATACCAACCTCACATTCCCACACACAATGACAAAATGACCCTGGAACGTATTACACTTTAAAAACACAAGTCAGAAATAATATAGGATAAATTTATTCAAACTCGCAGGAGCGATATTGGTTCTCATTATCCAATTGTATTGTAAGAGTCTCAACCTAGCATTTATACTTTGAGTTTGCTTTTAAACATACCGCACTCCCACTCATCTAATGAAATGTCTTTATTTAAATCCTGTTTGCCTTTTATTTTTTGGAACTTTCTTTATGATTCCCGCATCAGTATATTATATAATTTACTCAATTTTACTAAAACAGTCTTTGTATGGAAAAAAGGTTTCAATGTGGAAAATGAAGGAGTTGTACAGAATTCTTTAGTCTTGAAAAATAAAACTGCAAATATTTTAACAAAATATTTCTGGGGTATATGAAACTTCGACACCAGATTGTCAAATGACATTAAAATATTGTCTTCATATTAATCCATCGATCTAACAATACCCTTGTTGAACCATGGTTTAAGCCCCATATCATTTTTAGCTGGGCTGAAATATTCATCACTTCAAATCGGGAGAAGCAAGACAACAATGGGGCCTCTCTCCGAGAAACAACCTGAAGCCAAGGCATATTCATATCTCTAGAGAACCAGAACACTGCAGAACTCATTTGAGCAGCCCAATAATACCACAATAAACGCGTGGTCATTTTAGCCCTCTCCTGTCATAGGGCAGGTGTAGAAGGGAAAGTCAAAGTCTAGGCTTCCTGTTACTCCAGACAAAATTAGCATTAAAGATGCTTACCCGCTCCTTGCAAAAAGCGGGAGGAGGGGCAAGTGGTAACGACTGAAAGACATAAAAATCTCGGTAATATGTTCATCTTAATCACATTTATTCTTCCCATTAAAGACAGGAGCAGCATCCACCTAGTCGTCTCCTCAGACACCTTCACCTCACATAAAGTTACCGGAAATAGCCCACACTATCCATTATCAATCACTGTTTACACTGAATGTAATAAAATCTGAATCTTTCTTGCGCCTCGCTAGTTATTATTTGTCACTTAAGTAAAATTATCTTTCACTTGCCCCTATACAATACCGCACAAAAGCATTGATGTCGAACCCTGTAGTTCTAGTTATCGTCCTTAGTGGGAACCTAGATTAATCAAAGTTAACTGAACTTAGCTACCAGAACTCTACAATAATCAAAGTTCAACAAAGTGACTTTTTACTAGTAATCCCATGTTTTATGTGTAATTTTACATGTAACATTACCAAAAATGTCAGGTACAATCCAATTCTTTACGATTTCAGTAATACAGATGGAGCTGGGATTGCAAGTAGATTGAGTTAAGGATCTATACGCCTGCGCCACCTAGAGTTTCATGACAGAACTTTGTATTTGTTTTTTGTAACTGTTCCTATAAGCTTTAAGATTGACCTAAATCTTTCTAATAATACAAGAGAAGCTTCTTTAACCTAAATAACCAATGGGGGTGTCATGCGCCAAATTATTATTATTGTCCACAGGCTCTAGTCTCATTTATTGTAGGGTATGTTTTAGACAGGCTCTACAATGCACTGAAGTTTGCAATCATATAGATAGAAATTTTGAACAGTTTTATTTCGGGAAGGACCAAATAGGCCTTTGCCTTTTCACTTCGAATGTTTATCAGAGGCCGAGACTGTTTAAAAGCATTTCTTCTTTGTATTCATTGAAAGCATTTATTTCAGGGTCATATATACAGATTGGTCATATATAAGGCATGTTATATAAACAAAGATTTGTCTTGACTTTTAAAAACATTTATTAATTTAGCAGACGCTTTTATCCAAAGCGACTTGCAACTGAGGAATACAGGAAATGATCCGTCATGAAGAGGGGAAATATCAGCGAGAAGTCGTGGTTGTAGAGTTGGATTGGCAGGAAGGCGAGAAGCTCAGTCTTTGCCAGGCTGAGCTGCAGGTGATGTTTTTCATCCATGCCGAGATGTCCACCAGACAGCTTGAGATTCGTGCAGCTACTGTGGGATCATCTGGCTGAAATGAAAGGTAGAGATGTGTGTCATTTGCATAGCAATGGTATGAGAAGCCATGTGCCTGTATGAGAATGGAGAAGAGGAGAGGTCCAAGCACTGAGGAACCCTGTGGTCAGTTGATGTACATTTTGATACCTCCCTCTCCAGGCAACTTTGAAAGACCTACCTGTGAGATTCAAACCAGTGGAGTGGAATTCCTGTGATGCCCAGTGAGAAAGAAACAAAGTAAATGTGTCTGTGTTGACTTGATGACTTCTTCCCAGTCTTCAGTCTCTCATGTTCTTGCTCAGACGTGGACCGGCTCTGAGATCTCTGGTGGCGGCTGGAGTTCCTGTCAGGTTGGGGTTGGACTTCAGGCTTTGGGTCAAGTCTCGAGCTCAAAGCCCTCCACCAAGGACTGCAAGTATGTCATTTCCTGTCCAATACAAAGATGATATGAACAAGTCAACTCATGAATGTCTGATGTACAACAGAATTGAATCACTGGTTCTGTTTATTACTGTGAAGCCGCTTTGAAACAATCTGTACTGTATAAAGCGCTACATAAATGAAGGTGACGTGACTTGACTATAGCAAGAACATCACAGTGAATACACATTTGAAAACCTCACTACAAAAATTCTGAATTGAAGACAAATGATAATAATCCTACTCTGTCTGTTACACTTCCTCACACCTGAAATCACCGAACTTCTCCAATCTACAGTAGAGCAGTCATTTATAATCCATTTATGTTGTAACATCTGCTCTAACGTCGGCCGCTTAGCTGGATCCCGGCTAGGCACTGGCCAATCAGATCACTGCATCCTGTACAAATTTTAACAAGGAGAAAGCTGGTTAGTCATGGCCATTTATGAAAACAGCATCTAAAACATGACAGTAGCCACGTAGCCACGCCCCAAACTCGCTTATACGCTGAGCAATATTCAAAAAGCCTACACACTTCACCTTTAACTGTTTCTGTACAGAGCCTTTGCTTTATGTGCGCTTATCAATGTTTCTCAATATTATTCACTCACCTAGGGATAAGTTGGCGTTCTGAAATCTAACTTGGGCTTGTGTGATTTCCATTTTATTATGAAAAGGACGGCGTCCGCTTCACCATCTCGCACAACAGCACTCCTAGAGACCAGACATTTGCTGGGACGGCGTGGAATCGAGGTTCTGTGAAGACTTCAGGTGGGCAGTAATCCTGTAATCCTGTAAGCAAGATATTTGCACATTGTTGAGCTTTGTCTTTTTTTTTTTTTTTTTTTTAAAAGCATCAAATAATTAGTAAGTCACTACATTCAGGTTTCCACACTCCCAAAATGCTCACCGAGGTATACGTTGCTCTCGTAGCCATCACTACTAAATAGCTGACCGCAGCCAAAGTCTATCAGCTTGAGCTCGAACGTGTTTTTCTTCAACAGGAAATTCTGCGCATGAATGTCACTGTGAAAAACACCGTGCTCGATGCAGTGTTGTACCGCCAGCACAGCCTGTTGCATGAAGACCCGTGCTACTGTTTCACACAGTTGAGGATTACGAGTGATGACGTCCTGCAAGCTCTCGCAGGGTTCGGGGTACTCCAAAACGAGAGTGAATTTTCGAGGGTGCTCAAACCACTCGTGTAGTTGTATGACGAGGGGCTTATGGGTTCTCGCCTCATCATTAGCAGCAGCGCCACTTCTGTAACGAGAGGTTCGGGTGCCCAGGCTAGAGAAAAGTAGTAGACAGAAGCTTAGCTGGGAAAACATCTGAAGAAAGCATATCCTTTACTTTGTACTTTTCTTTGATCTTTTAAATATGCTCAAAAGAGCCTTTTCAGCTCAAAGTTATTTGGTGCCTCTAGGATCATTTGTCAATCACATTTACACCTAATGCTTCCACGGGTGTATTTGCTACAGTAATCTGCACTCAAACAACTAAATACACATTCAAGTTTTAGCCAACTTACAATATCAAGATAAAGAAAATTGTCCAATTTGCTCATCCGCTTGATGGCAACCTACAAAAAAAAACAAAAAACACAAAACAGTTTCAATACCAGTAACAGTATTCAAGCACCTGAAGTATTAAACCATCTGTAAATTGTTTTAAATATGTTTTGATGCATGCAAGAGCAAAATGTCTGTACAATCGGTAAGATTTACCTTTTGCCATCAAATTTGCGTGTTCCCTCGTACACACTGCCAAACATTCCGAATCCAATCATCTCTCCCACGTTATAGAAAGACTCAAAGGACTCTGAAAAACAAACCGACAAATATGAGCTTACTAGATCCACTGTTTTATTTTACAAATATCAGTGCTGGTTGTGTCGAGAAAATAAGATTAACATTCTCTGAAAACAAGCCTTAAGATATTTTATTGCAAAAAATACCATTCAAATAATGTTGGAGTAAAAATGACTGGCGATGTACCATTTTTTGGCTGGACGCCGGAGTGATCTGGCGCAGGTTTGGGATCAGGCTCTGGCTCCAGATCTGGTGGAGGGACAAAAGGCTCCACAACATCCACAGCACCGAGGCAACAGCAGCGGAAAGGACTCTTCACAGCCTTCCAGAGGCTCTTGAGGAAAGAACGAATCCATTTCCCTCTTCCTACGATCTGTAGGTTTTTCTGAAATGAAGAAAAACAATTGAAAACACTATTAGAAACATCCCTGACGTCAAATTGAGTAATTCTTATCTGTAACGTTACAAATACAAACTAATGGAAATATTTCCGAGCTATCCGCCTGCCTGAGCAAACAGTAAATGTCACCGGACATTAACATGTTAAAAAATGTCTTAGGGCAAAAATCTCTATACACGTTACGCTGGCCAGCCTTATTTCAATCTCACCCGCTGAGCTCTTGTTCACCGGAGAAGCTCCGTGGCACCCTGAGCAGTTCGCCACTTGAAGTCTCTGTTGGCTCGACAGGAACTTGACCTGGCAGCGGAGGGCACAGCCACCTTCTTCGAGGCTGCCGGACCTGAAAAACAGCCCTGTTCGCTTTCGGGCTGTCCCAGCTATCGCCACTGCAAAGGCCTGACAACTGCCTCTATAGCGTATAACTTCCTCTAGATTGTTTAACTGCCTCTCTAGTTCATCCTCAGGGAGGGACAAAGATGAGGATGTCATGATGCCTGGTGAAGAATTTTTTCAATAATATTAATAATCAACGCCAGTGGTCACATCAAATTGTTACTTTGTTTTTTTTTCAACTTTCTATTTTCAGTGACTAATCATTTATTAACTTCTTTAATAAAAGCCTATTCTGACCTCTGCAAGAGCGTTTAGTTGAAGTGGACGGACGCCCATCTGGGCTCTGCTGGCTGCCGCCTGCCACCCTCTTCCTGTCAGCCTGACCTGTGGACACAGAAAACTCAGAAAACAAAGGCGTTAAATATCCAGAGAGCTCCAGGCTCTGTGTCTGGGTCGGTTCTGGCAGCGGATCCTGATCACGGTCAACAGAACCGGTCTCCAAGCCTCCTGACCGGCCGCCTGAGAGAAAGCAGCTCTCTTGATCCGGAGCAGCCCGAGGCTGGAATATTTCAGACATCACATAGTTAGTAATGTTTTCATAATAATCAATAAACAATGTCAGTGGTCAATTACAAATTGTTACTTTAGTTACTCAAATCTAAAAGTTTTATTATATGCAAGGAATCAAATACAAAAATCGGGATCAAATGGTTTTTCTCGCACAAGTTTCTTCACATTAATTTAGTCAATCATTGTACAACATCATACCATAAACATGAAAACTAAAGCACTCACCTCTCTCTTTCTCCCATGTGGGCCATCGCCATCCTCCTCCAATCTGCAATAAAAACAATACAAAATACAATACAAAAAAAGAGAATACAATATTCTCCTCGGAAATACCCTCCCAAAAATGAATACAATTAAAAAAATAAAAATGAAATAAAAGAAAAACTAAAAAGAAAAACCCTAAATAAAACTCCAAACTCAAATGAGAAAACAACAAAACAATAAAATTCCCTCCGAAATAAATATTACAAAAACAGAACTATGTAAAAGATATATCCTCCGGTCTTCTAGAATAAATGTCTCCTCTCAGAAATTCTCAGATTCAAAAGTTTCTCAAGATTCACACAGAAAATACTCTGCAAAAGTCTGAATTCGCTCTGCCTTTCAACCAACAGACAGCGATCGGGTCGAGTTTGTTTATGTAGTCAGAATTCATAACAGGCGCCGCTTATAGCAACTAAAGTTTGAATCACTCACACCTGAAGTCACGCGGCTTCGAGCACACGCTTATTTCCGGTGCGCAATTTTATTAACTTTTTGTTTTTATGAAAATATTCAATCAACTATCACAAACTATGCATCATTTGAAAGCTAAAACACTCAAGATTCATGTTCTGAACTTGTTTTTGCAATATAAACACCAGAGAGGAAAGGGTTAAATGAAATCATAAAAGAACGGCCATCAGTACTCATCTTTCATCTCAGATCAGACACATCCAAAAAACAACTGCATACATGACACTGTAAGGGTCCACTCTTCAAAATGCATCCCACTTTTTAATCCAAAACAACGAAACAATAGGGGGGGGAAACAAGAAATCCTTCTCTGTTTGCATGAGCGTTTTGAGTTAGAGTTATCAATCATGTCCATTTTCAATGAAACATCGATTCTAATCATTATTCTGACGATCTCCCCTGTACTTTGGACCCTCCCAGGTCTCTCTCCTTCAATCACAGGCTTTCTGGTCACGCTTTATATACAGGAAGCGCATGACTGGCTCCGCGAGCTGTCAATCAAAGCGCCCATGGTTTTCGTTGGATATCGGCAGTCAATGCCTAGCCAATGCCTTGCCAACAAAGGTTTGATTGATGGATGTAGTAACCAATCAAAAGGCATTATCTTGCGCAGTGTTTGTAAGCATTATTGGTGAATACCAGTTGTGCAGGATACGGCAGGACACATGGGCACACGCTTGCCATTTGATTATTCACATTTTCACAGATTCTGCGGTTCACATACTTTTTCTTGCTACTATACATATAGGCTATATATGTGCTTCAATTGCAGGTTTGGTGTTGAATTTCACATAAGGTGGTATTAAAAAGGTCTTCAATATCTCCTTCTTTAACAAATTTCAAAACATCCCCAAATATCATAAAAATCAGAGACTTCCCTTTGTTACATAATAGTTTTTTTTCAGCCAAAGTCCAAGAGAAGGACAGCTAGCATTCTTCCAGCAGAGGGCAACTGAATGTCTTGCTTGTAGTAGGCACAAGTCCACCAGGTTTCTTTCTTTGACAGGCAGAGAGCAATTGTCCACACAGATACCCAATACACATTTTACAGAGCTTAAAGGAATAGGAGAAGTAGTAAATTGAGATACATACTGAATAACTTTACTCCTGAATACCAACTCCTCACATTCCCACACACAATGACAAAATGACCCTGGAACGTATTACACTTAAAACACAAGTCAGAAATAATATAGGATAAATTTATTCAAATCTGCAGGAGCGATATTGGTTCTCATTATCCAATTGTATTGTAAGAGTCTCAACCGAGTATTTATACTTTGAGTTTGCTTTTAAACATACCGCACTCCCACTCATCTAATGAAATGTCTTTATTTAAATCCTGTTTGCCTTTTATTTTTGGAACTTTCTTTATGATTCCGTATCAGTATATTATATAATTTACTCAATTTTACTAAAACAGTCTTGTGTGGAAAAAAGGTTTCCAATGTGGAAAATGAAGGGAGTTGTACAGAATTCTTTAGTCTTGAAAAAATAAAACTGCAAATATTTTAACAAAATATTTCTGGGGTATATGAAACTTCGACACCAGATTGTCAAATGACATTAAAATATTGTCTTCATATTAATCCATCGATCTAACAATACCCTTGTTGAACCATGGTTTAAGCCCCATATCATTTTTAGCTGGGCTGAAATATTCATCACTTCAAATCGGGAGAAGCAAGACAACAATGGGGCCTCTCTCCGAGAAACAACCTGAAGCCAAGGCATATTCATATCTCTAGAGAACCAGAACACTGCAGAACTCATTTGAGCAGCCCAATAATACCACAATAAACGTGGTCATTTTAGCCTCTCCTGTCATAGGGCAGGTGTAGAAGGGAAAGTCAAAGTCTAGGCTTCCTGTTACTCCAGACAAAATTAGCATTAAAGATGCTTACCCGCTCCTTGTAAAAAGCGGAGGAGGGGCAAGTGGTAACGACTGAAAGACATAAAAATCTCGGTAATATGTTCATCTTAATCACATTTATTCTTCCCATTAAAGACAGGAGCAGCATCCACCTAGTCGTCTCCTCAGACACCTTCACCTCACATAAAGTTACCGGAAATAGCCCACACTATCCATTATCAATCACTGTTTACACTGAATGTAATAAAATCTGAATCTTTCTCGCGTTTTGATGCCTCGCTAGTTATTATTTGTCACTTAAGTAAAATTATCTTTCACTTGCCCCTATACAATACCGCACAAAAGCATTGATGTCGAACCCTGTAGTTCTAGTTATCGCCCTTAGTGGGAACCTAGATTAATCAAAGTTAACTGAACTTAGCTACCAGAACCTACAATAATCAAAGTTCAACAAAGTGACTTTTTACTAGTAATCCCATGTTTTATGTGTAATTTTACATGTAACATTACCAAAAATGTCAGGTACAATCCAATTCTTTACGATTTCAGTAATACAGATGGAGCTGGGATTGCAAGTAGATTGAGTTAAGGATCTATACGCCTGCGCCACCTAGAGTTTCATGACAGAACTTTGTATTTGTTTTTTTGTAACTGTTCCTATAAGCTTTAAGATTGACCTAAATCTTTCTAATAATACAAGAGAAGCTTCTTTAACCTAAATAACCAATGGGGGTGTCATGCGCCAAATTATTATTATTGTCCACAGGCTCTAGTCTCATTTATTGTAGGGTATGTTTTAGACAGGCTCTACAATGCACTGAAGTTTGCAATCATATAGATAGAAATTTTGAACAGTTTTATTTCGGGAAGGACCAAATAGGCCTTTGCCTTTTCACTTCGAATGTTTATCAGAGGCCGAGACTGTTTAAAAGCATTTCTTCTTTTGTATTCATTGAAAGCATTTATTTCAGGGGTCATATATACAGATTGGTCATATATAAGGCGTTATATAAACAAAGATTTGTCTTGACTTTTAAAAACATTTATTAATTTAGCAGACGCTTTTATCCAAAGCGACTTGCAACTGAGGAATACAGGAAATGATCCGTCATGAAGAGGGGAAATATCAGCGAGAAGTCGTGGTTGTAGAGTTGGATTGGCAGGGAAGGCGAGAAGCTCAGTCTTTGCCAGGCTGAGCTGCAGGTGATGTTTTTCATCCATGCCGAGATGTCCACCAGACAGCTTGAGATTCTGTGCAGCTACTGTGGGATCATCTGGCTGAAATGAAAGGTAGAGATGTGTGTCATTTGCATAGCAATGGTATGAGAAGCCATGTGCCTGTATGAGAATGGAGAAGAGGAGAGGTCCAAGCACTGAGGAACCCCTGTGGTCAGTTGATGTACTTTGGATACCTCCCCTCTCCAGGCAACTTTGAAAGACCTACCTGTGAGATTCAAACCAGTGGAGTGGAATTCCTGTGATGCCCAGTGAGAAAGAAACAAAGTAAATGTGTCTGTGTTGACTTGATGACTTCTTCCCAGTCTTCAGTCTCTCATGTTCTTGCTCAGACGTGGACCGGCTCTGAGATCTCTGGTGTGGCGGCTGGAGTTCCTGTCAGGTTGGGGTTGGACTTCAGGCTTTGGGTCAAGTCTCGAGCTCAAAGCCCTCCACCAAGGACTGCAAGTATGTCATTTCCTGTCCAATACAAAGATGATATGAACAAGTCAACTCATGAATGTCTGATGTACAACAGAATTGAATCACTGGTTCTGTTTATTACTGTGAAGCCGCTTTGAAACAATCTGTACTGTATAAAGCGCTACATAAATGAAGGTGACGTGACTTGACTATAGCAAGAACATCACAGTGAACACACATTTGAAAACCTCACTACAAAAAAATTCTGAATTGAAGACAAATGATAATAATCCTACTCTGTCTGTTACACTTCCTCACACCTGAAATCACCGAACTTCTCCAATCTACAGTAGAGCAGTCATTTATAATCCATTTATGTTGTAACATCTGCTCTAACGCCGGCCGCTTAGCTGATCCCGGCTAGGCACTGGCCAATCAGATCACTGCATCCTGTACAAATTTTAACAAGGAGAAAGCTGGTTAGTCATGGCCATTTATGAAAACAGCATCTAAAACATGACAGTAGCCACGTAGCCACGCCCCAAACTCGCTATACGTTGAGCAATATTCAAAAGCCTACACACTTCACCTTTAACTGTTTCTGTACAGAGCCTTTGCTTTATGTGCGCTTATCAATGTTTCTCAATATTATTCACTCACCTAGGGATAAGTTGGCGTTCTGAAATCTAACTTGGGCTTGTGTGATTTCCATTTTATTGCGTAAAAGGACGGCGTCCGCTCACCATCTCTCATAACAGCACTCCTAGAGACCAGACATTTGCTGGGACGGCGTGGAATCGAGGTTCTGTGAAGACTTCAGGTGGGCAGTAATCCTGTAATCCTGTAAGCAAGATATTTGCACATTGTTGAGCTTTGTCTTTGTCTTTTTTTTTTTTTTTTTTTAAAAGCATCAAATAATTAGTAAGTCACTACATTCAGGTTTCCACACTCCCAAAATGCTCACCGAGGTATACGTTGCTCTCGTAGCCATCACTACTAAATAGCTGACCGCAGCCAAAGTCTATCAGCTTGAGCTCGAACGTGTTTTTCTTCAACAGGAAATTCTGCGCATGAATGTCACTGTGAAAAACACCGTGCTCGATGCAGTGTTGTACCGCCAGCACAGCCTGTTGCATGAAGACCCGTGCATACTGTTTCACACAGTTGAGGATTACGAGTGATGACGCCCTGCAAGCTCTCGCAGGGTTCGGGGTACTCCAAAACGAGAGTGAATTTTCGAGGGTGCTCAAACCACTCGTGTAGTTGTATGACGAGGGGCTTATGGGTTCTCGCCATCATCACAGCAGCAGCGCCACTTCTGTAACGAGAGGTCGGGTGCCCAGGCTAGAGAAAAGTAGTAGACAGAAGCTTAGCTGGGAAAACATCTGAAGAAAGCATATCCTTTTTACTTTGTACTTTTCTTTGATCTTTTTAAATATGCTCAAAAGAGCCTTTTCAGCTCAAAGTTATTTGGTGCCTCTAGGATCATTTGTCAATCACATTTACACCTAATGCTTCCTACGGGGTATTTGCTACAGTAATCTGCACTCAAACAACTAAATACACATTCAAGTTTTAGCCAACTTACAATATCAAGATAAAGAAAATTGTCCAATTTGCTCATCCGCTTGATGGCAAACCTAAAAAAACAAAAACACAAAACAGTTTCAATACCAGTAACAGTATTCAAGCACCTGAAGTATTAAACCATCTGTAAATTGTTTTAAATATGTTTTGATGCATGCAAGAGCAAAATGTCTGTACAATTCGGTAAGATTTACCTTTTGCCATCAAATTTGCGTGTTCCTCGCACACACTGCCAAACATTCCGAATCCAATCATCTCTCCCACGTTATAGAAAGACTCAAAGGACTCTGAAAAACAAACCGACAAATATGAGCTTACTAGATCCACTGTTTTATTTTACAAATATCAGTGCTGGTTGTGTCGAGAAAATAAGATTAACATTCTCTGAAAACAAGCCTTAAGATATTTTATTGCAAAAATACCATTCAAATAATGTTGGAGTAAAAATGACTGGCGATGTACCATTTTTTGGCTGGACGCCGGAGTGATCTGGCGAGGTTTGGGATCAGGCTCTGGCTCCAGATCTGGTGGAGGGACAAAAGGCTCCACAACATCCACAGCACCGAGGCAACAGCAGCGAAAGGACTCTTCACAGCCTTCCAGAGGCTCTTGAGGAAAGAACGAATCCATTTCTCTTCCTACGATCTGTAGGTTTTTCTGAAATGAAGAAAAAACAATTGAAAACACTATTAGAAACATCCCTGACGTCAAATTGAGTAATTTTTATCTGTAACGTTACAAATACAAACTAATGGAAATATTTCCGAGCTATCCGCCTGCCTGAGCAAACAGTAAATGTCACCGGCCAAAAATCTCTATACACGTTACGCTGGCCAGCCTTATTTCAATCTCACCCGCTGAGCTCTTGTTCACCGGAGAAGCCTCCGTGGCACCCTGAGCAGTTCGCCACTTGAAGTCTCTGTTGGCTCGACAGGAACTTGACCTGGCAGCGGAGGGCACAGCCACCCTTCGAGGCTGCCGGACCTGAAAAACAGCCCTGTTCGCTTCGGGCTGTCCCAGCTATCGCCACTGCAAAGGCCTGACAACTGCTCTCTATAGCGTATAACTTCCCTCTAGATTGTTTAACTGCCTCTCTAGTTCATCCTCAGGAGGGACAAAGATGAGGATGAGGATGTCATGATGCCTGGTGAAGAATTTTTTCAATAATATTAATAATCAACGCCAGTGGTCACATCAAATTGTTACTTTTTTTTTTTTTCAACTTTCTATTTTCAGTGACTAATCATTTATTAACTTCTTTAATAAAAGCCTATTCTGACCTCTGCAAGAGCGCTTAGTTGAAGTGGACGGACGCCCATCTGGGCTCTGCTGGCTGCCGCCTGCCACTCCCTCTTCCTGTCAGCCTGACCTGTGGACACAGAAAACTCAGAAAACAAAGGCGTTAAATATCCAGAGAGCTCCAGGCTCTGTGTCTGGGTCGGTTCTGGCAGCGGATCCTGATCACGGTCAACAGAACCGGGTCTCCAAGCCTCCTGACCGGCCGCCTGAGAGAAAGCAGCTCTCTTGATCCGGAGCAGCCCGAGGCTGGAATATTTCAGACATCACATAGTTAGTAATGTTTTTTATAATAATCATAAACAATGTCAGTGGTCAATTACAAATTGTTACTTTAGTTACTCAAATCTAAAAGTTTTATTATATGCAAGGAATCAAATACAAAAATCGGGGATCAAATGGTTTTCTCGCACAAGTTTCTTCACATTAATTTAGTCAATCATTGTACAACATCATACCATAAACATGAAAACTAAAGCACTCACCTCCTCTTTCTCCCATGTGGGCCATCGCCATCCTCCTCCAATCTGCAATAAAAACAATACAAAATACAATACAAAAAAAGAGAATACAATATTCTCCTCGGAAATACCTCCTCCCAAAAATGAATACAATTAAAAAAATAAAAATGAAATAAAAGAAAACTAAAAAGAAAACCCTAAATAAAACTCCAAACTCAAATGAGAAAACAACAAAACAATAAAAATTCCTCCGAAATAAATATTACAAAAACAGAACTATGTAAAAGATATATCCTCCGGTCTTCTAGAATAAATGTCTCCTCTCAGAAATTCTCAGATTCAAAAAGTTTCTCAAGATTCACACAGAAAATACTTGCAAAAGTCTGAATTCGCTGCCTTTCAACCAACAGACAGCGATCGGGTCGAGTTTGTTTATGTAGTCAGAATTCATAACAGGCGCCGCTATAGCAACTAAAGTTTGAATCACTCACACCTGAAGTCACGTGCTCGAGCACACGCTTATTTCCGGTGCGCAATTTTATTAACTTTTGTTTTTATGAAAATATTCAATCAACTATCACAAACTATGCATCATTTGAAAGCTAAAACACTCAAGATTCATGTTCTGAACTTGTTTTTGCAATATAAACACCAGAGAGGAAAGGGTTAAATGAAATCATAAAAGAACGCCATCAGTACTCATCTTTCATCTCAGATCAGACACATCCAAAAACAACTGCATACATGACACTGTAAGGGTCCACTCTTCAAAATGCATCCCACTTTTTAATCCAAAACAACGAAACAATAGGGGAAACAAGAAATCCTTCTCTGTTTGCATGAGCGCTTTTGAGTTAGAGTTATCAATCATGTCCATTTTCAATGAAACATCGATTCTAATCATTATTCTGACGATCTCCCTGTACTTGGACCTCCCAGGTCTCTCTCCTTCAATCACAGGCTTTCTGGTCACGCTTTATATACAGGAAGCGCATGACTGGCTCCGCGAGCTGTCAATCAAAGCGCCCATGGTTTTCGTTGATATCGGCAGTCAATGCCTAGCCAATGCCTTGCCAACAAAGGTTTGATTGATGGATGTAGTAACCAATCAAAAGGCATTATCTTGCGCATGAGTGTTTGTAAGCATTATTGGTGAATACCAGTTGTGCAGGATACGGCAGGACACATGGGCACACGCTTGCCATTTGATTATTCACATTTTCACAGATTCTGTGGTTCACATACTTTTTCTTGCTACTATACATATAGGCTATATATGTGCTTCAATTGCAGGTTTGGTGTTGAATTTCACATAAGGTGGTATTAAAAGGTCTTCAATATCTCCTTCTTTAACAAATTTCAAAACATCCCCAAATATCATAAAAATCAGAGACTTCCCTTTGTTACATACGTAAGTTTTTTTCAGCCAAAGTCCAAGAGAAGGACAGCTAGCATTCTTCCAGCAGAGGGCAACTGAATGTCTTGCTTGTAGTAGGCACAAGTCCACCAGGTTTCTTTCTTTGACAGGCAGAGAGCAATTGTCCACACAGATACCCAATACACATTTTACAGAGCTTAAAGGAATAGGAGAAGTAGTAAATTGAGATACATACTGAATAACTTTACTCCTGAATACCAACTCCTCACATTCCCACACACAATGACAAAAATGACCCTGGAACGTATTACACTTAAAACACAAGTCAGAAATAATATAGGGATAAATTTATTCAATCTCGCAGGAGCGATATTGGTTCTCATTATCCAATTGTATTGTAAGAGTCTCAACCGAGTATTTATACTTTGAGTTTGCTTTTAAACATACCGCACTCCCACTCATCTAATGAAATGTCTTTATTTAAATCCTGTTTGCCTTTTTATTTTTTGGAACTTTCTTTATGATTCCGCATCAGTATATTATATAATTTACTCAATTTTACTAAAACAGTCTTGTGTGGAAAAAAGGTTTCCAATGTGGAAAATGAAAGGAGTTGTACAGAATTCTTTAGTCTTGAAAAAATAAAACTGCAAATATTTTAACAAAATATTTCTGGGGTATATGAAACTTCGACACCAGATTGTCAAATGACATTAAAATATTGTCTTCATATTAATCCATCGATCTAACAATACCCTTGTTGAACCATGGTTTAAGCCCCATATCATTTTTAGCTGGGCTGAAATATTCATCACTTCAAATCGGGGAGAAGCAAGACAACAATGGGGCCTCTCTCCGAGAAACAACCTGAAGCCAAGGCATATTCATATCTCTAGAGAACCAGAACACTGCAGAACTCATTTGAGCAGCCCAATAATACCACAATAAACGTGGTCATTTTAGCCCTCTCCTGTCATAGGGCAGGTGTAGAAGGGAAAGTCAAAGTCTAGGCTTCCTGTTACTCCAGACAAAATTAGCATTAAAGATGCTTACCCGCTCCTTGTAAAAAAGCGGGAGGAGGGGCAAGTGGTAACGACTGAAAGACATAAAAATCTCGGTAATATGTTCATCTTAATCACATTTATTCTTCCCATTAAAGACAGGAGCAGCATCCACCTAGTCGTCTCCTCAGACACCTTCACCTCACATAAAGTTACCGGAAATAGCCCACACTATCCATTATCAATCACTGTTTACACTGAATGTAATAAAATCTGAATCTTTCTTGCGCCTCGCTAGTTATTATTTGTCACTTAAGTAAAATTATCTTTCACTTGCCCCTATACAATACCGCACAAAAGCATTGATGTCGAACCCTGTAGTTCTAGTTATCGTCCTTAGTGGGAACCTAGATTAATCAAAGTTAACTGAACTTAGCTACCAGAACCTACAATAATCAAAGTTCAACAAAGTGACTTTTTACTAGTAATCCCATGTTTTATGTGTAATTTTACATGTAACATTACCAAAAATGTCAGGTACAATCCAATTCTTTACGATTTCAGTAATACAGATGGAGCTGGGATTGCAAGTAGATTGAGTTAAGGATCTATACGCCTGCGCCACCTAGAGTTTCATGACAGAACTTTGTATTTGTTTTTTTGTAACTGTTCCTATAAGCTTTAAGATTGACCTAAATCTTTCTAATAATACAAGAGAAGCTTCTTTAACCTAAATAACCAATGGGGGTGTCATGCGCCAAATTATTATTATTGTCCACAGGCTCTAGTCTCATTTATTGTAGGGTATGTTTTAGACAGGCTCTACAATGCACTGAAGTTTGCAATCATATAGATAGAAATTTTGAACAGTTTTATTTCGGGAAGGACCAAATAGGCCTTTGCCTTTTCACTTCGAATGTTTATCAGAGGCCGAGACTGTTTAAAAGCATTTCTTCTTTTGTATTCATTGAAAGCATTTATTTCAGGGTCATATATACAGATTGGTCATATATAAGGCGTTATATAAACAAAGATTTGTCTTGACTTTTAAAAACATTTATTAATTTAGCAGACTTTTATCCAAAGCGACTTGCAACTGAGGAATACAGGAAATGATCCGTCATGAAGAGGGGAAATATCAGCGAGAAGTCGTGTTGTAGAGTTGGATTGGCAGGGAAGGCGAGAAGCTCAGTCTTTGCCAGGCTGAGCTGCAGGTGATGTTTTCTCATCCATGCCGAGATGTCCACCAGACAGCTTGAGATTCGTGCAGCTACTGTGGGATCATCTGGCTGAAATGAAAGGTAGAGATGTGTGTCATTTGCATAGCAATGGTATGAGAAGCCATGTGCCTGTATGAGAATGGAGAAGAGGAGAGGTCCAAGCACTGAGGAACCCCTGTGGTCAGTTGATGTACTTTGATACCTCCCTCCAGGCAACTTTGAAAGACCTACCTGTGAGATTCAAACCAGTGGAGTGGAATTCTGTGATGCCCAGTGAGAAAGAAACAAAGTAAATGTGTCTGTGTTGACTTGATGACTTCTTCCCAGTCTTCAGTCTCTCATGTTCTTGCTCAGACGTGGACCGGCTCTGAGATCTCTGGTGTGGCGGCTGGAGTTCCTGTCAGGTTGGGGTTGGACTTCAGGCTTTGGGTCAAGTCTCGAGCTCAAAGCCCTCCACCAAGGACTGCAAGTATGTCATTTCCTGTCCAATACAAAGATGATATGAACAAGTCAACTCATGAATGTCTGATGTACAACAGAATTGAATCACTGGTTCTGTTTATTACTGTGAAGCCGCTTGAAACAATCTGTACTGTATAAAGCGCTACATAAATGAAGGTGACGTGACTTGACTATAGCAAGAACATCACAGTGAACACACATTTGAAAACCTCACTACAAAAAATTCTGAATTGAAGACAAATGATAATAATCCTACTCTGTCTGTTACACTTCCTCACACCTGAAATCACCGAACTTCTCCAATCTACAGTAGAGCAGTCATTTATAATCCATTTATGTTGTAACATCTGCTCTAACGCCGGCCGCTTAGCTGATCCCGGCTAGGCACTGGCCAATCAGATCACTGCATCCTGTACAAATTTTAACAAGGAGAAAGCTGGTTAGTCATGGCCATTTATGAAAACAGCATCTAAAACATGACAGTAGCCACGTAGCCACGCCCCAAACTCGCTATACGTTGAGCAATATTCAAAAAGCCTACACACTTCACCTTTAACTGTTTCTGTACAGAGCCTTGCTTTATGTGCGCTTATCAATGTTTCTCAATATTATTCACTCACCTAGGGATAAGTTGGCGTTCTGAAATCTAACTTGGGCTTTGTGTGATTTCCATTTTATTGCGTAAAAGGACGGCGTCTGCTCACCATCTCGCATAACAGCACTCCTAGAGACCAGACATTTGCTGGGACGGCGTGGAATCGAGGTTCTGTGAAGACTTCAGGTGGGCAGTAATCCTGTAATCCTGTAAGCAAGATATTTGCACATTGTTGAGCTTTGTCTTTTTTTTATTTTTTTTTTAAAAGCATCAAATAATTAGTAAGTCACTACATTCAGGTTTCCACACTCCCAAAATGCTCACCGAGGTATACGTTGCTCTCGTAGCCATCACTACTAAATAGCTGACCGCAGCCAAAGTCTATCAGCTTGAGCTCGAACGTGTTTTTCTTCAACAGGAAATTCTGCGCATGAATGTCACTGTGAAAAACACCGTGCTCGATGCAGTGTTGTACCGCCAGCACAGCCTGTTGCATGAAGACCCGTGCTACTGTTTCACACAGTTGAGGATTACGAGTGATGACGCCCTGCAAGCTCTCGCAGGGTTCGGGTACTCCAAAACGAGAGTGAATTTTCGAGGGTGCTCAAACCACTCGTGGTAGTTGTATGACGAGGGGCTTATGGGTTCTCGCCTCATCACAGCAGCAGCGCCACTTCTGTAACGAGAGGTTCGGGGTGCCCAGGCTAGAGAAAAGTAGTAGACAGAAGCTTAGCTGGGAAAACATCTGAAGAAAGCATATCCTTTTTACTTTGTACTTTTCTTTGATCTTTTTAAATATGCTCAAAAGAGCCTTTTCAGCTCAAAGTTATTTGGTGCCTCTAGGATCATTTGTCAATCACATTTACACCTAATGCTTCCTACGGGTGTATTTGCTACAGTAATCTGCACTCAAACAACTAAATACACATTCAAGTTTTAGCCAACTTACAATATCAAGATAAAGAAAATTGTCCAATTTGCTCATCCGCTTGATGGCAACCTAAAAAAAAACAAAAACACAAAACAGTTTCAATACCAGTAACAGTATTCAAGCACCTGAAGTATTAAACCATCTGTAAATTGTTTTAAATATGTTTTGATGCATGCAAGAGCAAAATGTCTGTACAATTCGTAAGATTTACCTTTGCCATCAAATTTGCGTGTTCCTCGCACACACTGCCAAACATTCCGAATCCAATCATCTCTCCCACGTTATAGAAAGACTCAAAGGACTCTGAAAAACAAACCGACAAATATGAGCTTACATTAGATCCACTGTTTTATTTTACAAATATCAGTGCTGGTTGTGTCGAGAAAATAAGATTAACATTCTCTGAAAACAAGCCTTAAGATATTTTATTGCAAAAATACCATTCAAATAATGTTGGAGTAAAAATGACTGGCGATGTACCATTTTTTGGCTGGACGCCGGAGTGATCTGGCGCAGGTTTGGGATCAGGCTCTGGCTCCAGATCTGGTGGAGGGACAAAAGGCTCCACAACATCCACAGCACCGAGGCAACAGCAGCGGAAAGGACTCTTCACAGCCTTCCAGAGGCTCTGAGGAAAGAACTAATCCATTTCCTCTTCCTACGATCTGTAGGTTTTTCTGAAATGAAGAAAACAATTGAAAACACTATTAGAAACATCCCTGACGCCAAATTGAGTAATTTTATCTGTAACGTTACAAATACAAACTAATGGAAATATTTCCGAGCTATCCGCCTGCCTGAGCAAACAGTAAATGTCACCGACATTAACATGTTAAAACTTGATGCGGTCTTAGGCAAAAATCTCTATACACGTTACGCTGGCCAGCCTTATTTCAATCTCACCCGTTGAGCTCTTTGTTCACCGGAGAAGCCTCCGTGGCACCCTGAGCAGTTCGCCACTCTGAAGTCTCTGTTGGCTCGACAGGAACTTGACCTGGCAGCGGAGGGCACAGCCACCCTTCGAGGCTGCCGGACCTGAAAAACAGCCCTGTTCGCTTCGGCTGTCCCAGCTATCGCCACTGCAAAGGCCTGACAACTGCCTCTCTATAGCGTATAACTTCCTCTAGATTGTTTAACTGCCTCTCTAGTTCATCCTCAGGAGGGACAAAGATGAGGATGTCATGATGCCTGGTGAAGAATTTTTTCAATAATATTAATAATCAACGTCAGTGGTCACATCAAATTGTTACTTTGTTTTTTTTCAACTTTCTATTTTCAGTGACTAATCATTTATTAACTTCTTTAATAAAAGCCTATTCTGACCTCTGCAAGAGCGCTTAGTTGAAGTGGACGGACGCCCATCTGGGCTCTGCTGGCTGCCGCCTGCCACCCCTCTTCCTGTCAGCCTGACCTGTGGACACAGAAAACTCAGAAAACAAAGGCGTTAAATATCCAGAGAGCTCCAGGCTCTGTGTCTGGGTCGGTTCTGGCAGCGGATCCTGATCACGGTCAACAGAACCGGTCTCCAAGCCTCCTGACCGGCCGCCTGAGAGAAAGCAGCTCTCTTGATCCGGAGCAGCCCGAGGCTGGAATATTTCAGACATCACATAGTTAGTAATGTTTTCATAATAATCAATAAACAATGTCAGTGGTCAATTACAAATTGTTACTTTAGTTACTCAAATCTAAAAGTTTTATTATATGCAAGGAATCAAATACAAAAATCGGGATCAAATGGTTTTCTCGCACAAGTTTCTTCACATTAATTTAGTCAATCATTGTACAACATCATACCATAAACATGAAAAACTAAAGCACTCACCTCCTCTTTCTCCCATGTGGGCCATCGCCATCCTCCTCCAATCTGCAATAAAAACAATACAAAATACAATACAAAAAAAGAGAATACAATATTCTCTCGGAAATACCCTCCCAAAAAAATGAATACAATTAAAAAAATAAAAATGAAATAAAAGAAAAACTAAAAAGAAAAACCCTAAATAAAACTCCAAACTCAAATGAGAAAACAACAAAACAATAAAAATTCCTCCGAAATAAATATTACAAAAACAGAACTATGTAAAAGATATATCCTCCGGTCTTCTAGAATAAATGTCTCCTCTCAGAAATTCTCAGATTCAAAAAGTTTCTCAAGATTCACACAGAAAATACTCTGCAAAAGTCTGAATTCGCTTCTCTGCCTTTCAACCAACAGACAGCGATCGGGTCGAGTTTGTTTATGTAGTCAGAATTCATAACAGGCGCCGCTATAGCAACTAAAGTTTGAATCACTCACACCTGAAGTCACGCGGCTTCGAGCACACGCTTATTTCCGGTGCGCAATTTTATTAACTTTGTTTTTATGAAAATATTCAATCAACTATCACAAACTATGCATCATTTGAAAGCTAAAACACTCAAGATTCATGTTCTGAACTTGTTTTTTGCAATATAAACACCAGAGAGGAAAGGGTTAAATGAAATCATAAAAGAACGCCATCAGTACTCATCTTTCATCTCAGATCAGACACATCCAAAAAAACAACTGCATACATGACACTGTAAGGGTCCACTCTTCAAAATGCATCCCACTTTTAATCCAAAACAACGAAACAATAGGGGAAAACAAGAAATCCTTTCTCTGTTTGCATGAGCGTTTTGAGTTAGAGTTATCAATCATGTCCATTTTCAATGAAACATCGATTCTAATCATTATTCTGACGATCTCCTGTACTTTGGACCCTCCCAGGTCTCTCTCTCCTTCAATCACAGGCTTTCTGGTCACGCTTTATATACAGGAAGCGCATGACTGGCTCCGCGAGCTGTCAATCAAAGCGCCCATGGTTTTCGTTGGATATCGGCAGTCAATGCTCAGCCAATGCCTTGCCAACAAAGGTTTGATTGATGGATGTAGTAACCAATCAAAAGGCATTATCTTGCGCAGTGTTTGTAAGCATTATTGGTGAATACCAGTTGTGCAGGATACTGCAGGACACATGGGCACACGCGCTGCCATTTGATTATTCACATTTTCACAGATTCTGTGGTTCACATACTTTTTCTTGCTACTATACATATAGGCTATATATGTGCTTCAATTGCAGGTTTGGTGTTGAATTTCACATAAGGTGGTATTAAAAGGTCTTCAATATCTCCTTCTTTAACAAATTTCAAAACATCCCCAAATATCATAAAAATCAGAGACTTCCTTTGTTACATACGTGAAGCTTTTTTCAGCCAAAGTCCAAGAGAAGGACAGCTAGCATTCTTCCAGCAGAGGGCAACTGAATGTCTTGCTTGTAGTAGGCACAAGTCCACCAGGTTTCTTTTCTTTGACAGGCAGAGAGCAATTGTCCACACAGATACCCAATACACATTTTACAGAGCTTAAAGGAATAGGAGAAGTAGTAAATTGAGATACATACTGAATAACTTTACTCCTGAATACCAACTCCTCACATTCCCACACACAATGACAAAATGACCCTGGAACGTATTACACTTAAAACACAAGTCAGAAATAATATAGGGATAAATTTATTCAACCTCGCAGGAGCGATATTGGTTCTCATTATCCAATTGTATTGTAAGAGTCTCAACCGAGTATTTATACTTTGAGTTTGCTTTTAAACATACCGCACCTTTACTCATCTAATGAAATGTCTTTATTTAAATCCTGTTTGCCTTTTATTTTTGGAACTTTCTTTATGATTCCGCATCAGCATATTATATAATTTACTCAATTTTACTAAAACAGTCTTGTGCGGAAAAAAGGTTTCCAATGTGGAAAATGAAGGGAGTTGTACAGAATTCTTTTTAGTCTTGAAAAATAAAACTGCAAATATTTTAACAAAATATTTTGGGGTATATGAAACTTCGACACCAGATTGTCAAATGACATTAAAATATTGTCTTCATATTAATCCATCGATCTAACAATACCTTTGTTGAACCATGGTTTAAGCCCCATATCATTTTTAGCTGGGCTGAAATATTCATCACTTCAAATCGGGAGAAGCAAGACAACAATGGGGCCTCTCTCCGAGAAACAACCTGAAGCCAAGGCATATTCATATCTCTAGAGAACCAGAACACTGCAGAACTCATTTGAGCAGCCCAATAATACCACAATAAACGTGGTCATTTTAGCCTCTCCTGTCATAGGGCAGGTGTAGAAGGGAAAGTCAAAGTCTAGGCTTCCTGTTACTCCAGACAAAATTAGCATTAAGATGCTTACCCGCTTCCTTGTAAAAAAGCGGAGGAGGGGCAAGTGGTAACCACTGAAAGACATAAAAATCTCGGTAATATGTTCATCTTAATCACATTTATTCTTCCCATTAAAGACAGGAGCAGCATCCACCTAGTCGCCTCCTCAGACACCTTCACCTCACATAAAGTTACCGGAAATAGCCCACACTATCCATTATCAATCACTGTTTACACTGAATGTAATAAAATCTGAATCTTTCTCTCGCTTTGATGCCTCGCTAGTTATTATTTGTCACTTAAGTAAAATTATCTTCACTTGCCCCTATACAATACCGCACAAAAGCATTGATGCTCTAACCCTGTAGTTCTAGTTATCGCTCTTAGTGGGAACCTAGATTAATCAAAGTTAACTGAACTTAGCTACCAGAACCTACAATAATCAAAGTTCAACAAAGTGACTTTTTACTAGTAATCCCATGTTTTATGTGTAATTTTACATGTAACATTACCAAAAAAAAATGTCAGGTACAATCCAATTCTTACGATTTCAGTAATACAGATGGAGCTGGGATTGCAAGTAGATTGAGTTAAGGATCTATACGCCTGCGCCACCTAGAGTTTCATGACAGAACTTTGTATTTGTTTTTTTGTAACTGTTCCTATAAGCTTTAAGATTGACCTAAATCTTTCTAATAATACAAGAGAAGCTTCTTTAACCTAAATAACCAATGGGGTGTCATGCGCCAAATTATTATTATTGTCCACAGGCTCTAGTCTCATTTATTGTAGGGTATGTTTTAGACAGGCTCTACAATGCACTGAAGTTTGCAATCATATAGATAGAAATTTTGAACAGTTTTATTTCGAAGGACCAAATAGGCCTTTGCCTTTTCACTTTGAATGTTTATCAGAGGCCGAGACTGTTTAAAAGCATTTCTTCTTTTGTATTCATTGAAAGCATTTATTTCAGGGTCATATATACAGATTGGTCATATATAAGGCTATATAAACAAAGATTTGTCTTGACTTTTAAAAACATTTATTAATTTAGCAGACGCTTTTATCCAAAGCGATTTGCAACTGAGGAATACAGGAAATGATCCGTCATGAAGAGGGGAAATATCAGCGCTAGAAGTCGTGGTTGTAGAGTTGGATTGGCAGGAAGGCGAGAAGCTCAGCCTTTGCCAGGCTGAGCTGCAGGTGATGCATGTTTTTCTCATCCATGCCGAGATGTCCACCAGACAGCTTGAGATTCGTGGCAGCTACTGTGGATCATCTGGCTGAAATGAAAGGTAGAGATGTGTGTCATTTGCATAGCAATGGTATGAGAAGCCATGTGCCTGTATGAGAATGGAGAAGAGGAGAGGTCCAAGCACTGAGGAACCCCTGTGGTCAGTTGATGTACTTTGGATACCTCCCTCTCCAGGCAACTTTGAAAGACCTACCTGTGAGATTCAAACCAGTGGAGTGGAATTCTGTGATGCCCAGTGAGAAAGAAACAAAGTAAATGTGTCTGTGTTGACTTGATGACTTCTTCCCAGTCTTCAGTCTCATGTTCTTGCTCAGACGTGGACCGCTCTGAGATCTCTGGTGTGGCGTGCAGGAGTTCCTGTCAGGTTGGGGTTGGACTTCAGGCTTTGGGTCAAGTCTCGAGCTCAAAGCCCTCCACCAAGGACTGCAAGTATGTCATTTCCTGTCCAATACAAAGATGATATGAACAAGTCAACTCATGAATGTCTGATGTACAACAGAATTGAATCACTGGTTCTGTTTATTACTGTGAAGCCGCTTTGAAACAATCTGTACTGTATAAAAGCGCCACATAAATGAAGGTGACGTGACTTGGACTATAGCAAGAACATCACAGTGAACACACATTTGAAAACCTCACTACAAAAATTCTGAATTGAAGACAAATGATAATAATCCTACTCTGTCTGTTAGCACTTCCTCACACCTGAAATCACCGAACTTCTCCAATCTACAGTAGAGCAATCATTTATAATCCATTTATGTTGTAACATCTGCTCTAACGTCCGCCGCTTAGCTGGATCCCGGCTAGGCACTGGCCAATCAGATCACTGCATCCTGCAGCAAATTTTAACAAGGAGAAAGCTGGTTAGTCATGGCCATTTATGAAAACAGCATCTAAAACATGACAGTAGCCACGCAGGCCACGCCCCAAACTCGCTATACGTTGAGCAATATTCAAAAGCCTCACACACTTCACCTTTTAACTGTTTCTGCACAGAGCCTTTGCTTTATGTGCGCTTATCAATGTTTCTCAATATTATTCACTCACCTAGGATAGTTGGCGCTCTGAAATCTAACTTGGGCTTGTGTGATTTCCATTTTATTATGAAAAGGACGGCGTCTGTTCACCATCTTCGCAAGCCAACAGCACTCTCAGAGACCAGACATTTGCTGGGGATGGCGGGAATCGTAGGTTCTGTGAAGACTTCAGGTGGGCAGTAATCTTGTAATCCTGTAAGCAAAGATATTTGCACATTGTTGAGCTTGTCTTTTTTTTTTTTTTTTTTTTTTTTAAAGCATCAACAATTAGTAAGTCACTACATTCAGGTTTC